>CM043115.1:49247836-49587836 GCA_023701765.1 Hylyphantes graminicola | reverse complement strand
ACATTCACAATAGTGTCCCCGAGAAAATTGTTCAAAATACGACAAACCAAATTGAAACCATCACAACAGAAAATTTAGACCACATTAATAATCAACAAATTAAAATGAACAATACTCAAATAAATGAAATAAATGAAAATAACAATAATCATGTTATCGCAAACACAAGCCACAACAATAAAAATTCAAACCTGACACTCATAAATATAAAAGCCGGATCAATAGACATAAAATCACTTATTGACACTGGGAGCAGTGTGTCAATTCTTGATCTAGATACATTTAGACAAATTCAAAATAATAAGCAAATAAAAGTCAAAATTATACAATCAAATGTTCAAATAACCACAATCACGGGCTCAAAAGTTAAATTCCTGTATTTAGCGGAACTCCCGATTCAAATAGGAAATGTAAAAATTAAGCACGGCTTTTTCATAACACAGAACTACCTTCATGATTATAAATTAATTATTGGTTGTGACTTATTAAATAAACATCGAGTAAATCTCCGCATTTCAGAAGGTATTTTCGAGATTAACGACTCAGAAGTCGAACTGATTAACATTTATACAAGTTCCGAAGATGAAGAAGGTTTTAGAATGAAACTAAATAAAAAAATCTTCTTACAACCCAAAGAAACGAGAATAGTAGATGTTGTTTCTAAGACACCCCTTTCACAAAACAATATACAAGTTTTTTTTGAACCAATTCAAGTTAATAATCCAAATGTAATCATCACTCCGGTTATTAACACAATTAAAGATAATAAAACAAAAATCCTTATATGTAATGCTGGTGAAAAAAACATACATTTAAACAAACATATGCAAGTGGGTAATATTCACACAGCAATTGACATTAAAAATTCAAATATAAACAAAGAAAATACAGTTAACTTAATTACTGCCTCAGAAGACACACTGAAGCGAAGACAAACTGAATTTTCCCTGGATAACTTTGATTTAACACACTTAAACCCAGGTATTAAACTTTAAATAAGCAACTTATTAACAAATTTTAAAAACGCCTTTTCGACTTCACTAATGTCACTTGGGCATTGTGATGCAGTGAAACCAACTATGCATTTTTATCACGACACACCCGTTACATGCAAAGCATATCCCCTACCATATCACTTGCGCTAATCAGCTAAAAATCAAATAGATAAAATGCTGGAAGCAGAAATAATTAAACCTACTGAAACTAATTGGCTTGCTCCGCTATGTTAGTAAGAAAAAGTCCACAAGCGACAAAAAGGGAGATTATCGTTTTGTTTTGGATCTGCGTAGCACGAACATGGCAATACAAATTTTCCCACAAAATTTACCAAAAATTAAAGACATACTTCATGCAATAAGCGGATTTAAATTTTACACATCGCTTGATATGGGTAACGCATTTTGGCAGTGCGATTTTAAAGATTACGCCGACAAATTGGGTTTCACTACAATTTTAGGAAATTTTAGTTTCCAAAGACTCTGCTTTGGCATGAAGAATTGCTCTGAAATTTTTCAAAGACTAATGAATAAGGTCCTGGCGGGACTGGAAAATTTAGGAATAAGATGGTTCATCGATGATATATTAATCGGGGCCAATGACCCAGAGGAAATGGTTCATAAAATCAGAATAGTTTTACAGCGCCTAACCGAACACAACCTGACTTTAAACCCAAAAAAATGTCAATTTATGCGCCAAAGTATCACTTATCTTGGATATGAAGTTTCAAAAGATGGAATAACCCCTTCACCAGATAATACAAAAAAAATTATGTCATTCAAAAAACCCCACAATCTCAGATCACTAAAAGCCTTTTTAGGATTACTCAATTTCTACAGATCATCAATCAAAAATTACGCCATTTACACAGCTAGCTTGGAAAAACTCTTGAAAAAAGGGGTTAAATTTAATTGGTCGAACGAACAAGAGACGGCTTTTCAAAATTTACAAGCGCATTTTTTTAATCAACCGTTCCTAATTAGCCCAGACTTCAAGGAAAAATTTTACCTAAACACGGACGCTAGTGCTATTGCAATCTCGGCAATATTATGTCAATACAGGCAGAATAGATTGGCACCAGTGGCCTATTTTTCAAAAAAACTAACGCCAGCTCAAGCTAAACAAAGCGCCATTCAACTAGAACTAACAGCCATTTATGAAGGTATTCTTCATTTCAATGACTATCTTTTTGGCAAGCAATTTACTGTTTTGACAGATCACCGTCCGTTACAGAATACAAGTAAACTAAACAATACTTCCCATTTGGTAAGGAAAATGCTAAACGAACTAAGTCAATATGACTTCGACATTAAGTATTTACCGGGAAAGGAAAATGCTTTAGCGGATTTTTTTTCACGAACGGAAACAGTCAAAACGGGGGATATAACGTTTGATACCGACACTAGCTTTTCAAAACAGATTTATTCGGGTCTACCCATCGACATTCCAAATGATAAATCTGAATTACAAAACAATAACAAAAATAAATCATGCGTAATAATACAAGACAACCTAAAACTCCCGAATACACAAAATATTTTACAAAATGAGGGTAGCGAAAACAAAAACATAAATGAACACGTCAAAAATAAAAATAATAACACATGCACAAACTCACCAGTTTCCGGATTCAGCCAGACACACGGAGACCAGCAAATCAATCACATGGACACAACGGGAGTCGGCAGCAATCTAGGGGTCTTTCCCCTTGGCTGCAAGCTGAGCGAAGAAAATATTATCAGCAAACAAAACCAGGACAGTACAATCTTATTCATTAAAAACAAATTGACACAGAAGAAAATTGAACCGAAATATAAAAACTATTTTGTGGATAGTAAAAATACTTTAAAATACAGACGTTCAATCCACAAAGGAACTCTATAGAATATGTGGAAAACATTGTTATACCAAACTCTCTAAAAATACAAGCATTGTCGGATTTTCACATAACCCACCTTGGAGGTAGACGTATGTACTTACTTCTGCGAGAATACTTCTATTGGGACAATATGTTTAACTGACTGTGTCAATTATGCAAAATCTTGTCTCAAGTGCACGCAGCTAAAAAGGCCCCAACGAAATATATGGCCACATGAAATTAGAAGAATTCCTGCAGTTGTCGGAGCGCATATAAGTGCGGATATTATCGGTCCGTTATCGAATGAATCTTATGTACTAACAATCATAGACAATTTTTCGAGACATCTGGAGTTGTACCCACTAAAAAATATAGACACAAAATCGATTGTACCGTGCTTCATTGATTACTTCAGTAGATATGGACGCCGAACTCAATTTTATGTGATAATGGATCTTGCTTTATAAGTAAAAACTTTTCATCATTTACAACAACAATTAGGGGTCACAATTAATCACACAATTCCGTATACCCCAATTCTCAACGGGATCATAGAGAGAGCTCACAAACAGCTCAAGGAATGTATTCTGGCTTTACAGGACGATGTGGGAGATTTAAAATTAATTTTAAATTTATACAAGTCAAATTACAATGCAAGTTATCACTCAACAATCGGATTTTCGCCAAACGAAATTTTTTTGGTAGAAAGATTCCACCTCTCACACAAAAATATAAAAGTCAAGAAGACAATCTCGAATTATTAAAATATCCTACTTATATGGCTAATATAAGAAAACAAATACAAAATTTTAACACGCAAGCCTCTAAGTCCATCGAAAAAGCTCAGACCAGACAACAAATATATACTCAAAGCAAATCTCAACCACATGACATACAAGTCGGCGATTTTGTCACTGTCAGAGACTGTAAAACCTACAAATCAAAATTTCAGGGAAAATTTCAAGTTATAAAAACTATTAGTAAAAATTTATTTGAAATACAAAACTGTACCAACCCCGAACAAAAAAAGAAAGCACATATTTCAAAGATTAAAAAAGTGACTGAAAGATTCCCACACTTACAAGATAAATATAATCACAATGAAAATAAACCAAATTTACTCATAACACACGATTATAATTTGAGAAAAGAACAACAACAGTCTAAATAAATAAATGTATACAATATTAATTTTTTTTTTACATCTATGCTTAATCATAAGATGCTTCAATTACATTTCACCCTTTTAATCAACACTTTATTTATTTTAAACTCAAAACAACTATCAATTTACGTGTAATGATTCAACAATCACAAAAAGAAAACAAAAAAAAATAAAAAAGGGTTTTACAAAATTAATCGTATAACATAAATACAATTTTTTAATCCCTAAAATAAAAATATCAAAATATACGCACTATAACCCCTTTACAACAACCCACAAATCCCACCCAAAAGTAAACAGACAAAAAAAATACTATGGCTATTGTGCATGCCCCTTTACAAAAAAAAAAAGAAAAAAAAAAGCATAATATTTACTGCGAGTAAACAATAATAAAATTATAATTCAAGAATAAAGTAATTTGTCCCTCGTTGCTACCAGACCTAAAAGAGAAGAGAGAAGGGGAAAATTAGTGGTAATTAGTGATTCTAAAGCCCCAAAGTAACAGCTACATAGCCGCATGTAGTCGTCTGGCGAAACCGCAAACAGGCCACCTGAAAAATACAAGCGTTTGGATTATTTTTTAAAGAACAGTTATTGAATTCCGATTTTCCCACGGAATTTTATTAAACTTCTCTTTTTTTTCTCACTTACTATGGTTTTATATAATTACCCGTTTTATTTTTCTATTGATTCAGAAGTGAAAATTATTTTTAATATAAAACAGAGCGATTTCAAGCACAGGTAACACTTCCCACGTGTGATGCATTTTTTTTTTCTCGCTCTTTTAATTCTAATTTAATGCAATGAAAAAAAGGGAGGAAAAAATACTGCGGGATTGTGAATTATTACAAATTTTAATAATGGAAAAACACTTACCTGAGTCATTAATGATATCCATTAGATTTGTAATCCCGACTAACTTTTCACACCGCGTGGACACTAATCGCAAAGACGAGGGGACTGACTGTGGGAAAATTCTAGAAACGGGGGGGGCAGTAGGACTTGTTTTGGAAAGTTCTGAGAATTCCTAAGTCAAGGTTTTGGCACTGCTACCGCCATCTAACGGGAAAATAGCGGTGTAAAAAATACTGCTGGATGCTGGAATTTGGGTAAAATTGCATTTTTTTTATTGTTTCTTTTGCTTCTGAGAGTTTTGTTAAATGGTATATGCTTTTGGTTCAAATCTAATAGATTAGTTTAAAAATTCCCTAGTGTAATGATTTGATTCTATTTGGAGAGAATTTTTTAACAGGAAAATGAATTAAAATTTATTTATATCACAAGTGAAAATTTTCCCTTGTCTTTTTAGTAATAATTAACAAGTTTTAATTTTTGCTATTAACTGATTTTTTTTTAATTAAAGGGTGATTTATGTAGTTTCAAGTGATAAATGATTTTTTTTTATAAAAATAAATTCATCTCCATTGGGGATCTGAGGCGAATTAATGTTGACTTGTGTTTTGTTGGGAGTGATTGATTGTACCAGGTGAGATTGTACGATATTATGATTACAGAAAGAGGTCTTCAAGGGTGCACATTTGAAGATTTCTGCAGGGAACAATTCAGCTGGTCTGAAATTGTACAAAGCATTTTCTGTGATTCAGAAAGTCAACCAATCTTATTTCTGAAAACGGTCCATTCCAACACAAATAAAAGGAGTCGAATATTTCCTTTTCACAGTGTACAAGCCCTTTGAATTTTCGACAAGTGATTATTGGTTCAGGAGAAGTGTGAATATACCATTGTTTGTTTGTTTTTTTCTAGAAGAGAAAAGTGAATATACCTTAAAGTTTTTTTCCCAACAGTCATCAGCAGTGTTTTTGTGACTTGCCTTACAGTTTTTTTTCCAGCGCAATGCATCTCCAATGTTTTTTTTTCTGAACAGTTCTCAGGTATTTTTTATTGGAACTTTCATTAATGGATAAAATAATGACATTTCAGTGACTTTACAACTACCAGAAACCTTAAATACATGAACTATTTTCCAACAACTAATAAACTGTTGTGAAATGTTATCAAGGCTGTTGAAATAAAACTCTTGAAAAAAACTTTTCAACTTGCATTATAAAGACATTTAATTCAAGTGTCATATTGAATCATATACTTGATTTATGAAATTTTGAACCATTTGAGTAATACAACATTTTTACATGTATACATATTTGGAATTCTAAATGTTATAAGCAAAATATAACAGGTTTCAGTTATAAATGTGTATGTAATTAACATTGCATTTTTTTTTCATGTAACACTTAGGAATATTTCAGTCTCTTAATTACCTTAATGAAGTTTTTATAAATACCTTCATGTTTTTCTTGAAAGAAATTTATATATGCATCAACAATGATCTAATATAAAAGTAGAGACTGGTAAAATTCCGAAATTAAAACATGAAGTGATCTCAATTTGCAAAAAGCAAAATTTTTTCTGATTTGCTTAAATAAGTGTTGTATTGATGATGTAAATGTAGTTCCATGTAAACATATTATTCTAGAAAATTAGTGAAAATACTACATTCACTTTTGATAATTAGTTTTGCAAACTTATGTACAACTAGGTGAAAAGAATTTTGTTACCACATATGTAATCATTTGTAACTTTGTATAACCATTGTCATACATTATGAAAATTAGTCTTCTCAGGGGATCCAAGTATTACCTAAAAAAAAAAAAAAAAACAATTTATAGGACTTTTTCTTTCGGTTATTCTTGGGAGTAATTGACAATTTACGAACAAACTTTCTTAGTTTTGTGTGAGAAGGGGAGTAATGACACAGTCAATATCCAAGAGTATTGACAGGTCATGCCAAATGTGGCAAGCCAGCCAACAGGATATGGCAACCTAGCAATGACAGGGCTGGAGTGTTGACCAGACAGGAAGTCTGGTAATACAAAATAAGGCAGGCGTGATGTTAACCCCCTATACCCAATGAGAACACAAGAAGGGGAATAGATATTTACATAACTAACCCCTTGACCCCCCAGCTAACGAATGAGAACGTTGGAGGAGGGCCTAGGCTTTCTGCATCCAAAGAGATGATGCGGGGTCAGAGCAGAGAAGAGAGCGACTTCTGAGATTTAGCTGCCTAATAGCCTTGGGAAGAATCCCACATCGGAATGCTACAGTTCATCTCCTAACCTACGCGGCCGAGTTTCCGCGATGGAATTCCAGTCCAATGCAATCCCGACTCCGAGGCCTTACCTCAGCGCACCTACCTCATTCATCAGACGTCTCCATCCACTCCCTTGCTAGCAGTGAAGACGCTTTGCAAAACTGAGTGCAAAGTTCCCAGGTATCAATTAATTCCCATATAACCGAATAGAGTTAACAGATTGGTTTCGGATCCTCTGTAGAGATGTTAATTAATACTATGTCAATTATTGTAATATCCATCATTACCTAATCATAATAAATAAACTCAATGCATTCTCACTCTGGATGTTTTATTTAAATAAAGAACCTACTAACACGTAAGATTATAGCACATACATACATACATACATACATACATACATACATACATACATACATACATACATACATACATACATACATACATACATACATACATACATACATACATACATACATATATATATATATATATATATATATATATATATATATATATATATATATTATATATATATATATATATATATATATATATATATATATATATATATATATATATATATATTATGGGTAATTCCACGGCAGAAGAGACCAGGACTGCAAAACAAAAAAAAAAATTCCCACAATTGTATCTTTTATATTTGCTTTAGAAAGGTTTGAATTTTATTTTTTTTGTATCATCAACTATTGTTATTTCGTCTTTGGCAACACAGCGGCTTCAAAATGGCCGCTTTGTTTCGAAAACATGATCTCGTGTTTTTGCATCATTTTGAATCCTTGAATTTTCAGATAAGAAATACATTTTATCAGATTTTTTGGTAAAATTATTAAAATACACTATCAGAACTATGTCAAAACCACATTATTAATTGGCTTTTATAACTAAAAGATATTTAATTAGGAAGATAAAAATCTCCTTTTTGAATGTAGTGTCAGTCACGAAAAGATATAAAAGTTCCCATAACTTTTTAAAATAAGGCTTTACTTCAAAATTTTTACGATATTTTCTTACTATAGTAACCTCTGTGTAATTCCAACCGTTTTAATTTTAAAATAAAAAAACATTTTTTCTATTTATAACACATTTTAGATTTGTAGTGTCAGTCACGATGTAGTGCTAGTCACAACTTCTTTTTGATCTAGATGTTTTAGATTAGCTAAATACTTGCAGATTTCTTATATTTTGATAATTTTTATTTAAGATGGCTATATCAACAGCTAAAAGAAAAAAAGAGCAAAGGGGGTGTATTTTTTTAAGACGGGATAAATTTTAAAAATTTAAAGAAAATGAAAGCAAAAACCATTTTACGGACAACACTTCAATTAAAGGTAATACACCTCTATTGCAATCCTCCAACCGTTTGACAACCTTGTCTGGTAATTCTCTTCCAAAAGTCATTGTCATCTTTGAATTCAAACATGGTGAAGGACCAATTGATGGACTTCGTGATACAGTGAGGAGGGGATAAAGGAAGTCACACTTTCTAAGAAATTTGACACACATTTTGCTAAAGATTTTTTCACTTTGCATAAGAAATCTGCCCAAACATATAACTATTATACATTTCTGACAACTGTGTAAAGGGCAAAATAGGTAGATTAAATTATGTATGCCCATTAAAGGAAGTTAAACCTTCCAATTCCTAGACACACAAAAATTGCTTCGTTTTTTTAAAATTAAACAAATGCCTACTTAAAACAACTGATAATGTTTCATTAAATCCCCCAAAATACTACACGGTTAATTAAACAAATTTAAATGTTGTAAAAAGAAATACCTCTCAACAAAATTTTGAAAATGAATGTGATGCTGGAAAAAGAGCTTTATTTCCTTTTGTAGTTAAATTATCGTTAAATATTTTGTGAGCAAATGTTAAGTAAAGTTGCTTATTCAATAAAACTGAAACATCTGCAATGGTCGGGGGTCTTTTTGCATGGCCTGAGAGGGAAGGTTTTTCAGAAAATGCTATTGAAGAAAGAAGTAAGAAACTACCAGAAACCAACTCTAGGGACGTTGTGTAACTTTTTTTTTCTAACTGTATATTTTTCACTATGTACGCAATTTTTAACTTACCATGTTCAAAACAATTCATATGTTATGTTATTACTGCCTAAATTGTCATTTCTGTGATACGATTCACATGGTGTAGTGAGTCACAAGTTGAATGTAGTGCCAGGCACGCACTTGTTAATAAATTATTTCCTATGATATTTCAATACTTTTTTGCAATTAAATGATTTAGCTTTAAACCTTATAATTAAAATAAGCACTGGTAGAATGTTGATTTACTGCAATTTGAAGAAAAAATTTAGAGTTCAAGAAATTACCAGAAACCTACTTTAGAGGACATTGTGTAACTTTTTCTAACCATAATTTTACCATTTATGCAATTTTTAACACTCCTTTATACAAAATTATTTACATATGTTGTGTTATTATTGCTTAAAATTCCATATCTGTGATACAATTCACAATGTAGTGTCAGTCACGAAATGAATGTAGTGTCAGTCACGCACAAAATCGTTAATAACTTATTTCCTATGGTATTTTAATACTTTTTTGCAATTAATATATATTTAGCCTGAAACCTTATACTTAAAATAAGCAGTGGTAGAATGCTGATTTACTGAGCAATCAGAAGAAATTAGAATTTTTCTGATAGCCAAAAATCTACGAACTTTCGTGTAGTGTCAGTCACATCAGGACATTTTTATTATTTTTTAGTTAAATACTAAATTAAAAAAAAAATTTAATGATTGCTAAAAATACTATATGCTCAGGGGTATACTGACATACAATATTTTTTTTCACAAATAAAAAAATAATTATGAAATATGCAAACGAAGTTGGTTAAATCGTTCTGATGTAGTGTCAGTCACGCGTGGAAATGCCCATATATATGCCATAAACCTCTAACATCTGGTGCAAATATAGTAGGGGTTTTTTTTAAAAAAATTCAAGTGTAAGTTAATCGAAAAAAAAATATTTTTTTAGTAAAATTCATGACATTTGTCTTAATAGCTTCTTTTCTTGTAATTTGTAAGTAACTCTAGAGGGTCATTGCATGTATCAGTTCAAAACGGATAATTTAACATATAATTAATGTTTATAGGATGAAAATTCAATGTGCTAGACTTGTCAGCGTAAACCTCTTTTTTTTAGTAGAAAAACACCGTTTAAAATAAATAAATTATATTTTTTTAAAAATGCCTAAATAGTATTGCTCTTTATATTTGAAATCACTATGCCAAATTTGGAAAAGATTAATGTAATAGTAAAAATTTTAGAATTTTGGGTATTCGCCTACCTTAACTACCTTTTGCTATATTTAATATTTTCCCCAACGTTTATTCTTAGCATCTGATACCCAGAAACCCCCAACAATGACCCAGGATAAACCATTTGGAGCCCGCGTGGCGGAAGTCCTGAAGAAGGCCACAGTGGAACCTTTCCTATTCCTCGTGCTGTTTGGATACAACGCACGACAGGTCACACTCCAGAGCCTGCTCCATGACAGAGCGTGCACCATATCTCTTAACTACAGCCAAGACGTGTGCGACAACTTGGGACGATGGCGAGCACGAATACGAGCAGATACGGGCATTGGCTTACGGGAACAATCTCTACAATGGCTACATACTTATATCCACCATACCGGCTCTGGTCTTAGCTACTTTCGTAGGTAAAGATTGATTTTCCTTGAAATTGCATAGTCTTAAAACAAAAGAGTGAAATCCACTCCTGTAGGAGAAGTGCATTTTCGACACTTGAAAGGAGTGAATATAACTCAGACTGAGTTAAAATCACTCGTGTGGAGTGATCCTGTCGGAGGTTTAACAAACAAAGTATCCAATACTATAGGGGAAGTGCATTTTCGACACTGGAGGAGTGAAAATTAACTCAGACTTAGTTAAAATCGCTCGTTTGTTTTAAGAGTGTAATAACCTAAGTAATAAGATTTCATTACTGAATTGTTACATTATTAAATATTTGTTTTAAAAAATCATTGTCACTACCGGCTGAAAACTAGTGATTCAGTTGTGACTGACAGCCAGTTATTCAATAAATACCGTGATCGAAAATGAAGTTTATTTATTTGGCAAAATGTTAGTCTGCCTTTGCTCCTAAGGCGCTGAATATCATATCATACGTTTTACAATTCCTTTTATTGTCTTAAGGAATAAAGTCATACAATAGTACATAACGACATTTCCAAATAACTTTAACTTGCAACTGACAAGCTGTTGAAAGTTGAATTCGAAATTTCACCATGTTTGATCAAAATTCCCCCCACACTCCAAGTAGAAGCCATTTATTCTAAACTACATAATAGGTAATCCGTGACCTTAGTTGCTAGATAGAATAAAATTTCATTTTTCTCCAAAATTTCACATTTTAATGTAGGTCCTTGGAGCGATCGTTACACAAGGAAATATCCTATCTTAATTGCATTGGCTGGCGTTACTCTGGATTCAAGCGTCCAAGCAATAATTACGGCATTTCCGAATGCTTCTCCAAATTGGATACTAGGAAGCAGTTTGCTAACGGGAATGAGCGGAGGACTCGTCATCATCATGTCGTCCACATACAGCTACATGTCAGACGTTACTCAAGAGAAGTATGCAGTTTACATACTACACTGCTCACAACAATATTAGGGGAGCGCATGGTTTAAACACTTTCAACCCCAATGTTTCCATTTGGAATCATGAGCTTGCGATTTTTTTTCTCACTAAACTGGGCTTGCTTTAATTTATCGTTAGATGGAAGAATCGTGTCTTTTGAGGATGTAAATAATGTTTGTTTTAATCAAATGAAAAATTATAAAACATGGTAAAATAAAATTCACTCCCGAAAAAAATTTATGAAATAAATTACCCTAAATTCTTCACGCTTTCATTCTCAGATGTTTAAAAATTGATTTTAACTATATTTTGCAAATAAAAATTTGAAAAAATTATTGTTATAATTTATTCTTAATTTTTGATTCCAATTTTTTCCCTTAAATTTTAGTTAAAAAAATTAATATTTTTCCGCCAGTTTTTTACCATTTCATTCTGGATGCATATAATGAATCTATTTCACAAATTTTAGATTTTTAGACTGAAAAACAAAAGGCTGAAACTGAAAGGGTTAACAAAAGTACGCAAAGTGCTCCTCTAATTGTTTTGAGCAGTGTATGATTATACTGAAGTTGTAATTTTTGACTTTCTTTGGTAGTTATTCTATGTTCATGACGTAACCATATAGTTAAGTTAGAATAAGCGTGCTTTGACTCAATTCACTATGTTCCAACATCATTCAAATCAACTGAGGTTTAAGGGGTCATAGGAGTCTTAAAAATGTGCAAAGAAGGTACTACAAAACATAATCTGATCTTTCATGTCATTTTTGAACTACTGAATGTATAAGTATAATTTTTTTATATGAAATTCTACAAGATTTATTTATTATAAAACAAGTTTTAAAATTTATGAAACTTTAGCCAAAACTAAAATAAATGATATTAAACATGAAGGTACTTGAACACACTGTGATTAGGCTTGCGCGGCAAATTTTGAGGTCAAAATTGAAGACATGACCAAGAAAATGACTTTATATTGTACAAATATGTGCAAACAAAGACTTATACCTAAATTCCCAGCTCAATTTTAATTAGGAATTATTTTTTTTTAATTTAAAATCAAAATTTTTAAATTTTTATAATTTTTTTTTGAAAAGGGTTCTTAAAATAATTTCTAATTAAAATTGAGCTGAGAATTTAGGTATAAGTAATAGTTTGTACATATTTGTACAATATAAAGTCATTTTCTTGGTCATTTTTTCAATTTTGACCTCACAATTTGCCGTGCAAGCCTAATCACAGTGTGTTCAAGTACCTTCATGTTTATTATCATTTATTTTAGTTTTGGCTAAAGTTTCATAAATTTTAAAACTTGTTTTATAATAAATAAATCTTGTAGAATAACATATAAAAAATTATACTCATTTATTGAGTAGTTAAAAAATTACAAGAGAGATCAAACTATGCTATGTAGTATCTTCTTCGCACATTTTTAAGACTCCTGTGACCCCTTAAGCAATGGGGCAAAACTATAAACTTGTTTGCAGTTAAAGATATTTAATTTAAAAACAGCTACATATACTGCGTCGTACGGGTGTACCCTTATAATAATGCACCAAACAGCTATAATATAGTGACCGGTTTTAATTTGATGATTTGCCCTACGATGCCATGTAATGAAAGCCTAACAAATCAGATAAACATTCTACTTCAATAAAACTTGATACCTGATAGAAAAGCGTACTTAATTTTTCTTAATCGATAAAAAAAGCCAATTCCGATAAAATCCACATCTTACATTACATCATAGCTATATGCCAAAAGGGAAAATATTGCTAAGTACCTAAATCGCACAAAATGAAATCGAATAAAAAAATACGTCTTAGTAAAATTTGAAATTTTGTAAAATTAGCACACTTAAAAAAACACCCCATTAAGTAATTTGGACATATATAGTTGTATAATGATGAAAATAATTTAGCATGGAATAATGTATTGAATTTTAAACTCGTACTTAATGTCAGAGCTTTATTTTTTTTTAATTAAAACAACATCAAAAACCTTCCACAATTCCAGATCCCGGCAGACAAGGTTCGCCGTACTCGAGTTTTTCACCATGCTTGCCACACCGGCAGGCTCCTTGGTAGGCGGACAGGTATTCAGAGCAGGCCGATACCTTCCTGTCATGCTTATGTCACCTTGCATCTTCATCTTAGCCTGGTTCTGGATGAGATTCTGTGTGCCCGAGACCAAAGCCAGGAGGTTCGATATCACCAGGAGGCAGATCTTCAGAGATCTGTTCAAGGTAGACAATGTGAAGGCCAGCTTCAAGACGTGTGCGCAACCCAGACCTGGGAATCTCAAAATACAGATATGGCTGTTGTTGTTTATTAGCTTTTCTGTGCGGCTGGTTCATATGGGTGAGTGAAAATTCGCTGCTAATGAAACTGAATATTTTAGGACATACATTTATTATTTTTATTGTGTATTATACTATTGTTATTAGGAAATGGTAGTTTTCAGGAAATATTATGCTTAATAATAATTTTATAAATATTATGAACATTAGTTTTACTTTTCGCTTATTAATATTAGCATAAATTTCTTATTTATTTACTATTTTTGACTTGGTAAACTTGACTTAATGAAATTATTTTTACAAAATTAATATTCGATGACATCTATCATAATCATTTTGAATCCACAAGAATCAACGGAGCTCCAAAACAAACCAGACAAACTTTGATTTATCTGATTGAAAATTTAAATTAAAATGGCTAAAATGTTAAAAGTTGATTCTCATTTTGTTTATTTCTATCATATGGTATTTTTTAGGTTCCTTAGCCATCGGCTTTCCCTACACCCGGAAAACATTCAAGTGGGGCGTGCCTCGTTACTCTTACACCACCACCACTTTCAGCCTGGTAAATGCTGTGGTCATATTGCTGATGGTCCCAACTCTCAACAGAAGACTTCTTGTCCACGAGGCAGCCGTGGGGCTCATAGGCATTCTTTCTCTTATGGCCAAAATGGTTCTATTGTCGGTCACATTTCACGAATACGTCATTTTCTATGGTAAGGATATGCATATGAATACGTCATTTCATCATAGAGTCCAACGTTATACAACTTAATTTTAAAATTTAATGTTTGCAGCATGGATATCAGGAACACTATACGGTTGTGCAGGCATTGCAGTGAGATCTAGAATTTCGAAGCTTGTAAGCCGTCAAGAACTAGGTAAATATTAATCCAATTTCATAATTTGGATTGATGGCTTCAACTGCTAAAACTCACTTTCTCAAGTACAGCTATAATAAGGACCGACTGGTTTATTGGTGTCTTTTGGTAATCGCAAAATATTAAATTACGTTTACCATACCTATCACAAGTTGAATTAAAGTTGAAATTAAAGAGTATAGCTGTACTTGGGAGAGTGTGAGTTTTGAAGTCAAAGACATCATTTATTTTTCTACACGTTTAAGAAAATACCTGCATTGAAAAGAAATAAGTACATGGAGATTTCATAAAATTATGGTAACTTATTCAGGAAAACGTGTGGATCAATGGAATAATGTATAGTAAAGAGATAAATTCAATTATGCGAAAGATATGCAGGTATTGGTAAAATTGGGTTACAAAATATCTAAATGGGTGATCCTTATAAGATGCGGCCCACTTAACCAAGGCAGTGCTAAAAGACTTTTTTTGTCTTAATCCATACTACATTAATGCATAGCTGGACCCGTCAAATCTCCGCCGAATTTAGTTGGTTGTACGTTTTTGTTACTAGTTCGTCTGGATGAGTGAATTTGCGGAAGTGGTAACTTGTTTTCACTGCATTAGTTTTAAATTTAAATTATTTTTAACTGAAAATTTAATTTCTTATATTTTTAAATAATAAGATTTCAGTAGTCTGGTTATAAATGACTCCCCCATGGTTTAATTTTAAATAAAATTATTAGATCTTATAATTTTTAAAATCTACTTGTGTTACTGGAAAACCCGAGTCGACCGATGGATTTATACGTCAGCATCCCTCAAAAAGATTTAACCATTTCGCTACGAAGGATTTTTGCTTCCTCGTAATATTTGATAGGAATAACATTATCGAATCCTTAGTTGTTCGGGCGTTTCAGTAAGGAAAGGGTTAAAATAATTTTGAATCTAACTTCAGCTAAAATAACCATCATCCTACATTTTAACTTAACAAAATTAATGTTCGCCATTTTTTCTCAACAGGACGAGTATTTTCATTATTGGCCTTTTGTGAATCTTTTACTCCAGTACTGGGTACAATTTCTATGACGCAGATCTACAACTCTTCGCTGCACTTTTATCCTGGTTTGCCGTATGCAGCGGCCGCTGTTTTCCTCGTTCCTTCTGCATTTATTTTTGCGTAAGTTATATTTTTATCTAGGTAAAATGTTATAAAATCATATCATACAGTGGCAGTCAGCACAAATGCACCTTAGAGATACTGTAATAACTATGTTATAGAAGGATCAGTATTGAGCTTGCTTGCAGAAGTCCTGGGTTTGTATCACAGTCGGGCAAACTTTTCAGTGCCGTAGATAGAGGCAACTGATGGATATTTTTAGCCGAAGCATAATAAAAACTACAACTTGCTTTTTATGTAAGCAATTCTTTAACAACACGGAGCTATTGATTGCAAAAAGTTATCAAGAAATTAAACGAAAGTTTAATTTAGTTTTATTTTATTTATTTATTTTTTTTTTTTGAAATATCGTCGCACTAGAGCTACACGAGGGCTATTGGCGACCGGAGTCATATTTTAGTACCACAGTCAAGTGTAAAGAACCATAGTCCGGTCCCTTCATTTGAGATTTCATAATTCGTTCCAATTAAATTTACCATTTCAAAAATCCCCAATGAATGAACACGATCCGGAAACTATCATATACTTTGGAGAATGCTAGTTTTGCAACTAGACTCTTCAGCTAATGTATTTATTGAGGAAGTACTAAAAAGCAAAGCGTGAAAGTTATAAGTTACTCCTATTTCCAAAGCATCTTAATTTGCCCACCCCTTTCATTTCGGCTAGACTTAATAAGCAACAATTTTATATACTTCTGGATCAAAAATGGGTTGGCGCCCCCGTTTGGGAAAATTTTTTAAAACCTCCCCACAAACAATTTACACCTTAATTAGTTCCGAAATTGACCTGGTCCGATAGAAGAAGATCCAGATATCAGTTTTCAGCCTTTGATTACAGGTATCAGTCATTTATTTCTATAAAAATAAAGTTGAACGAGGGCTAATACGATATTAAGAGTTCTTAAAACAAATTATTTTAATTTTTTTCAAACTTTTCAAAAAGCTCTCTTAGTAGTTAATTTTAAAGGCATTTTACATCAAAAACAATGTTAAAATAATCTGTTAACTGCAAATAAGTGATACGGCCTTTTTTGTTGCATTTATAGCACAAAAAATGTGTATTTTAAGTTTAAGGCTTGTCCCTAAATAACTAAAAGCATAATTTTTTTTAAAAAAATTGCTTTGAAAAACATACTTTTTAGCATATATTTGTATGAAAAGTATGTTTAGATTAAGAATATACGGGTAGGATTTTGCTCGGGTCTTAAGACGTTAAAGAGCACCAAAACTATGAGAGTTCATACCCAAAAAAATACTGCATTATTCCTGCAGGTGGATGATGAGAATGCCCTCCATGTCTTTTCTCCAATACCAAGAATCGGAGGAAGCGAAGAAAATGAAAGAACTTCAAGATGTCACTTCTGCAAATTTCAACTACAATAAATTTTGATTATTATTTTTTAATCAATGCGTTTTCAATGTGTGTTAAATCAATGTGTTTCTTATATTTCAAACCACTCAGGAAAAGTTAAACGTTGTTAAAACTCCAATTTGAAAGGAAAAATTGCATCCAGTTATTTTTTCCAGTTTTTATTAAACCAAGTTTTTTAATTTATCAAGTTTGAGATATTAGCGCCCTCATCAGGATATTCTGGGGAAATTAAAACTTAAACCAACCAGATTACAGTTTCTCTTCAATATTGTTTTATTCTTATGTTTTGACTATAATCATAATTGGTGAAAATGCTTATATGGCAAAGCAATACTTTAACAGAAATTGTAATTTAAAAACACTTTAACTCTATGGGACTGATCCCACTTGGAACAATTTTATGCAAGCATTCCAAAATTATTTTTTAATCATAATTTCACTTTTTTTATATATATTTTAGAAGAAATTTGAGATTGATATCACAAAGGTAAAAATTCTAGTAAATTTAAAATAAAACTTTTTATCATTTGCATTGCTAAAAAATAAAGAGAACAACAAAACCTTTTTGTTAACATCAAACTACTATTTGAAAAGACAATTCCAGATAAATGTGTTGAAACACTTTATTTGATATGAGTATAATACATAATTATAGTTCTTTTTTCATAATATTGTCGTCAAGGCTGAAAGAGAAGCTTCTCAACATTTAATATATTCTCCAATGTCATAAAAAATTATAATTTTCTATTAATGGTAGATTGGGATGATGAGATTGTGGTTACAATGATGGTCACAATTCAATGGAGTTGTGCTAACAGTACAATGTAAACAATATCAATTAAGTACATTCAAAAATAATTTTCTCATAATACTTTATAATTTTTTTCTTTTGTACACGATCTTGCTTTGTACAATATATTTACCATCGAAATCAGAGTTTTTATATAATTGATTCTTATTGAGTAGTTAAATTCTACATTCTATAGAACACACCAAAGAAATAAAATAAAACTTTCCAAAATATGTCTAAATAAAAATAAACTCTTATTTTGAAAATAGGTCATAAAACTAAAAATTGAAATAGTCAACTAAAATAAAGAACCAGATAACCATAAATAGCACACAAGATCCTTTGACAAATATCGAAACAAATATTATCACATTTAGCATACCAAGGGCACTTTCTTGTGAATAATTAAATATTTGTATGTTGAATCATATACAGTGCTCCTTAACTATCTATGTTAAACAATAAGCGTTCGTACAATTTGAATGGATAACCAAATTATTAATAAATAAGGGCTTATTGCTGCTAAAACAGTATGAAAATAAAATTATATTGATAATCATAATAGAATTTAATTATGTATTAGTCAATTGTGAATATATTTTTTAATTAACTAATTTAAATATGCGCATATTCATCTCACAAATAGTTTAATTCTGCTGCATAATCAGTATTGAATAACAAAAAATAAAGACTTTAAAGTTTTAGAAAATAACTTTTTTTACAGATCTTAAAGATGAAAATCTCAAGTTTCTTAGGACTTTTAAATACTGTACAAACACTGTTAAGTAGATGCTAAACCAAAGATTCACAAAAGCTTTTCACTTGAATAGTTAATAACCAAGGAAACTACTTACTAAAATAATGCCTAAGATTATGCCACAACTCTTTTCAAGGTCATGTATAGACATTTGAGATACATAAAGATTTTATAGTCACCCGGAATAAAATATTTAAAAAATCCTGATTGTAAAAAATAATAAATTCAATAATTTAATAATTAAGAAATTTAATAATTGATTTTATTAGTAAATAATCAAAAAGTTTATCCATTTAAAACAATATATTTAAAATGATATCATTTTAGAGCAAACATTTAAAATGTAAATGCTTAATAAAAAATAAAATTGACAGTTATGACCTTTAACTAAAAAGGAGTGCAAATATACACTTATACATTTAAAAAGTACATTTAATTTAACTTACATTTTAATTAACTTATACAACCAAGTACATTTAATTTTTTATTTTATACGGGTAAATCTGAAAACCTTTAGCCACAAGATGCATCAAAAATGTAACACCTTGTAATACAAATGTGGTATAAAAGCACATACTTATATAACTTTTACACTTCACTTATACTTCAAAAAATACTTTAATAAGTGGGAAGCACTGAATACAGATTTGGTTACATGGAAAGAATGCGTTATGTCGTTCTATATGACTGCAAGGTTCGTCCTTTGTATTAAAGACAAAAATTAAAAGTCCTAACTTTGAATAATCTCATACTAATTCATAACAATATAGTAAATGTTTGGAAAAAAATATTTAAATATAGTGAATATTATAGTTAAGTTGGCGAACTGCAATAGCTTAGTTTGTCAAGTCTTTTTAATGATGTAAAATCAAGCAAATAAACGTTAAAAATATTTCATTTTAAGTTATAAAAAAGAAAAAGGGTTTATGTTTTGTACAAATCAAATAAGGTTAACTGCCCATGAAAAAGTTTTTTTTAACAGTTTATTAAAATGAATAATGTAGAATTTTATAGTTAGATTTGTAAATGATATAAATTAATAATTAAATATAAAATTTTACATAAAATTCAAAATTTAAAAAATTAAAAGTCAAAATCTAAAATATAAACGAAATTCTTTTTTTATATGACAACTTCAATTAATGAGAAAATTTGACATTCCTTAATACATACAAACCCTGCTTTTATAAGGTGTTTCAATAAAAATAGTGTTGTTAAAATGGACACACAATTCAAATTATACAACTAGTATCTCAAATCATTACTACTACAACAAACCCTTGTACCGGAAGATTAAGACAATTAATTGCTAACATGTATTTACTATTTACAACAAGCTCCACATCAATAAAACATACAGTTTAGGTCTACGTCCAAAAAAGATAAACATGCCGTAGGAAACCATAGAAAATATGCAACATCTTTATCAAGAACTTAATATCACTGTTTTTGAAGGTGGCAGCCAGTGTGGTTTGTTATTCATAAATTATACTTGAAAATAAATTGCTTTAGCATGTCTTACATGCTTTCCCCTATATATACACCACCTAGAATCGACTTAGAATATCATAGGAAATCAAATTTTGTTACATAATGACACAAGACAAAACTTTTTAGCATGGCAGTATTCCTATTATAAAAACTGCATTTTATAGTTGATTAATAACGCAATTTTATGTGTAAAATTAATTCAACACAAATAGAATTGCAAATAAATGCTGTTTCATTGCAGAAACTAGTCACATTTTCAAATGTCTTTTGAAAAATAAACTCAAAAATGATATACACAGACAAAATAATCCTAAATATACAATTTTTTTTCTAAGAATAAAAATATAAACACAAATCCTAAAAATTTTGATTTTTCAATGTGATTAATATTTTATTCTTTCAAAATATAGATTTTCTTGTAAGCATTGTAAAAGCTGTAATCAATTACCAAAAAAACCTGAATAATTATTTTTACAACAAATTTGTTTGATTAATTACTAAGTAAACACTTTTATAATGCACATTGTATGCTTTGAAGCACTGGAATTTGGTTTTGAAGCAATTAAAACAAAAAAAAACAAATATTGTCAAA
Organism: Hylyphantes graminicola; assembly: GCA_023701765.1. Classification (NCBI taxonomy): domain Eukaryota; kingdom Metazoa; phylum Arthropoda; class Arachnida; order Araneae; family Linyphiidae; genus Hylyphantes; species Hylyphantes graminicola. The sequence goes on along the minus strand of CM043115.1, from coordinate 49,566,717 downwards.
AAACATTAATTCAAAAATTTAGATTGTATCATTATTCATCTTTGCTAAATATAAATTGTACCCAATCACAAATACAAGACCTATAACCCCAAGCCTGATTCTCCATATTCTTTAAATATGCGTGGCTCCCATAGCCCCAGACAGTTCCTCTTCGTAGTCAAGGTCGTCTGGCCTCAAGGTCGCACCAAGGCCACTTTCCGCCTGAGCATTGTAGTGAGGGGGTGAGTAGGAGGGGTATGGGGGGCAGGAGGGGGAGATGTTGACCGTGGCAACGGCCCTTTGGCGCTGGATTGTTGGGGCCTGGCTGCTGTTGATGCGGTTGTCCATGGCCTCGTTGTAGGGCCTTCCGGTGGCAGGATTGTAGAAGCCTGGGGTGTAGGGAGGTGGGGGGTCTTCTAAAGATAGTTGTTCGATTAAACGATGTTTGTATATTGTCACTTAAATTTCCACATGTGCTATCTAACTTTGCAAAATGGTAGAAATTTTCTGAAAGATAACCCTTGTCGAACTTTCCAAAATCGCGCCAAAAACCCAACTGAAATGATAGGTTAGGTTTGAATTATCGTTGCAATACAGCTACAGGAGGGAGAGCCCAAAAACGTGTTTGTTCATTTAACACCCGCTGTTCGGAAACCATCATCGTTGCGAAGTCAAAGAATTGGAATCATCAGTCGACGGTTGCCACAAAAAAATATTTATCTTAAAATCCGAAAAAATCGCGCCAAGGGTAAATCTGATCCTTTCACAACAATTAGCTAGCACATGTGGGAACTTATGTGACGTTATGTAGTAGACCTGCCAACTTTTAGGTTAAACCTGATAATAGTGGATATTAACCATTTTGTGGTTAGGAGACACAAGAAATTTTAATGTTACCCCACTTTGAAAATCCAGCTATCCCTACATTGACACTGGAGTTTTGCAAAGTGGACAAAAATGGGTTAAATCATTAGTGTTGGCAGGTCTCTTCAGCAAAAGGGTTTAAAATTCAAAAACATTTCAGAAATAATATTTTAAACTTGGTTTAGTAAATTGGTAGCTACAGTTATTACTTTAACAATAAAGGTCTTTTTCTTTGTAATATTCATATTGCTTAGGTATAAAACTGAATCGATAATTGTGCAATGGTCAAAATAATGACGTATTTCCATGGGGACAGCTTTGGTCCTAAAAGGAAATTTTTAGCAAAGCATAAAAGCACTTTACTGATAAATCAAGGCTCACTGAGCAAATCCATAAAAAAAATTAAGTATTTCGGGAGGAGTTACCAGGAAGCAAAGCTTGGACCAAAGTGACCATTAGACCTAAATTTACCACATTTGACAGAACATTTGACCAGCAGTTCTTGCAAATTCATTGTAAAAATTAAGAGTTTTTAAGAACTACATGCAGCATTTTTAATGTAAGACTGATTTTGAAACTAAAAAGGTAGCCTTACCTATGATTGAGCTCGAAGGTACTAAGCGATAATTGTGGCGTTTATACTGTTGCACCCTGTCTCGTGCTTTGGCAACAGCTTGTTTACAAGCACCAGAACCTATGATAGCAGATGACAGCTTAAATATGAAACTTTGACCATGAACATGTAATTACAATATAGCAACACAATAACTAAGGAATAGATAAATTTGGAGCTTAGAAGCCAATAACAGAAGGGTACCATATACCTTTTTAAACAAACCTATAGAAAAAATATTAAAAATTATATTCTCGGGAGCAAAGTAGTTCAACAATTCCTGGCTAATATTTAAGAAACTTACTATAACTTATAATCTTAAAAGAAGATTTGACAGTCAAAAGCTGATTATTACTATAAACTTAAGATTTTAAGTTAAACTAAATCATATTGGAGAATAAAACATGGAGATATTTTAGACTCGTTTTAAAAAAATTATCATGAAATGCAAAATTTAGATTTCTAAAAAGGAACTTCCTTTCTTTACTAAAATTTTTGCTTTCAAAGGGATAAGAAAATAAATAGTCAGTACTGTAAAAAAAGTTTACTTTCAATTCACTTAGAAAACATATTGTTATTAAAACTCATATTGTAGCACAAAAGGCAACAACTGAAATTTTTTCTTTGCTTACCAGTATATTTTAACTCGTTCATGTCCCGACTGTGAACATCTGGCAAGTAATGTGATACTTCCTAAAAAATATGCAAATATATCTTTAAACTTTATTTACAATTAAAAAAAAAAGTATAAAATATTAGAAAAGCATTTGATTACTTTCAATTACATTAGAACTAAACATTCTCTAAGCAGGATAATTTTAAAACAAGAATAGTAAATCATCACATTAAACCTACCCTTTGTGCTTCAAAAATAATTGCACATTTGTTGGCAAGCTCCACATAAGCTTCAGAAAGCTTTAAAAGACCATCTTTGAGTCTCACAACTTTGATAGCTTCATTTTTGTGAGCAAGTTCTACAACTGAAAGATAAAAAGACTTGGCTAACTTCTTAAAATTTTAAACTCATTGTGAGAAATAAGATGTTACATGGTTGTGCCCAATTTTATGCATTGTTATTTTCAGTGATAAAAAGGTAAACTTGTATCATTTCATATTTATAATCTTCTACAAAGATGCTATTTCATAGCGAGAACTTTTAAAACAAATTTTAACTGAAAAGGCAAGAAATTTACAGATTAAAAACACCTTGATTTTATGGTGATTGATAAATTTATACCTAAATATGATATAATGTATTAAAAGTTAATGGTAAGAATGCTACTAGTAATAGGCCTCTCTTAATATATTTGAATCCAATGAAATGTATCTACTCATAAAAGATAGTTTTAAATTATAGCTTTAAAAATGACTAATAAAATACAAGCACACCTTCAAGTTGAGCTAGATATTTAGCTCTTTCAGCTTGGGACAACTTTATTTCTAAATTGTTTATTTCCTCTTCAGTAGCCTTCTAAAATGAGGTTTAAAACAATAAAATTATAAATATATCCAGATTAAGAAAAGTACATAAAAATAATAGCATTACAATCTTCATATATTAAACTATTTCCCAACAGTTAACAATAGTAAAACTTTTTTTATAGAATAGTATTTGTAAGAATAATAACTGTAACATTTATATATAATGGTCAAAAATAAATATTCTTTTTCACATTTTATAAAAAGGCATTTTGTACACAAAGAGTTTAAAATATAACTAATCATGAACAAAAAAGCTTATATTTGAAAAAAAAAAGTCCTCAACATAATTGAATATTTGAAAAATAATTTAACTTGCCTTTGAAGCCCTTTTTAATTCCTTTCGTATCCTTTGTTCAGTCTGTTCACAACTTACCTAAAAACAGATATGAAATACATTGTTATAATACTTCAACATAAAAGAAACTATTTGACATATATCCATAATAATATTTATTTGTAAAATGAGAACACACTCAACATATAATCTTATTCAAAAGTTTTAAAATGAAAAGGTAACAGAAATAATATGAAAACTGTCACCAAACTAGTTTCATTTGTTAATCGGAAAAGCTTCTTACCAAAGTATTTTGTGCAAGGTCTAGTTGTCTTTCACCTTCCAAAATCAACTCAAAATGATTTTTGAATGTCCTCAAGTGTTCTGCAAATATAAAGTATAGTCACTTAGGACAAAATTTCTTAAAAAGAATACATAAATACATAAAAGAATACATAATTAACATCTTTCACAAATTTTTAAAAACTATGACTAGAAGCTAATATAAAATGAAAAGATATTATAGCATACCGATAAAGTCTTTCTGCACATCAGTCCACATGCAATTTAGCTCACCCAGCTGACTCATAATGTCCTGTACAATAAAGATAAAAAAATATGCATAATTTTATATATTCGAACAAATATGAGGTATCTATGTAGATGCAATAAAAACACTTAGCAAATTGCATTGAATTGAATTGAATTCTATAACAGTGAAAATTTTTATGAAAAAATATTGATTAAATGTAATAGGATAAAATTTAAAAGGGTGATACTCTTTAATTAGTTTATAAAAGGATTTCAAAAAAGCTTTTTTTTACCTGAATTGCTCGGTTTTCATCACATGTAGCCCATTTTACCATGTCCTGTGAAGCTGTAATTTTAAAAAAAGAAATTACAGCAAATGAATCATCATGTCATGCAATAGAGCCCTGCAAACTTAAAACTAGAAACTTCAAATTTTGGTGAATCCTTTAAGTAATAATTTTACTTTCCCTTACTGCAGTTCAAAAACAGATTAGAAATACAGAGAAAAAAAATTGGAAACTTAAAACGTGCAGTCCTGAATTCTGCACAGATTTGCAGACATAAAAAAAATGATATGATATATTTTGTTTATTACACTACAAATACAAAAACTTTGAAATCAGAAAATAATTGAGGTGTTTAAATGGATACAAAAGTCTGCTGAACATTTTAATGCAAATATTATCCAAAAAGGTTTGTAATAATCAGCAAAGGGAAGGATCAATAAAATTCTGAAAATTAAAATATTTGACTGATACTGAATTAACTAAGCATTTATATATCTTTTAATACTGAACTGTAATTTTATATACAAATATTTAAAGTGGCAGTATCTCAATCTTTATTTGAAAATGTTAAAATACAAAAAATTATTTTACATCAATATATATTGATGTTTTTTTTTTTTTAATTTTTAGGACATGCGTTACTCAATGTATCATATGTACAAACCTGAGTTTTGGGCTGTCATGAAAGCTTTGGTAGCATTTTTCAAATCTTTTAACTCTGAAATAACCATGTTTAGATCCGAATGTCCAGCACCTAGAGACTTTAAGCGAACACTGCTCCTGTTTAGAAAAAAAAACTTTTTTTTACAAAAAAAACTTTATAGGGTACCTACTTTTAAAAAATATATAAACATTCCAACGATTTTATGATATAAAAAAAAGAGTTACCCAATTAAAATTTTTAAATTTGTTGATCAAAATAAGCTAATTTTGTTCATTTATGTTTGCGTAAAAGTGCAGGGCTTTAATGAAATAGTTTAAAAGTGGGATATAAATTTTTTTATCTTGTCTAATGCCTAACATCTTAACTTAAGCTGTTAATTTCAATTGGAAGAACATGAAAGATCATGAACAAAAGCATCGCAATAAACTATCGACTCTCCGAACAGTTTTCTTTTTATAAATAGAATAATAGTCTATAAATAGTATTTTGGTTGTGTGATGTACTTTAATATTGCTTGCGCAGAAACTTATGCTATGTTAAGAGAAAACTGTAAAGGTTGGTTCAAATAAAGTTTAAAAAAACAAGTAATAACCAAAAAAATTACGAAGACTATTAATGCAAAAAAAGTCCAGTCCTTTATACAAAAAAAACAAAACAAATCATGCTTTTACAAATATCGATATCACAAATTAATATTATTCCATTCTAAAAATTAGACATAATAACACATAAATTGTACTACAGAAACATAAGTATATGTTCATTGATTTCAAGATGTTTGCTGCTTTATAATTATAAATATAAATTATAATATTTTAAAAAGTGAAATTGCCCAGTTTTGTGTGTTGGCTTTTTAAGTCATTATTTTTTGTTGATCAATCCAAGTAAACTGTACATACATGATATTTCTGGCTTTATAAACAGGGCCGTCTTAAACTAGGCTGGGGCCCTTGAGCACACAATAATTTGGGGCCCTTTTGGAAAGTAAAAAAAGCTTAAAACATTTTTTTCTGATTATGACCATTTATTATAGGTAATCAAGTACAGTATGGTATAATATGTCATTAATGATGTTAGAATGGTGCTGGTTTTTTTATTACGATTACGGTTTCTTTTGGGATTTCTGTTGAGCAAAATCTTTTATTATATCATCAAAGTCAATTTTTTAAGGATATCATTTTCTATGCACAGACAAATTACTCCGCCGTCCTTGCAACATTGTTGTTTGCAATTCATTTTTTATTCTCTTAAGCTGCAAAAGCTGCTGTTGTAGCAATTTCTATGTTTGGAAAAGTTTCTTCGAATTTATCTAATTTTATTAGGTTATGTAAGGTTGAGATATTTAAATCCGCTGATAGCTTTGCTATGGTTTTTTTTTTAAATATTTGCTTGAATGAAAACATTCTGTTTTAATCTCATCTGCATTAATTTTTTCATGATAAAACTCTGCAAATTCTTTGCATTTTTTGGTCAACTCCCCACATTCAATAGTTGTTAACTGATAAAGAAAACTAAATCGACTATCAATATCTTGGTATGCTGCCGGACGTTTTTTTAAATGTGTATTTAATTTGTTAATTATGGGAATGAAAGTATCGACACGAAACTTCTCCTTGCCTCTCAACAGTGCAGTCTCTAAAGATCCTTAAAAAAAAGTGATATGTGTGCTGAAGAGCGAAATATTTTTCTTTAAAAATGTATCTTTGTAGTCAGCATATGGATTTTTATCTTTAGCAGCCGTTTCGTACTGATCAAAATTCGTTCAAGAGTCGTTCGGGGCCCCCTGAGAATGGGGGCCCTGGGCACGGGCCCCGTGTGCCCTTATGGTAAAGACGGCATTGTTTATAAATATAAACTATAATATTTTAAATAGTGGCATTGACCAGTTTCATATGTGTTGGCTTTTTAAGTTGTTACTTTTTGTTGTTCAATCCAAGTAAAAATTATTAAAATACCTCCTTAATGCTTTGCTTGCTCTGTCCATTTCCTTATTCAGTGAAGTTAGCAAAATAAACAGAAAATTTGCTTCTTTATTTGCAACTGAAATAAAAAAAATAATTTTACATACCATCCTGTTTGTTAGAATGCAGTATTACCATTAAGGTCATTTGCTGATTTTAAAACCTGGTGTTAAATTTCAATATTTCATGCAAAATCAAGTTAGACAGAAGTTTCTTTCCAAAATAGATAAGAGGCTATTAACTAACAGGTACAACTATTCCGTATAGGTTGGTCTGCTCATTGGCGAGCTTGAAAACTTATGAAGGGTTGCAATACATATTGAGTTGCATGAAATATGAAGTGGAATGTTTGCCATATTTAGGCACTTTCGTTGTTTAGCAACGTAATGCAAAACGGCCAAATCAAGACCAACCATTATATTATAGCTGTTCCTATAATTTATTTTATTAGGATTCTCCAATAATCTTACAAGATATGTATTGCAATGGCAGGTTAAAATAAAAACTAGTTTTATAACTAAACTACTTTCAACATCAATCCACAATTAAGTAGTGGTAAACATTATGAATTTCGTATATTGTGTTAAATCAATTTAAAACTAACAAATCAATGATTAAATAAAATTATTAAACCATGTCTCAAACTCCACAAATAGAAACTAGAAAGTAAGTAACTTAAATTAAGATGGAAAGAACATGAGCATTTAATTGAACCCTCATACTTAACAGATAAAATTTGACATTTTTAAACACAATTATTCCATCCAAGAATACATAAGCTGAAGCCAATTGAATACGGAAAAGTTTGTAAACAGATCGTGTCAGGTACAACAACTAAATTCGTGTAAGTCAAGACAATAGGTACTTATTAAAATGCAGAAAATTTTACAATTTTTTGGAATGATACAAATCGTAAATTTTTACAATCTTTTAATGCCTCATTCTATAATTATTTGGGATTACATGCATGCTAATTTCAGCAAAAATCATCAACAAGACTCCGATTCTTACACTAACCTCATTTGCTTGTTTGACAATTCAGCTGCATCCAAAGCAAGATACTTCCTGGATGAAAAATTGACACTTGAAAGCTCAAAGGACCCTTAAATAGCTAGTTAATACTGTTAAATATTAAAAATGGAAAACAAATAGCATATTTCAAAGTTATAAAGACTAAAAAAGGCAAAAACTACATTTTGTATACAAAGCGCAGCTGACACTTAGACTTTAACGAATCAACAAAAGTCCTCGACCAGATTCGCATTTCTAATTTTTGATGAATAATCATCTGGGTTGAAAAATTGATTTAAAAGATTTATCTATCGGTTTAATTGATGTTTATATTTTTTTGAAAAGATTTATTAAAAAACTAACTCATTTGAAACTTTATTTCAATTTTATGACATAATTTGTAACCCTCTCTACCATTCATTTAATCAATCAACAAATCAATTAATACTTGCAAAGGGGGGGGGGGATGAAAATAAAACCAAAACATTGATTAAAGAAGTTATCAGAAAATTAGTTTTAATAGCTATTTACTATTTTTTTTAAAATTTCTTCCTATAAAATATTTCCCAATTTTCTTCAACTAATTGAATTTTTTTCTTTATTTTACAGATTTTACCAGAACTTTCAAAGGAAGTTGATTATCTTCAATATTTCTAACATTCTTCTCATATCTAAACACTAAAGATAATCATTGTGCCTGCTTAACTAATGTTTTTATACTAATATTGCAAATATAACTGTAAAATGTTGATATTTTCTATATTTTTAACAATATACAAAGCATCCATGTATGGTTGATTCTATATAATTCTTATAAATTGTATTTGTAACTTATTTTTATTTTATGAATTATCTAATATGGCTGTTATAAGAAAATGTTACTAGATTGCAAAATATATATATTTTTTAAATGCTAATAATATGAATGCTGTAATGAAATGTATTACTGAAACTGGTTCTGTATTTAGGATATTTTGTTATATTTGTTGTCTTCCTTTTAAAAAATTTACATTATTTTGTCTTATATTTTTATATTAATTAAATATTTATGTTAGTTCTTATGTAGAAAATAGCTTACTGTTCATTTTTATTATTAGTAGTATCTGATGTTTATTTAATAACTTTACTATCTTAATACTATAACTTGAATGCTTTGTCAGAAAAGTAGATTTCATATAAATTTTTACATCCTAGTATTTCTCCATGTTATTGTTTCGGTTAAAAAATAGTTTTTTACACTTGCAATTAAGTGTTATTTCAGTCAAATAATGATACCTAACAAAAATTTTATATGATGCATTAAAAAATAACTTACTACTTTAGAAAATATATATATATTTTAAGTTAATAATGACACCCTTTTTTAAACTTTAAAAAAAATTAGGTTGCATAACATTTTAACTTCTTTGAACTTGAAATATCAGCTATTATTCGTGTAGTGTTAAAAAAAAAAAGAGAGAGAGAGAAAATACTGCCTTGCAAATTGCTTACATCTTTTTAAGTTTTTAAAGCTGTGCAACCCATTTTAAAATATGACAAAAAATACTTGTTTTAAAACCATTAATTAAATCAATATTTATAATTTTTTGGTAAATATTTAATTTTTTCTTATTTTCTCTTTTGCAAGAACTAGCTCTTAATATGGATCATCATAAACCATAGTGAACTATACCTTGTCTATCTAGAATGCAAGCTTTGAAAGCATTTTCCTCCTCCATCCCCACATGTGGTTTTCTTCGAAACAGTGTGTGCATGTTTTTTCCCCACGCTACTTTGGTTTGAACTGTTCATAATGTTAACCACACAACAGAACCTCATAATCGTTAGGTTTAGAAATGCGATGCTCACCCCATTGGTTGGTTGCAAAACTGACTCTCCTGTTTCCTGGACAAACAGGCAAAGGTATGGGGGAAGAAAGTCTTTTCGAGGCTCGCATTGTAAATAGACATACCGTAACTCTTTGCGTTATTACAGAAATATAATGGCTTCAAGTCCCAAGTTGGATCAACAGAATTAAACTGTAATGCACTAGCCAATCGCAGGCACTTACACAGTACAGTGAACTTATCAGAAGACATTAACTCACTAAAACCTTTCTTTTCAAAAATATCAGGGTTTTTTTTTTGCCTAGTTCAACATGGTTTAAGATTATCCATTAGGGTGGGCCGAAAAAAACTTTTTATTTTATTTTGGATCGCTATAGTGCGGAAAAGTTGCTATTGGTAAAGACATGAAAAATGCATTAATTATTATTTTTTTTATTACTTTATCTTCCGTTCGCGAATCGCCATCAAAGTTGGAAAAAATTGTCAAAAAACTATATTTTTTTATACACGATAGATGTTTTTAGTTGCTTTCCTATATCATGAATTAACTTCTAAAAGTATGTAAAATCAATTTTTATGCACTTATTATACATTTGCGTCAGATCTGTCAATTTTGCAAAAACTAAGAATTTTCCTCATTTTTTACTTCGTTGGGTGGCCGGAAGATCTGACACAAATGTATGATAAGTGCATATATTTTGATTTTACGTACTTTTAGTAGTTAATTCATGAATAGGAATGCAACTAAAATCATCTATCGTGCTTGAAAAAATTATAAATTTTTTTGTTTTTTGACAATTTTTCCCAACTTTGATGGTGTTGCGCGAACGGAAGATAAAGTAATAAAAATATAATAATTAGTGCATTTCTCACGTCTTTGCCAATAGCAACTTTTCCGCATTATAGCGATCCGAAATAAAATACAAAGTTTTTTCGGCCCACCCTATTATCCATTTATGCCATAAAGTTAAAATTAAAACCTTGTTCTAATCTCAAGTCTTAAATATACTTTCCAGATCTATTCCTGATGACCGAAAGCGAGGCCCAGCTTTTTCCCTCCTACGATCTATTCAACCATTACGAGCATGAGCAGATATTTGAGGCGGAAGAAGGACAAATATTTAGTCAAGCCATAACTCCACCATCGGAAGGGCAACCTCTGCCAACTTTCTGTTGTGAATTCTGTCCCAAAGCTTTCTTCAAGAAGCGATACCTTGTCGATCATTTGAACATCCACACAGGTAAAAGGCCTTATTCTTGCAAATTTTGCGAGAAGGGTTTCACACAGAGAGCTTCGTGTAACCGTCATATGAAACTGGTACATGCAGGACTGAAAGGTGGTAAATAATCATTTTTTCATGATCTTCACAGGAAGTCGAACACTCTATGTCTCTTTCAATTCTCATGTTGATTCTAAGGGATAATTCTTAAGGAACACTGAGTTTTAGTAATTTTTCTTTACTTTCAAAGAAACTAATGTTTCTTTACTTTTAAAGAAAAATTAGTTTATTTAAATAAACTAATTTTTCTTTACATTTAAAGAAAGTCAGTGAACTATTTGGGAAATAATAGCATACATTTTTACTTTTATTGTGCAAAATTTTGTTTTAATTACCTTTTTTTTAAGTAAAATCCTGATGGATATATTGAATAATAATAATGCATTCTTGGATAATTAAAAAACTCCATAACCTTTCTTATTTAAAAAAAAAAACCAGATAGTTATACTTAAAAACTGTTTTATAGACTTGGGAAGTGAACAACAGGACAGAAAGTGTTTGACTTTTCCTGAAAGGCAAGATATGCTGAGCTTTCAATTTTTCTAAACCTTAACTAGTGCAATACTTTTATAATGACAGCCAAGCAATTTAAAAATGCTTATTACAATTACTAGTTTTTTTAATATCTAACGCAAAAGCAGGAAAAAACCAAATGTAGTGGAATAGATATCGTTACAGGAAGTAATATCTAAAGCCACTAGAAAAAAATACATTTTGCTTTCTTGTTCCACATTTATTTATATCCCTTTAATTTATATAATAAATAATATTAAAGTACTAAAAATTTGCAATCTTGGGGATATTTGTTTGCTTTACAGGGATGCTTGGCAAAAATCCAATTTGGATTTTACATCTTAGTGTTAAGTCTGTTACAACTAACTAAGCCGGTAGAATTTTATATGCAAGGTGAGCAATACTGTATATAATGCAATGAAGATTTTTTTTTATAATCTTCCAAGCTTTAACTATATTTACTCCATATTGATGGCTAACAAACTTTGTTGATACCTCCCAATGGGACTATTATCCTGTTATTTTTTATATTTATGTTTCATATTTATATTTTTTGTTTCAGATTTTAATTATATTTATTATTTTGAAATGCAAAGCTATTACAACATGCTTTAAAAGCATATATTGAATTTATGCCTGTGTGTATGAACATTGAATGTTCTGTTTATCCAAACTGAAGTTTAAAAAAGGTATATATTGTAAAAATGGTAACTTGTTAGATTTATTAAATATTTTTCGTGGTTTGAAGGATTGTTTTCTTGTTGAAATGTTTTGGTAGAAACTCTAATTGCACAATTGGATTTGTTTATTATTATACAAATATTTTAAACTATTTTGTAGTTTTGATTTTTTTTTTTTTTTTTTTGAAGATGAAAAATTTAATATAACCAATTTTTTTAATACTTAAATTTTAAAATATACATACCTATGCATGGGTAATACCAAAAAAAATAATAACTTATCAAATTTAGCCAAAAAAAGTTTTAATAATTATTTTAGTTTAAAAAGTATAACAAAAACATAAATGCTGGGTGTTTCAAATAACCATTTTAATGCAATATTTGATTTGTTAAAATATGTTAAAATTAAATCATACAGCAGTTTGTCTGAATTTGCATTGCATTTATAAAACCTACTTTTAAAGAATATGTTAAAGTTTGACAACTCAAACTTTTTCCATTATTTATTTATGTATGTTATTTTTTAAAATTACTTTTAAATTTTAAATAAACTTTTAACACAAAATATTGTTTGTTTTATTTCACATTACAATCTTCAAATTATATTAGATTATAAAGCTACATATTGTTGAAGTAGAGTTTTAACCTGGTTTGTTTTTATTACAATAACTAAAGTATTCGTGTAATATTCAACCTGTGGTTGATATTTGTAATGGCTTTTGAAAATATTTTTAACACATCTTAACTTGTAACTTAATATCTTTTATCTTATTTCATAAGCAGTATCTTGTTTCATAAGCAGTAGTAAAAGACTGATTTGGTTTTAACTTAAATCTAATTTTGTTACTTTAGCTCATATTCAGAGTCTTTACAAAATTTTGATGAAAATATTTTACTGATTTGTAACTTGAATACACAATTTTTTTACACAAGATTTTTGCAAAATTCATTTTTTAATGCATTTATAAGTAATCTCCTTTATAATATAAGAGTGTGTGAAATATATTAATGAAATTGTAATCAGATGCCCAATGACAAAATGTCTTTGTTAGAAAAGATAGTAATAGAAATACAGGTATATATGTTTTTCATTAATCTATAATAGAGCATCAGAATGCTTAAATCTAATTAACAGTATGTTAAAATTTTCCTCTTTATTGCCTTATTTTATTTGCAATATAATCAGAAAATGAATGAAGAATGGTAGAAAGTTTCATCCTTTAAAAGTAATTCAGCTGGTAGCTATGAAGAATTCTCTTGATTCGTGTGTCAGAAAAGCATGACTGTCAGAAAATTAAAAAGTGGAATTTTTTTTTTTAAATTATGCTCTGTGTATAGTCAAATTAAAGTTATTGTTTACTGATTGTCAACTTTATTAACTTCAACTTGAGAGAACTCCCATTTTCTAATATGACATGTTAAACATTTTTAATATTTTTCTATCTTATTTTTACAATCTTGAGTACTGTTGTTGCAACTCTGCCCTCTCTTTGTCTGAAGATTTTATGTTTAATGATTTACTAGTGAAGCTATTTAGAAATTTTAGAACATTCAAAAAAGATTTTCCGAATTGAAATTCTCTAAATTATGGAATTATGCTCTTCTTGTTCTAAGGTACAAAGTTTTAAAAGAAGGCAGTTAAGAAAATAATAACAGGTTCATGCATATATATTTTTTTAAGTATATATGGTTCATATTTTAATGGCAATTATTAGTTTTTCAGGACAATGTTTTTACATTACTTGGGAACTTAAGAAAAGAAATGACGGAGCTGAAACATATGATGTTACCAGGCTCAAGAAAAATCCAAAGAGAACTGCCAAATGAATGCCCTATTCTGCCACTGAGAGATGTAGAAGATCTATTCAGATTTGAAAACTTCTTGTTAGACGAAGAAGCTTTTAATACTATTGTGAGTCTAATGCTTTTCTTTTAATCATAAAACATATTTTATGCCACTGAATCTTTAATTGTCCAAGCTTCATAATACGCTATTTGTTTTTATTACTATAAATTTACTTTTTTATATAAATATGCCAACATAAATGATCTATCATAGAAAGTATTTTAAGCTTTTTTTTAAACTCTAAACTGTTAACAGGGCTTAAATCTATATATTTCAATTTTATATAAATAAGTTATGCATTATAAAATGCAAAAAAAAAATGACAAAAACAAATAGTACACTTTAAATGGTATATCTCAAATATCATGAAAGAAAATCCAAATTGAGGTGAAGTTATTCTAAATTTCTAAAATATTCTGCTTGTAAACTGTATGCAAGCTTTAATTGCCAGAGTAAAATTGTGTTGCTTTGAACTAAATGGTTACATTCATACATTTTTAAGTTTTTGAATTGTTTTATTACTTAGAAATAGTCAGAGAAATAACACGCTCTTCTGAATCTGTGCCTGACCATGATGAAAAATTGTGGGACATTATATTGCTATATTAAAACTAACATGACTAGTTTTTAGAGGTCATTTTTATAATGTGTCCCAACACTTAATGATATAGTTTGAACATCAAATTCTATTTTTTTTTCAATAAAATTCACATTTGAATCACTTTTTGTTAGAAAGAAAGCAAGTCCCCAATTTTTGACTTGTACCCTTTTAACAAAAAAGCCAATTTATTTCTAACATGACTAGAATGGAATTATTGCTAAGTTGAGTATTTAATCTGTAATGCAATTTGAGTTAAAAAGTATTTTTTCTGCAACATAGTTGTGTTGTAACATGTAATTTCTAAGACTTACGCTAAAATTAATTTGCCAAATTGTATTGCTTATTAACTTTTATTGCCAATCTCTAAACTTTTCTTTTAGTGCACAAACTTGAGTACCATTGGGGGCAACTCTGTAAAAGACTGTACTAAACGAGTATTGCAGAAGGTCATATCTAATCCTCTATCAAGGACTTGCAACTGGAAGGGAAGGGGCGATAAGCTACCATTCTCAGGTTTCCTAACAACACTTAAACTGATTACAGGTAATTGTATATTGAAAAAGTAACATTTTTTTATGTGCTTTTCAATTAAAATAGAAATTTGAAATACATTTTGAAAATTATTCTTTTAAGGGTTATTTGTTTGGTTAAGTTAAATGAGAAAACAGTTCGAGTTGAAACATTGGTCCAAATTATAGCTGGGTATTGAATCTGAAGTTTACAGAATAAAAACTTGGCATTTTAAATCTGCTGCACTTTTTTTTTTTAATATTGGAACTGTAGAATGTATAGATTACTGTGCTGAAATAATAATTGTTATTTAAATGTTTGTAACATTATCTAACTATACATTGTGGAAATTCTATGAGAAGTCGCTGGGCATACACAGAAAGACTTGGTCCCCAGTCCTACCAATGGAATTATTTTTTTCTCCTCCAATTGGTGTGCTGTGCTAAATTACTTATTTATTAACAAATAGCAATAAATATATCTTAACATTAACAAATGGTGTGTTGTGCTCAATGGACAGCCCACACCACTGATTAAATGTCACATAGACACAAAGCACCAAGAAATGAGAAGAAATATTTCTGATGTCTAGTCTGTGGATCAAGTCTCGCTGTGTATGCCCTTCCTTAAAATTACTTATTTATTAACAAATAGCTATATATCTAACATTGCTTTTAAACTATAGGTACTTGTATACTCTCATTATTAAATAATTTAAGTTTAAGGTGTACTTTTGTTGATCTTGATAATTATGTGGTCCCCTACCAAGTCACAAAACAAAAATGAATGAAATATAGAAATATAGTAATTTATATATGCTATATACACATGTGACATTTATTCGGCAATCTTGAGATAACAGGTTAAAGCATTATACTTTTTTTAAAAATTAAATCAGGAAAAAAATATTTTGCACTACTGTCTCAAGTTAAAATTAATCTATGTGCTCATATCAGTGTGTGGTACAACGTTTTTACCTTGTAGCATGAGCATTTTTAAGTTTTTAGCTGTGGTATTTAGACATTTAAAGAACATTCTAAAATATATAAGCAGCATTCATCATTATTGAATGTTTTTTTATATTTTCCTAATTGTACATTTGATATGGTTTTCTTCTAGTATATAAAATCTATCCTCTTTAAATAATTTACCCTTGAGACAGATCTTTTTTATAAATTATGCATTATTGTTTATGAACATCCAGATATTTTTACTAAATTGTCAAATATTTCAGCACGTAGACCCAATAATATATTTAAAATTCCAAGACTCTAAAGAAATTTTCAGAAAAAACTTCCACTATTTAGCTCCTAAATTCTTTAATTTATTACCAGTTCATATCCAGAATTCAAACAGTCTAAGAGTCTTTAAGAAAAATTTAAAAATCTTTGTAATGAATATTAATATCACTGATTTAGAAAATTTCCTATTTGTACATTTTTTCTTTTCGAGGGCTGGTTGTCCAGATTTCCCCTTTATGTATTTATGTACTGCATAACTTATTTAATTATTATTTTCTTTTGTTCTCCGCTTGCACAATTTTTGTTTTAGTATATCCCATACCTCTGTAAGGGCCTTAGCTGCCCATCAAGGTGTTTTTTTTTTTATTTTGTAAAACTTTTTCATTGCATCAATAAATTATTATTATTGTTATCCCATTGTAATATTAATTCCTGTAATTATAGATGCAGTTCGAATGCACAAGGATTTTGAAAAAGCGACAGACTTGGAAGTTTTTGATACAGTAAAGAAGTGGCTCATGCACTCAGCAGATAGAGATGGTATACGATATGAGAGGAGGAAACACATTTACAGACTAGTCTAAAAGTCAAAAACTTAAATTTCTTTAAAAGCAATACATAAATTTCTAGTCAAAAGAAAAAGTTTTGTACTTATTCGGGATTATCAAGACCTTAAAATCCTTTTTAAAGAAAAAAACATAGGGGCCTGTGAAACGAGTCCTTAATTTTTATATTCTAGCCCCTACATCTTAGAGAAGACCTCAAATTTTGCTCATCATTTGCTCTTTTGTCTTACATAACTCATTCCAAAATTGGTTTCAATTTTATTTTACTTAAATTTAAGTAAATCCAATAAAATGAATTCCATTTTTTATAAGAAAATAAAGGCTATGTGATATAAAATGTAGAAAATGAATCATAACTTTAATGCAACTTTAATTAATAATGAAGTGACATTAGAAAGCACATAGTCAAATTTATCAGTGAGAACCCTTTTATTAGAAACTTTAGCTGTCCTAGATATTTAAGTTTATCTTGTGCTTGTTATTCTAATAATTTGTTTAAAAATAAATGAAATAAATAAAATTATTGTGTGAAATAAATGAGTTCTTAGTTTTTTTGTATTGTTGGTGACACAATATCATACACCCTACTAAAAATAATGTGTAGTCGCTTGTACCATAAATTTAACTTGTATATATCCTCAAAGGCATATATTGTAGGGAAAGTATATTTTTCTCCTTTTAATTTAAATGTGGTCCTTTTATAAAACTATATACAATTTATGTAATGTTTCATTTAATCGTAGTTTAAGTTAGTTTTAAGTTGATAACTAGAAAGCTGGAATACAAAATAACTTTCTTTAGATTTCCTATTTATGCAATTTATGTATCTTAACCGGCTGAGTGGCCAGGCCGCTTCCAGAAGTCAAAATATTCTGTACTGAAAGTGGCCGATGTCGCCATTAAACGTTCAACATTTCCATACTATATTTGCTCTGCGACGATAAAAAGAGTTTGACTATTCTTAGCAATTTTTGCTCAGCACGCATATTAGGGGAGTTCGACCCCCCGAGCTGCTCCAGATCACACCTGCGTTCATTCTTCCGTGAAACGCTTTACAATAGATGAATGGTCGAGGGAAGCATTCACTGAGAGAGGGTAATTATCCCCCTCTGGACTTAGCCGTTGTGTGAAAAAGAGTTGACTTTTGGCATGGAAATAAGTTAAGACTGTCGCCAAAAGAGGATGGTATTAATTTCAGATTGACTGACATTGATGAACAGTCTCAATCATTTAGCTATTCACTTTGTTTCAATGTGTGTGTATTATAGTGTTTTATAAAAGAAGCTTAAAAATATATCATTTTGCATTTTGGAAACAATGTAAATGTGTATTTTATACTTTTGTAATACTTTTTTATTTTTATTTTAATTAGTAAATTATACATCATGCATTTGTTAAAAAATATAATAGTCTAATTTCGCTTTCAATCTAATAATCATCTGTGATAGTGGTTCATTCATACTTTTGTGTGCATTAAAATAAGTTTACATAAAATATGAAAAACCAAAATTAATAATAAATAAAATAACCATGAACATTACTCAAAAGTGAAGAAGTAATTTTATTTTAATTTCAATTAACAGTTAAAAACAAAAACTTAACTCAAATGAAAATAAGAAGGAAACGAGTTGTATTATTATTATTTTTTTTGTTAATACCTGAAAAAACAATTTCCCAAAATGAGTATAGATTTATGAATAATTCATAGTTAAACAACAAATGCATGTATTTTTCTTAATTATTCTTAAAACTATAAATGCGTCATATTATTAAAAATAAAAATACAATTAATTCTAGATTTCGTTAAAAACATATTTTGCTATTTTTCCTGAAAGAAAATATGAAAACGGCTACATTCTGTTTATTGGCAAACGGACAAAAAGCAACCCTTTCACGAAGTGTGGTCCATTTCAAGTTGTGACAACCTCGACACTCCCCTCGAGGGGGGCTGAAAAACCGATTCCCGGTCAAAACCGCGACGGACAGAACCGCGAAGGACAAAACCGCGACGGTCAAAACCGCGAACGGACAGAACCGCGAACGGACAGAACCGCGAATGGGAAATATTGGGAATTAAATTACTTCATATATATTATATGTATAACCCGATTATTAGGAGCAATACCTGCACATGAAACCCGTCGGCAATATACAGTTTTGATTTTATGTTTTAATGTATAGTAATAGGTTTGTACTAAGATTTATGTAATCGACACGATAATATGGGCTTTACTAGACGAGGTAGCAAAATGTTTTATTATATATATGCTGGCGATTGAATTCGAAAAAGCATAAATGTAAATTTATTTAAATGCGCATTAATAGAAATAAGACCATTTTGGTATTTCAAACCTTTAGGTTAGTTTGGAATGTAATTTTTAATGAACTTAATCCTTTTTACTGTTACTTCAATTCAAGTTTCTTTGTTTCCTTCTTTTTTGCTGAAGTTATTTTTATGGCCCTTGTCAGGCGACTGTCGGACAGATAGCGAACAGATGTTTATACTTTGGAAATAGAGGTGAAGTTACTGATTAGGACTCTTCTTAGAAAACAGGAAGTGGGCATTAGGCGGCGCGAGTCATCTGCACTTGCTAAGTGATTCCCAAGGAAGGTAATTTTGAGGGACACACTTCGAACCTGGAGGGAGTGATTTACTACGGATGTAGGTGATCAGCGATTTTTGGAAGGATACGATTAGGTTGCCTTTCAGAAGGTGAATTCAGGATGTCGAACTGGATCTACTAATTAATTGGGTGTTTTGAGTTCTAGAAGTTTCTGGAAGCGGTTTAGAAAGACGGATGTACGTCATGGCTGGTTCCAACGAATGGTAAGAGGTTATTTGATTACGAAGGCGGAGCTAGAGATAGAAAGCTGGTGTGAGTTTGAGGTGTGAAGAGATCATTAAGGAGCTTGACTTGAGAGAAAAAGGATGTAAGAAAGAGAGAGAAAAACGGACCTCGGTCCGACGGAGAGGGAGTTCGGCGGATACGGCGAGAAAGGAAGAGGGGGACTATGAAGAGGTAGCATACTTAGTAAACAGACACGTGTGCTGAGAACCTCTCTCCTGCAATATGAAGAGAACAATTGCTGCTTCGACCATAATTCATCCATTCCACAAGACGCCAATTTCTCATCAGAGGCCGGATTTTCGTCAATTGTTCCGGAAGGAAGAAACGAGACTCGGAGAAGAGAAGAAGATGTACTGCGCAAAGCTGAAGACTTGGACATTTAGTGAACATACTTAGGACACAGACACGTGTCCTGAGCATTCTTCTCCGCATGACGAGAAGAATACTTGTCACCGTCCATACTTCACTCATTTCCGCAAGACACGATTCCTCATCAGATGTCGGATTTTGCATCAACTGTTCCCGAATTTATTACGAGCCAGAGAAGCAAGCGTCCGGACTCCCGACCAGGTAGAACCAGAGAAGCAAGTGCCCGGAACCCCGACGAGACAGATAAAGTCTCAGTCGTCATCCCCGGATACCGGACACGGACAGGAAGCCCCTGACCAGCCCCACTACAAGCCAGCGAAGGATGTCATCCCCGGATACCGGATACGGACAGGAAGCCCCTCACCAGCCCCACTACGAGCCAGCGAAGGACCCCATCACTAGCCACCGGACTCGACCACTCCACGAATTCCCGGACATTCAAACATAGACCTATTCCTCAGATTGAACTATCAAGAATATAAACTGTGCCCGGACGTTCCCTGATTTGTGATTGGTGTTACACACAAGTCATTGACTCTAAGCATTGGAATAACTGCTTAGTTATTTCTAGAGTTCGATAGATATTCTCCCTTCTTCAATTCAGATATCCCATCCCGGAAAGGGGTAAGTTTATTTAAAACTTCGCATACATTCCACAAGATCTAGCAATATAGGTTTAATTAGGTTTTATTGAGTTTGAGCCCCTCTGGATCCAAATTGCATAACTCTATTCAATCTGTCGGATTTTAAAATCAGACTATATTTCTTTGCCATGATATTTACTGTAAGAATTGGTTTGCCTAAATTTTAATACACAATTTGTTTATCTACCTAAGATCTCACTGATTTAACCCTCATTATATTTATCTGTCTTTGACTATTATTTTATTACCAATCTTGTGTTATACGAATTTCATGAATTTTTGCCAAGAGATAACTCTTTTAATTCATCTATGATATTACCTTGCAATTCACACACCTGTATACCTTTTAGATATATTAAATGATTGTTTATTTTATATGTGTTCTATTCATTGCTTCTGACTTTCATGATTTCAATCCAGGGAAGTACTAAAAATTACCTACTATACGATTCACGAGCCAAATTCATCCTATTTTTATATGTTTTTATTTCCTGCTTTAATCATCGCATTTCCCCACCCCACACTTGGTGCCTAAAACCAGTGAACTTATGGATTGAGATTTTGGAGGTTAGAAGCGGTGAATAGATTTGATTAGAGGGATAGGGTAGATAAATATTTTTTGGTTGTTCTGTTGATTTAAGGTGCTGTTCACAAGTTGCAAATATGAATACTCATATCGTTACCCCATCAGTAGACACAAATCATTACGAGCATCTTGACGAGTTTGAAGTTCAATTACCGCTTGAATTGTTTTTGCAGGTAACATATAACCCATGATAACAAGGCCACAGGCAATCCATCACTCAACATACACCCCATAACCAGACCCACTTTGCAGAGTCGCAGAAACACCCCCCAGCACAGAGTTTCACAATACAAGACACAGAGCCCCAACACAACACAATGGCCAGACAAGCGCACTTCGATACACACAGCAGAAAGCACAATGATGGAAAACATGCACACCACACATGCTTTGAGGACGACTCTCACAATAGGTCAAAGTGACCACAATTTCTCGGGTATTAGACTTTTTTTGGTACATTTTTCTGAGGACTAATTGGGGTTTAGCAGGGTGATTTACTGATTTACTTTGGAGAAAATTTCCACAATAGAGTTGGTTCATCCCATCTGGTCATATTGCTAGAGAGATGTCCTTAACCAGCTTTTCTTTCTCTTTTTTTTCGGATGGAATTTATTTTTTTGGCAATTCTTGCGTTAGTAAAGTAACGTGGTTTTTTTGGTTTTTTTTTATTAAAATTGCGCTTGGTTAGAGTTAAATTTTTCTTACAGTTTGTTTCTAGGCAAGGAATGACACCAATTGGGACTGATCAACCCAATTGAGGTCTATTCAATTTGCTTTGTTTTTCTTAATTGGATGGGTTTTATTTTTTTTTTTTGATGAAAATGGAGGGAGAGAAAATCTCTGGTGGAAACATTTTTTTTAGGCAATCTGAGAACTGAGAGTTATATGACTATTTGATACATGGTTTTTTTTTTCGGTTTTGCTTTAAATTTTTCGTGTGGGAACTGTTTTGGAGGTTATATTAAAACTAGTAC
This sequence comes from Hylyphantes graminicola, assembly GCA_023701765.1. NCBI lineage: Eukaryota > Metazoa > Arthropoda > Arachnida > Araneae > Linyphiidae > Hylyphantes > Hylyphantes graminicola. Next base: position 49,544,566 of record CM043115.1, on the reverse strand, counting down.
AAATTATTATATACATATTAAGGTTCAAATGCATGTTGACAATTTACTTGAATAATTGTGTGAATAATTGATTTTAAGCTGAGAATGAAGCTTTGTTTGAACTTGTTGATTTAAACATATTGATGGTATTTGCTGTACATAATTTTATATATATTGTATATATTTAATTGCTATTTTATCCAAGAACAGGATTTGTCAAATATAACCTTTGAGAAATATCTAGACCATGAAATTACAATGCATATTATGAAGTAAAATTTCCTTACAGGATTAATATGACTATAGGTTTAAATTTCTAAACTTCGATTGAAGAAAGTGAGTTCATTTTGGGTACACTGAAAAATTTGTATTTGACTAAGGGTATATATTTATGACACTTTAATTTGTTTAAGTGGAAGGCAGTTGGAGTTCAGAGAGGTTCAAATTTCTTCTTTTCTTTTTTTTCGAGAGAGCGAAGGGAGACACTTTAGCATTTTGTTTTGGTGACATTTTGAGAAAAAAAAGCCCTCTCTTGTTTTGGACATTGCGAGCTCTTTTTTTTAAAGGGGGAGACAGCAATATGTCAGGCGACTGTCGGACAGATAGCGAACAGATGTTTATACTTTGGAAATAGAGGTGAAGTTACTGATTAGGACTCTTCTTAGAAAACAGGAAGTGGGCATTAGGCGGCGCGAGTCATCTGCACTTGCTAAGTGATTCCCAAGGAAGGTAATTTTGAGGGACACACTTCGAACCTGGAGGGAGTGATTTACTACGGATGTAGGTGATCAGCGATTTTTGGAAGGATACGATTAGGTTGCCTTTCAGAAGGTGAATTCAGGATGTCGAACTGGATCTACTAATTAATTGGGTGTTTTGAGTTCTAGAAGTTTCTGGAAGCGGTTTAGAAAGACGGATGTACGTCATGGCTGGTTCCAACGAATGGTAAGAGGTTATTTGATTACGAAGGCGGAGCTAGAGATAGAAAGCTGTGTGAGTTTGAGGTGTGAAGAGATCATTAAGGAGCTTGACTTGAGAGAAAAAGGATGTAAGAAAGAGAGAGAAAAACGGACCTCGGTCCGACGGAGAGGGAGTTCGGCGGATACGGCGAGAAAGGAAGAGGGGGACTATGAAGAGGTAGCATACTTAGTAAACAGACACGTGTGCTGAGAACCTCTCTCCTGCAATATGAAGAGAACAATTGCTGCTTCGACCATAATTCATCCATTCCACAAGACGCCAATTTCTCATCAGAGGCCGGATTTTCGTCAATTGTTCCGGAAGGAAGAAACGAGACTCGGAGAAGAGAAGAAGATGTACTGCGCAAAGCTGAAGACTTGGACATTTAGTGAACATACTTAGGACACAGACACGTGTCCTGAGCATTCTTCTCCGCATGACGAGAAGAATACTTGTCACCGTCCATACTTCACTCATTTCCGCAAGACACGATTCCTCATCAGATGTCGGATTTTGCATCAACTGTTCCCGAATTTATTACGAGCCAGAGAAGCAAGCGTCCGGACTCCCGACCAGGTAGAACCAGAGAAGCAAGTGCCCGGAACCCCGACGAGACAGATAAAGTCTCAGTCGTCATCCCCGGATACCGGACACGGACAGGAAGCACCTACCTGACTCCAATACCAGTTCACCGAAGGAAGCAGGCATCCGATCCCGGATTCAGCCAGAGAAGCAAGCGTTCGGACAATGGACCAGACAGATAAAGTCTACCCCATTCGTTCCCGAATTTACTACGAGCCAGAGAAGCAAGCGTCCGGACTCCCGACCAGATAGAACCAGAGAAGCAAGTGCCCGGAACCCCGACGAGACAGATAAAGTCTCAGTCGTCATCCCCGGATACCGGACACGGACAGGAAGCCCCTGACCAGCCCCACTACAAGCCAGCGAAGGATGTCATCCCCGGATACCGGATACGGACAGGAAGCCCCTCACCAGCCCCACTACGAGCCAGCGAAGGACCCCATCACTAGCCACCGGACTCGACCACTCCACGAATTCCCGGACATTCAAACATAGACCTATTCCTCAGATTGAACTATCAAGAATATAAACTGTGCCCGGACGTTCCCTGATTTGTGATTGGTGTTACACACAAGTCATTGACTCTAAGCATTGGAATAACTGCTTAGTTATTTCTAGAGTTCGATAGATATTCTCCCTTCTTCAATTCAGATATCCCATCCCGAAAGGGGTAAGTTTATTTAAAACTTCGCATACATTCCACAAGATCTAGCAATATAGGTTTAATTAGGTTTTATTGAGTTTGAGCCCCTCTGGATCCAAATTGCATAACTCTATTCAATCTGTCGGATTTTAAAATCAGACTATATTTCTTTGCCATGATATTTACTGTAAGAATTGGTTTGCCTAAATTTTAATACACAATTTGTTTATCTACCTAAGATCTCACTGATTTAACCCTCATTATATTTATCTGTCTTTGACTATTATTTTATTACCAATCTTGTGTTATACGAATTTCATGAATTTTTGCCAAGAGATAACTCTTTTAATTCATCTATGATATTACCTTGCAATTCACACACCTGTATACCTTTTAGATATATTAAATGATTGTTTATTTTATATGTGTTCTATTCATTGCTTCTGACTTTCATGATTTCAATCCAGGGAAGTACTAAAAATTACCTACTATACGATTCACGAGCCAAATTCATCCTATTTTTATATGTTTTTATTTCCTGCTTTAATCATCGCATTTCCCCACCCCACACCCTGCATAGTGGAGTGTGTTTGGCATTTAAGAAAAAAAATTAAGTAGCAAGGTTGTAACAAACTCTGCAAAATGGATTCTGAATATTATTTTTTGTGTCAGTTTAAGAAGATGGTTCAATGGAAAAGTGGAGACTCAAACCCTGAAAAGTCACGCGTATTATTGAGTATTGATTGAAAAAACTGTGAGGTATAAATAACATCTTAAGAGAATGTGTAAATAAAAACTCAGTACATTTTATACCAAGGTCAGGTAGAAACCAAAATTTGGTAAATTTGAAACAAGGACTGAAAGTTGACCAACAGGTTCGGACAGGGGGCTGGGGGGGGGGGGGTGGAGGGTAAAGGTATTTCTCACTCCTTCGTGTTAGAAACGAAGAATGCTGGAATGGAAGGGGTTCATTGTATTGTACGTCCCCACCTCCTTTCTTCTGGTACATGTGTCCTAATCTTAACAATAGGACTGCCATGAGGTGGGAAAGGGGTCACATCGTCCTTACGGCCGTAGTGTCTCCTGTTACCGTGAATTGTAAGAAGTATTTTGACTTTCTATAAGAGGTGACCAGGTACGGCTTGACAAATTACACAAAATGTTGTCATAATATGTGAAACAGGTGTGTCAGCTGGCGACAGGAATCTAATTAATCTGCTTTGGTTTTTAGGATTTTTTTCGACTGAAAAATGCGGATGAAGAGTAAAGTATTTTAGGTTTAACTAGTTTGTAAGGTGTTTTTTTTTGCAAAAGAAGAAAAAACGTATGAGTTTGAGAATGCAATTTATAAAAGAAATTGAGGAACCTGGACCAAATAAACATCAATCGGAAATCATAGTAAATGAAATCACTGAAAATTGTGCCGACAAAAGGCCATATTGTTTAATGTTTCGTTTAAATAACTCCTTGCTAATGAATCTAAATGGGAAAACAAAACTAAAAAACTACCAAATTTTGGATTTCTATTAATTTCAGAGAGAAAATAATTTTTAAATTTAAGTACAAGAAATAACAATTTTTTAATAACTTTTATAAATTTTATTAAAAAAAAGTTTTATTTCCACTTTTTAGTTTAATATATAATTTAAAGTTTAATAAATAATTAAATGCTGTGTTTAGCGCTTTTTTCAGTCACATGTGGGGATTTTGTGTGAAATCGGTACTGAGTGAAATGTTTTGTTACAAAACTAGTTTACGTTATGAAAATAAGGTGGATGCTAAAACTAACAATAACTCTCATTTTAATGTAAAAAATATGTTGTCTATTTAAACTAATAGCAAAATTTATATTAAGTAGCGTAACACTAAATCTGGGTGCTTTAGTTTCAGTTGTTTTGCTGTGATTATTGCAAAGCTTTGGTCAAAATTTAAAATTTTTTCAAAGAGTTAACGAACTTACCTTCATCAAAGTTTACAACTATTGTTGAATTTTTTGTCCAAAATCTGATGCAAATTAAATTGTTTTAAATAACCTTAAAGTTTATATCTTTATGATCTTCGTTTATTAAAAAAAAAACCTTGCAGTTTCTATGCAAATCAATGTTTATTGCAAATCAACGTTTCAAATGAAAATACACTACCACCGGAATTTATAACAAGCAGATTAAGCATATTTTAAAAACAGTCTCTCGGAGTCGTAGTTAGCAACTAAATGAAATACCGACTTAGTAAACCCTTGCATTTACCTTTTTTTTTTTTTTGGAATTTGTTATCCCCTCTTCCGTAATGCACCAGATTTACTTCTGTCACATTTTGCTGATTTTTGAAGTTTTGCATGATTTTCCAAATCGTGGAATAGATCTCATGCAGTTGTGGTCAGAATTATAAGGACAATGGAAAAAAAACTAGATATTTTCGACAAATCAAGGTTGAATTATGCAAATTTTATGTGTGTTAGCCAATAGTTAACTAAGCACTTTAAATTAAAAAAAAATTACAAATATATATGATATTCATAATTTTAAAATGCGTTATAAATTTTGACATACATCGAAATTGGACCAAATTATAATAACAATTGCATTTCTGTAAGTCTAAAGCATAAATTTACATAAAACTAGCAAAGTTTGAGGTTTGTACACGTCATTCCATGGTGTTATAAAGATTTTGCAAGTGTGTGAAAACTTCATTAAACTTATCTTCATCGCTTTTGAGGGTTTAGAATTGAATTTCTTGAGGATTGTATGATGAAAATATATAAATATCTTAAAAACTTCTTAGTTGAACCACTGATAAGTTTGGTCTCTCTACTGTATTTTTGCTAAAGTTTTCGTTTTCTGTTCGGTTCAGAATTATAATTTTCCAGGATTTCTCTAATTACTTTAAAGTGCCTGCATTAAGTTAACTGCGAAAATTCTAATTTTGTTGGGGATCCAATTTAGTTAAATTTTGGCATGTTCTTTAGAAATTCGTGTTTCTGCTCTAAAAACTGCTTGATAATGCTCTTACGGACACCTTTCCAAAAAGCACAGCAAATAAAATTGATAGAGTATCAAATTAAGTAGGCACATAGTGTTATTCAGCGCTGTCAGCACCAAAATGCTAATTTGATTACGATTATTCCCCCTTCGCAAATCTCTATGATAACCGATTTTCCACACTTTGATTTACCCATTTTATCCAGTATCACAGGCAAATTCACATTAATAGGACAGTGGGATTAAACTATAACTTAATAAACTATAACTTAAAAAAATATTTATCCGCGGTGAACAAAAAATTAACAGTAGTTTTGAACCGTTAAAAAGACTTAAAAATTGCGGTTTGATTCAATAAAGCGGTGGTTTTAATGTAAAAAGTTAATAAATTTTATAAAACAAAAACAAGATAAAATTAAAAGATTGATTCAATTTACCACTGATCGCAAAATGCAGCTACTGCTGCATTATCAAGTTCTAATATTTCTCAAGCTTTCATTTGTATTCTCTGTTTCGCCCTTTCGCGGTTCTGTCCGTTCGCGGTTTTGTCCGCTCGCGGTTCTGTCCTTTCGCGGTTTTGACCGCGCGGTTCTGTCCGCGCGGTTTTGTCCTTTCGCGGTTTTGTCCGGATACCGAAAAACCAACAAGCACTTTTCGTATATTTCTCACTCAAAGGGGTGAATCTTTTTGAACGAAGGGGGAATTTTGGGTAGGTCAGGAGCTTTAAGAAGATTATTTGTACTTCGCCGGTCGGTCGGTTAAAAACTAAATTCTTAAAAATGTCTTTGTTGAATATTTTTGTAGCAATTGTATTTCCTCCTTTTGGGAACAGACAAATAAACCTATCCCTTGCCTATCATGTTTTCCAGCAACGCACAATAGGCGCGTTTATTACATGAGCCATCGAATCCATGGAATGCCAATACCCTCCATTAGGGGATCAAAAAGTGGGCGAGCAGGATTTCTAACCCAATGTGGCTGTGGCCGAACCCATGGAATGAAACGTCAAACCCTATTTTACTGGAGAGTTATGGAAACTACCCAATGAACCCTGCAATTCCGGTGCTGCCTGGGCGAAAATCCCCAAGAGAAAAATTGCGGTGTTTGCTCTTCATTCCATGGATTCGATGGCTCATGTAAACGCGCCCAATGAAATATTTAAAAATTTGTAGTTTTCATATTTTTGCTAAATTTTTAAATTTTAAGTACGAATTAGTTTATTTGTAATCATCCACTACATAAATATTATATAGTTTGTTAAATATTAAAGAAATTAAATTTTCATTTCAAAAAGTTAAAATTTTACTTTATATTACATTTTTTCACGAGGGCATTTATTCCTTGAGCAAAATTCAAAATTACGAGGCCCGTACTATTCTTAATGTAGATCTATTGCAGTCGTTATTATGCAGATCTGAAAACTTAAACTGGGATGGGGAGCTGAGTCGGTTCAGGCGCTCACCTTGCATGCGAAAGTCGACTCATCACTTTTGACTGTCTAATACTCTTAATCTCTTCGAAATTAAGATGCCAATAGCACAACGGCGTAATTAACTGAACTCAAAGTCAAATCATAAAGTGAATATAGTTGAACAAGCGATTGATCTGGTAAAAAAAAATATTTAAAAAAAATACTACTTTAATAAAGTGCTGAAAGGGTTGCCCATACGAGTATATGATCTTATACAGGGAGAAAGATGAAAACAGTATTTCTTTAGCCTAAACAAACTAGACTTAAAAGTATATAATTTTCATAGCGTAATTGAATGAAAGAAAAAATACCGCGAAAGTTTAGATAATGGGTTCCAAAAGAACGATAACGGCCAAAAAGCTTATTTAACGAAAGAAATATTCAAGTATGAGTAATACAATAGATTTAGCATGCTGAACTATAGTCAAGCGTCTTCGCCGAATGCTTCCAGTCAAAGCAAAGCAATAAATTTTCAGAAAAAGGAATACTTTTCAGATGGCTCAAAATTACGAGGTTCGTATGTACTAGCCTTCATGTTGTTAAGCCATCATGCCTCAAGCCTGACGTCATTTAAAGTAAACCAAACCCATGCCATTTTTTCCCCCTATTCCTTACTGTTTAGGGATGGCAACTCATAAAAAGTTCGGAGTGTATAGAGGTACGTACCACGTACCTTTACAAAAGGTACGCAAGTCGATCACGTGATCAATGTTTGGTCACGTGGTCAACTTGCGTACCTTCAAAACAAAATAAAAGTTAAATCGGCAACGCCATGCGGTACGCTGTATACTTTTTATGAAAACTCTTGACTGAACATTTTAAACTATGATAAAGATAACCATATGGCTATACTATCAACAAATCAAGAACTCTTAACGCTAACAAAGTAATTATACACGGTAAAGGTTTAAAATTCTAAATTAGATTGAATTACTGTTGTATACATATTGGACCTACGTGTAGGTGCTCAACGAAAAAAAAGGAGCAAATATTAGAGTAAGTTTCTTTTTTTAAAATTCCCATTATATATTTTATGAAACATATTTATTTTATTTGTTGAAAAATTTATTGGTTTACGTTTTCATTTTGCAAATCATTTTGACCATGCTTGAAATTGACTATGACAAAATTTAAGGGTCCCTACGTACTACATTCCACAATTCATATTAATTAAATCTGATGATAAATCAAATATTTGCAAATTTAAATGCTGCTGTATTCGTATGAATTTTTAGATACACGTAAGACATAGTTAGGGCGTGGTTTTCTTGTGCTCTACTGTAATCATATTTTAATAAAATATCTTGCTGATTTTTGACCACCTTTAAGTTAAGGACAATTGAAAAGAGTGCCTACTTTTAATCTGTGACTCTTTCTGGTGATTGCATATCCATGGGAATTTTCCAGAATAAATGAGAAACATAATCACCTAATAATCAAACATTTATATAGCTTTCCACACAACGGTGCCTTCCTGAATAACAATGTAGTTATTATACAAAAAAAAACATCTTTTTTTTTAAGGAGCAGACTGTAAGTGTCATGCCTGTTGAGAGTATGTATAGTAGGGACGATACTGATGGTGAAGCTCCACTACAAAGCTTGAGTGCGAGTTTCATCAGGTAATCTGTTGTTAACACCTTCCACATGTTGAGTTATTTCATACCATAATTGAAATCATTTATTTAAAACCAACCTGGGGCTTTGATTACCATGTATGAGAGTTATGCAGTTGTCGAATCTTTTGAGTAACCATTAAACAAAAGAATAAAATAGAATTGTCGGTTAGGATTGTTATAAGTAATTTAAATAAATCATTTAATAAAATAAAAATAACTGGGCAGATGGTGCTGTTTAACCTACTCAGTTTGAAAATGTGTATTGTTATAGGTATATGGGAAATTCTACCGTAATTTATGTCTAGGGATGCACCGAATATTCGGTTTGGCCGAATGGTGAAAATAATTTTTTTTAATGCAAATAATAACAAACGAGCACTACTTTTTTGTGTGTTGCTTCAATTGAAAATTTAATAGCTAAATTGTATTAAAATTATTGTGCGATTGTGTACTTATACACACAATGTTGATTTGAAATTGATGAATAATAAAATTGGTTTAGGTAGGCTGAGTATTCTGTATTCGGCCAAATTTGGTATTTGGTGCATCCCTATTTATATCCTTTGGGCATTACTTTTTTTAAAAAAAATTCATTTCAAAGTTTTGTTATTAGTATACTAATGAACTGGCCCTTATATAATTGTAAAACTGTATTTTGAAACAAAGAAACTTTAAAAATAAGAACACAAAACAATGTGGAAAATTCCTTACCGCCCCCTGTCCTGAATGTCAAATTTTTAGTTAAGTGTGTAACGGACCTGCCTAGTTGTTCTATGAAGTAATGCAGTTCTTGTGCAGTTAGCCCTTTAACCACAGATCCTTCACCTTGCCTTAAGAATTAAAAGGCATTTTATGAATATTATTATCAGATAGTATAAATGTTGTCAGTCTTCATGGCAGGGGTCTCCGCTGGTCTTTTAGGAGTATGATTTGTTTTAGCTGTACATTTTTAATATTGTCTTTTATCTTTTTTAGATAGCAGCCGAGTTTTTACGTTTATTTTTGAAATGTGAAAGTTCTTGATATTCTTGGCCAGTTGAGGAATTTCGAGTACGTCAGCCAGCCATTTTTGACATCGTGTGATCTAGTGCAGGACCTGACTCGTCCACTCGCCGATGATTATCCTGTCAACTGCAATATCCTTTCTTATTTTATTTTGTTTGCTTTGAATGTCCCCCTGTACCTCATTCCCTAAAGTATTTATTAAATATCCTAATTGAATTAAATTGCTTTTCTGTTTTAATTTTGTGTGTGACCTTTTCTGCCTTATTTATTCCGCCTGGGAGCATGGTTTTCCAGTAATTAACCGTGCTAGGCTGTAACCTTTTCTCAGAGACGTTACAAGTGTTCAATCGTAGTTATAGCTTAGTGCTTATAATGAATGCTAGTTTTTGCTTCGAGATTATTGTACTTTTAACTCTACAAATACATCCTTTTCAGGAAAGTGCAGATTGCTGAAACTGAAGTTTGCTGAGCCATCTTGACCTTGTGGGGATCCCTGAGTCAATGCTAGATGATGTTTGCATTTGATTGCCTTTAACACTTCTGTGGGCAACAATTGCAAATGTTTTTTGGTTTACAAGGGAAAAAAGAATTATATAAGTTCATAGAAGCCACAGTCTCGAGAAAGAAGCATTATCATTTCACGCATTTCTCGGGTCTCTTTTAATGTATCGTATATTTAAAGGCTAAAATAGGAATTATTTAAATTACAGCCTTATTAGTATTATTTAAATATTTATAACAGTTTTCCTTTCACTTCTGTAAATTTTTTGGTACATCGTGCCCCAAAATGTAATTTTGCTTGTCAAAAAGTTATAATTGAATATCGGAGTAATTTTTCATTCTGATTCAGACTTCTTCATTTTATATTGATATTTTGCATAAATGATGTCAAAACTGCTTCAATTAAAGAATTGAAATGTCCTAACACCAAATAAAAATTAAAATATTCACAAGGTTTTGCCTTGTTCAATTGAGTTTTGTATTTCTTCTCAGAAAATGCTTATATCACATTTTTGCTATATAAACCTGTTAAGTGTATGATACTTTTTTCAAAAAAAAAAGATTTAAATGTAAAGCATCTTTTTAAAAATGTGAATTCACTTTTGGATACCTAAAAGTGATTTGTTCCCTGTAAATCCTACAAAAAGTGCCATTTTTCAAGAATTCTAAGCTATATTATTATTATAATTATTATTATAAGCTATATCTATTCTAATTCTATAATGTTTCTATCAAAGCAGTTAAATAGGACATAAAGTTATTTTTCTCTTCTAAATATGGTGTTTGCGAATTGTTTTAAGAAAGTACTGTGTGAAATTGAAATTTTGAAGGGATTTTTTCAATCATGCATTGAGAATATAAAGACTTCAAAAAATTCTAGTAACTGTTATTCAGAAAAAGTATTACCAGTTTTTTTTATTTTGTTACAGCTGAATCAGGAACATAATGCAAAACGCAATTTAGAATTTCGGTTGATACTTGATCTTACAAAAACTTTTCCCCTTGGTTTTTAAGAAATTCTTAAAAGTTGGTGATGCATTGTTTTCTATGCAAAATTGTAAGCATTTATGAAGTTAAAATTACGATAACTTCAAAGTATTTTATACAGCAAGTATAGATAAACAATACCAAGCAGTAATCCTTGCATTTTTTTAAAACCTAAGTAAAAATCCAATTTTATTAAAATTATAAACATGTTAAATTTTGCCATTATGAAGTAGGTACCTAAATAATAAAAAGATAAGTAGTGTATAAATAGGAAGAAAATGATAACTATGAAATATTAGTAAATAATTTAACATCATGCAATAGTTTGCTTTAAAAGTATAGTTGCATTTTTAGCAGCCTTATCAACTCAGTTTTATTTTTTACGTTACTACTTTATACCAAACAGTAAACACTAGATAGTTAATAAGGAATAAACGAAATTTAAATTTTCATCCTCCAGAAGAGAAGAAAACCTAATCAAATTTGAAGAAATGTAATAAAAAAAAATAATAACTACATTTCAACAGTTCTACGTGGCTAAGATTTTATGAAGTACGAATTCCACTTACATACATAAATATTCCTCAATAAAAAGACAGCAAAATAACGATATCTAGAAAAAAATCAATGTCTGAAATATTTTTCGGAGTATGTTTTTTAACCAAGCTTGAAAAATCCAATAAAGTTTTAAATAAAAACAAAAAGGATCAAATTATGTTCATTTAAAAAACATCATTAACTTTGCTCTTGAGTCTTTTGATTCATGAAGTAAATTACAATATACACGTTAAACTCGCATGGTTTTTCGTAGGTATGCCTAATTTCCGCCTGTGATATAATATATCTTTCAATTATTTAGATAACCAGAAATCTTAAGTCGTTGCATTGTGCTACTGTGGAGAAAGCTGCTAGCGTTTTGCCCTATACTTGACTCGTTTGGGTTAGAATTTCGAAAAGAAAAAAATACTTTTTAAATAGAGCCTTTACTATATAAATTAAAAAGCTTCAGCTCCTAAAAACTTGTTATCCGTATTCATAATTGTTTCGGCTTGTCGTTGAAATCATCAGTCAGGACTTCTTTCTTTAAAAATAAGATCATTATTCTTCTATAAGTTTGTTTGTAAATGCTTTTCAATATTCTCAGAGATAATGTTTTAAGAAAAGGATTTAAATAGGGCATTTCCCCCAAATTATAAATACCAAGGCATATAACATTGCTAGAGATGCATCACATCTAATTATAGTGTGATATTTTTTTTATTCGTAGTATATTGTCTGAATTAAGGCCACTTATATACTTTACTATAACTCTTGCACAGGGCCGTGTGGTGCTATGATGCAAAGAGGCGTCATTTTCTAACTCTCCTAAAATGGAGGATTTTTTTTTTAAAAGCGGCAATTCTGTTAAAAAGTTATGTTGGTCGATTTATTCCTTTTTTTAAAAAATATTTATATCATCGAATCAAAAAGTTAATTTATAAAAAAAATGACAATAGAATAAATAATATTAAAAAAAATTAATACGTCTTAACAGCAAATTGTTGAATGATTAACATTCATTTGATTGACCTGTATTACTTAGAATTTGTAAAAGTAAAATTTTGTATTTGCTACTATACCTAGTTAATTATATTATATTAAAGTTCTTATATGCTATGCTTAGTTTTTATAAAGTGAGCTAAGCTATTTGAGACTTGCATCACACACGGGAAAAAAAATACCACATAGCCCTACTCTTGTGTATAGAAGTAACTGTTAGTCGGGTTATTCGTTAACAAAAAAAAATGTTTGTTTGTTAAAGAATTTTACAGCTCATGCTGGTATTCACTCATTTTATCGCATCGTGTCATTATGATAACCCACAATGAGTGACTTTACTTAGAAGAAAATCGGAGATTCTGAGTAATTTTAGCAGCAGAAGCTATTCATTTTGATACTCTCGAAACAAGATACTTGTACTAGATTTAATGCTACATCCTAATTAACTCATTAACGATGGATACACAATTCCACTAAGATGTTACAATAAAAACGAACAAAAAGTATAAATTAAATCCCTTTACAACTTGCTGAAATGAAATGTTCTCCATTTTTCCCTACCTCAAACCAAGTTCTATTATACATATTGTAACTTTTTCGGTGGTTGGGATTAAAATTTCAGGTAACAAATATTTTTTAAAAGTAGGAAAATATTTATTTGTAGCCGACCGAACTAATTTAATTCAATATAAAATTATAACTAATTCTAGTACAACTCAACTCGATGGACGTGCGGATGTTTGGGTCACATGATCGACTTGCGTACCTTTTGTAAAGGTACGTGGTACGTACCTCTATACACGGCCTAAAAAGTTTCGTTTCGTTGTTTATCTTGATTTGTTTTTCGGGCGGTAAATGCTCCTTCACATCTTCGCAAAACCATGACGTCAGAGAAGCATAAGCGAATGGCAAAAGTTGTAGCGCCATCTAGGTTTTTAAAGGACAAACAAAATCCAGTTAACCCAAGTTAAACCCAAACTAATATGTATATGTTTCACAGGGGTGGTGGCAGCAGGGGGGGTTATGAAGGCTCCAGCTCTCCGGTCAGGCAAGGCAAGGCTAGCCGTCGGGATAAAACGAACTTATGATGCAGATGCAGGAAAAACATAATCCTTTTAAGTTATCCACCTACATTCGAGATAAATTTTTTGAAAACCATTTTTATTAAGCATATAAATATAATTTTAACACGTATATGGATAAAATACAGAAAAAAAATCGAGAATACAAACTGCTCTTTAATTCATTTTTAGCTATTAAGTTGTTAAATTAGGGAGTAAAACTCTGTTAAGCAAAATCTAAATTCATAAAAACTACTTACGACAACCAAATTTCCTTTTACTAACGTTACAGTGCTAATGCTGTTAAATGCAATGAATTAAAATATAAGGGATATATTGAGAAGGGGAAAATTATTGTTCATCGATACACAATACTAGGGGTTTTCGTTAAAAAATGCATTTTTCAGAAAAAAATTGTTGCTTTGAAAAACCAGCTATAAAAAATTAAATTACTTTTAAAACCCTATAATCCTAGTTCAGTGCCTATAAAAGAGTTCTATTAATATGCTGGAAACAAAATTTGTGAAGTTGTCTATAAAACTTGTGAAATCATGTTTTATGTGAAAGTTTTTAAAAGAAAAATTTGAATTTCTCATTAAACTCGTTTAAACTAAAGATTAATTATAAGCTACATTTTGGTACTTATGCATCTTATTATTTAGAAATAGTCTCAGTAAAATATTTTAAAAACAATTATACTTTGCGTTTATTCAATCAATAATACAATACGGCATAACCTCATGGAGTGGTGTCTACATAAATAATATCAGACCTTTAATAAATACTCAATCCAGATTGATTCGAATGCTAAATTGCGATCCAGAAAATTTGGTAACCCTATTTTAACTATAAGACAACTATACGTATACAATAGTCTTCTATATTTATATAAAAACATATCATTCTGCACAATTAACGACCCTTTAAACTACAATTTCAGAAATACAACTATTTACAATATACCTAAAGCAAATAAAGAAATCTTCCACATAATCTATACATAAATAGTAACATTATATATTTTTTTTCACCAACTTCAGGCTTGATATACATCCAGTTAAAAAAAAACTTAAATTTTAGCCTCATTGAAATTTTTTAGATTATTAAGTTTCATTTTAATTGTTACAAGGCCATCAATTTAATGTTATTCCTTCCTTTTTTAAAGAAATTTTCTTTGTATCTTCATATTGTGCAAATAGTTATTTTATATTATTATTGTACTAACGAATTTACTGAAATATATGTATTTTTCATGATCAGTTAATATTTTTTCATAAAGATCATGGAAATATTTTCGTTGTAAGAAAAATATAAAATTTGTTTTAAATTAAAGTTTTGTGTACCTTTTTGCTTGAAAATTATCTGGCTTTTCAATCATTTAATAATTTATTTAGCTGTAGGAAATAAAATGTATTACACTATGCGGGCACAATGCTACTAAATTCAATGAATCTTTTATAACTTCATTTTTTTAGAACAATTTCCATTTTCTTATTTTTAAAAAAGAAATTAAATAACTAAAATAAATTATTTTTTGTATATGCAAACTGTTTTATTCCCTTTATTCCAAATAAATGGAAGAATTAAACAAAATATCGATTTCAAAGAGAAATTTGTAAAATGCTTCAAATTACTTTTAATGAACTTTTAAGTAAAATCCTTCATTACATTATATTTTGATATATATATTTTCTAAATATGTAATACAATAATTATTGATTGAAAACAAATTCCAGTATATCCATATATTTCCATATATTATCCATAATCCATATATTTTCTAAATATGTAATACAATAATTATTGATTGAAAACAAATTCCAGTATTTTATATAATACTTAGTTTAGAAATATTTTACTTAAAAAATATTTGCGCAGTTAAATTTTTCTTAAATTAACCAATACATGGAGAGTAGGTGTAAATAAAGGGATATATATTTCATTTAAATCGAACATTTTCAAATAGGTCTTTACTTAAGTATCGATGAGATAGATGGCGTCACGATTTTTGCCATTCGCTTATGCCATTCGATTTTTGCCATTCGCTTATGCCTCTCTGGCGTCATGGTTTTGCGAAGATGTGAAGGAGCATTCACCTTTTCGGGCCGTCAGTCTGTTAATGTTATCTGATTTACAATACTAATAATTTCATGGACCGTTTATTTCCTTTCAATTTTACGGAACGTTAACCTATATTTCTTGCGTGAAATCAAAACACCAAAAATAACTGATGGAAAATGTTGATGTTTTCAAGGAAAGCCATGAAAGTATTCTTGCAGAAGATAACTCCGATTCGCTGCATCTTAACCAAGTAATCGATGAAAATCCGGTAGTTGACGAAGTGTATAACGAACCGCTTTATGATGAGCAAAATACAACAGATCACATTTTAAACGATATAAACAAAAAACTGCATATTTGTAAAGTATGCAACCACCAATTTTCTTTTGATTACCTTCTTCAGAAGCATATAAAAAAAGGAGACAACCAAACAGGCGAACACCCACTCGATTGCGATAAGTGTGGCAAGCAGTTTTGTTTTGAAAAGCAGCTAAAGCGTCACCTTTTGAGCCATACAGAAGGAACTCATGTTTGTGATGTGTGCTTCAAGCATTTCGCCTATAAGAGTTCTTTAAGCAAGCACCACCAGAAACATACTGAAAAAAAGTATGTTTGTGAAGTATGTAATAAGACCTTTTCTCTGGAGAATTTGCTAGAGGTTCATGTAAAGAGAAAACACTCAAAGGGGTTCGCCTGTGATATCTGCAACAGCAAGTTCAGTCGACTTCATCGACTGAAAAATCATTTAAGTACCCACTCGGACGAACTGCCGTTTGTGTGTGAAATCTGTTATAAGCCATTTCGTATAAAAAGTCTGTTACAGGAACACATAAAGGACCATCTAAAACCACCCTTTTGTAATGTATGTAACAGAGTGTTTTCGTGCAAGCAGAGCTATAAAAGACACCTTCAAACACACTCAAAAGAAAAACCTTATGCCTGTGATGTGTGTCAAAAATCTTTTCTTTTGAAGGTACAACTGAACAAACACTCATTCCTCCACACAAATAAAAAACCACACATTTGCAAGTTTTGCGACAAACGGTTCGCCTTGAAGTGTTACCTCAGCATGCATCTTCGATCCCATAGAGCAACTGATCCTTTTGCTTGTCTGGTGTGTGGTAAGGAGTTTAGAGTGCATCAGACGCTCAAGAAGCACTTACTGATCCACACAGATGAGAAACCTTTTGTGTGTGAAGTGTGCCAGATGTCATTTCGTAGGAAAGTTCATCTCGACGATCACCTTGTCACACACTCCACTGAAAGGCCCCATGCTTGTGATGTCTGTGGCAAGGGGTTTTCCCGAAAAAATTCCCTGAAATTGCATCTTGCCACACACAACATAGATAAACCATTTGAATGTGAAGTGTGTCATAAGCGATTTTGTTTGAACAGCACAATGAAAAAACATTTCGTCAGAGTCCATTTTAAAGATAAAGTACCCAAGACTGATCGGCCCAATATTGTACATCTAGGCAAAAAATTAGAAACAGAAAATGAGCTTTACACTTGTCAGGTGTGCAATAAACAGTTTAGTAAAAAAAAGAATTTCTTGCGTCATCGCTTGACTCATTCAACCGTAAAGAAACATGCCTGTGATGTATGCCAAAGAACATTCCACAGGAAGCAAGGCTTACGACAGCACTTTCGGGTTCACACTCGAGAGAGACCCCATGTCTGCAACACCTGCAACAGGACTTTCGCCTGCATAAGTACGATGAAGAAACATCTGCGTACCCACACAGGGGAAAAGCCCTACTCCTGCAATGTCTGCAGTCGACCCTTTTCACAAAAAGATTCACTCAATCGACACTTAGCCACACATACGGGAGAGAAGAAGCACGTTTGTACTGTTTGTAACAAAAGGTTCTGTTCAGCGACTTCTTTGAAGGGACATCACCTCACACACACAGGAGAGAAGCCTCATGATTGCGAGATTTGTGACAAACGTTTCGCCTCGAAGAGCACTCTCCGCAAGCACCTTTTTACCCATTCGGAGGACAAACCGCATGTTTGCGCTGTGTGCAATAAGGGATTTATAAGGAAGTATTACTTGGAGAGGCATCTCCGAACTCATGCATCAGGCATAACGCAGTCCCCGTCGGTCAGTGACAGAGGAGAAGAAACGGACCTTCAAAATATTGAATCGGAAATATTATCAGATACAAGGGAATTGGAATTAATCTTTGGGGATTTGGAGTAGTAACAAAGTATTTAATACATACTATAGTCATGAAACAGTATAAAGGATCTTCCCCATTCTAGATTCCCTGATATATATTCGATTGTTGTGATTGATGTTTCTGTTGAAATAACTTATTTGTTATAGTGTGAAATTAATTTATTAAGTATCTAAGGTAGTGAAAAAACTTACAACAAAACTATAAAATTATATTCTAAAGCTTAATGCTTGAACACACCTAACCTTTGTTAGTACTTTCTTTGAGAATTTTTTTTCTTCAGCATTTTTGTTGCCAAGACTTGAACAATGAACATGCCCATTAGGAATATTCAAATAAAATTATATCTGTCAAACTTATCAAATCTCTTTTGGTTTGTTGATTTAATTTCATTCAACAACAAACTATGCTAAAGAAATAATCCTTATGCCATAGGGAATCAAAAATTGCTTCTACTTTTTTTTACATTCAAATTCAGTCAAATTCTGAATTTTTTTGTTTGGGTTCAGCGATTTCGCGCTAAGGTATTTTTTAAGCACTACCTCAAAGCTTTATGGGGTAGGATAAATCCTTTTAGTTCATCTTAAGAGAAATTTCGTGTTAAGCGAGTTCGCGTTAAAGAGGATCAACTGTACTTACTAAATTTTTGTGCTACATGGTTTTTAGCTCTTGTTCCTCAAAATATGTATTATATGTTGTAGTATTTAAAGTCATATAAAAATTGAATGTATAGTATTTCATTTTCAATAATGAAAAATATTTCCTAAAGGTTCATGTTATCAGTTTGATTATGTCAGTGCTATCAGTATGCAAAAATATACCCTAAAATGTAACATTTAAAGTTACATTCTAAAAAAAAAACCTTTCTTTTTCCTCAACAAAAACTAATGTTTGCACAAACTTTGTATCCAAAAACCTGTAAAATCCTGCAAATTTTTATCTCTGTAATATCACATTTATTTTCATTGGAGCTTCTACACTATGTTAATATAACATACAAAGTAGAAACTCTTGTTCCATGCATCCACCCTTGTTTCTTTTTCACTGATGACCAGACCACTATAAATGCCAGACCAGACTACAATGAACTGTGATCAGTAAAAAATTCAGCAAATCAAAATTAGGAATCATTAAAAATCTGTGAAAAGAACCTTCACTTTTATAGACACATGAATTTTGTGTTGTAGCACTTTAAGTAACAGTTTCTGTTACAAACTCACTAGTTTTAGGTTATGAGAGCTTATAATTCGAAATTTGATTAAAATTTAAACATCCGACAATTACCAGTTAAAAGTACATATGTATGTAATTTTAATTAGTGCTGCTACCTTGAAATATGTAATTCAATTTAATTCACATTAGAATATTCTTTTCATGTACATAATGCTTTTAATAACAATGTAATTGTTATTTTTGTAATAAAATACTGTAAATTGTAAATTTTCTCTGTATTTCTTCACATTTTTGTCTCATTTTCATTATTGTGGAATAAAAAGAGTGTGTGAATACTGTAAATCAAGCGTATTTTGTGTACGAAAAGGAAATCTGGGCAACCTTTCATTTTTTAATAAGTATGGGCCTTGAAAATACTAACACAAAGAACTATAAAGTAAAATCCTGCACAAAACAATCTTTTTGTGCCTACAGAACAAATTTTTCTTGTGGCAAACCTAGTTTTACATGGAAATAGCTTTATAGTAAAAGTATCACCCAAGTACTAAGGTTGTTTTAGTCTAATTTATTTGCTTGTAATTAATAAATTATAAAAGTCAGTCTTTTAATACCCGATCTCCTCCAAAAAAAAAAAAAACCCTTATGGATTTTTTAATAAGTTCTAGGGTCATAGTGGGGGGAAAATATTCAAGTATTCTTCGTCTCCTAGTATTACTAAAGTACAATATTTTGTCTAAAGTATAGCATAGTAACAAAATTACGGGTTGAATACAACTTGATGGTTTAAAATAGCAATGGTAGAGGAACATTTAAAAATTTAATTTTTCTTTTGGAATGTATCAACCGGTCAGAGACTAGGATTTTACCAATTTAAAATTACTGAATGAAACTTTTAACTTTTTAAGTATCTAATTTTATCATTTAGATCAAGGGATCAAATTGAAAAGAAAATAATCGAATTTAGCATAATACTTGGCTGTCTATTTTTAGTCTCTTTGATGAGTTTTAACACTGTTATATTTGTTTAGTCATTTCAATTTGTAGTCAGAAGACGAAATCACGCATGAGCTGACACCTAACGGAAAATCAAATGACGCTTTCTTTGTCGATTTTTTTAACTCAAAGGTTTAATAACTATGTCTACTGAATTTTATTTAGAATGGATAGGGTAGCTAAAACCGCAAAAACTTTTAGGCCAGTGATTAGCGATGGCTGTGTTAAAGCTCTGTTTAAAAGTTAGAAAATAGCTACTACAAGCATTTCGAAAACAAACCTTTTTTTAGCATCGAGTTTTTTTTTTTTTATCGTTGAACTAAAACTCCCAAAGATAATCAATGGAAAATATTAGTAATGCAATTAATACTGCAGAAGATCTGCCTATTCTTAGTGAAGCAAAAGAAAGCCCAAAAGGTAGTGAAGAACGCGATGAACAGTTTACTGACAGCTTGCCAAACCAAAAAACCCACATTTGTGACGTATGCAACCAACAGTTTAGTTTCCATTATCTTCTCCAAAACCACATAAAGAAGAGATCCATACAGAGCCAAAATCTATTTATTTGTGAAGATTGTGGAAAGCAGTTTTGTTTCGAAAACCAGTTAAAGCATCATCTCTTGAGCCATTCAGAGCAGACACATATTTGCAGCTTATGTAACAAGCACTTTGCCAATAAGGGAACTCTAAACAAGCATCTCCGTCGACATAATGAGAAGAAGTATGTATGTAAAGTATGTAATATGGGATTTTCCTTTGAGAGTCAGCTAAGAGAGCATGTGTCGGATAAACATCCTCCTGCAAATGAAAAAACACTGATGTGTAATATGTGTAACCGAACTTTTCGTCGACTCGATCAGCTGAAAAATCATTTGAGTGTCCACACCGATGAAAAGCCATTTGTTTGTGAAATTTGTAGCAAGTCATTTCGTTTGGATAGTATGTTACAGGAACATGTAAGGGACCATCTAAACCCACCCATTTGTGAGGTGTGCAACAGACAGTTTGCCTCTAGGCAAAGCTATCGCCGTCACCTCCGTACACACTCAGAAGAAAAACCTCACATTTGCGACGTTTGCAAGAAACAGTTTCGTACAAAGGAGCAACTAAGGAACCACTCCTTCCTCCACACAAACGAGAGGCCGCATGCTTGTCAGATTTGCGACAAACGGTTTGCTTTGAAATGTTATCTCAGTGTGCATCTTCTTGTCCACAAAAAGAAAGGACAATATGCTTGTCCTGTGTGCAGTAAGCAGTTTACCCAACATCATACACTGAGGAAGCATTTACTCACCCATACAGATGAAAAACCATATAAGTGTGAAGTCTGTCCAAAGGAGTTTCATTTCAAGTGGAATCTTGATAATCACCTCATCAGCCACTCGAGTGAAAGACCTTATGCTTGTGCTGTTTGTGGCAAGGCATTTGCTCGTAAAAGTTCACTGAAATTGCATGTTGCCATCCACAATATAAATAAACCCTACGAGTGTGAACTCTGCCAGAGGCGATTTTTCTTGAACAGTGCACTTAAAAAACATATCAAACAAACCCATTTAAATATTAAACCTAATTATCTACAGAAACGGAATGATATTGAAGAGGAAAACCAAATTTATGTTTGTCAGGTGTGCCAAAAGGAGTTTAATAAACGTAAAAACTATTTGAGCCACCGTCTGACTCATTCAAGTGTAAAGAAACATGTTTGTAATGTGTGTCAAAAGCGGTTCCACAGGAAGGATGGCTTGCGGCAACATTCAATGGTCCATAGTGCAGAAAAACCGCACGTTTGCACAATCTGTAACAAACGCTTCAAATGGGAAAGTGCCATGACGAAACATGCAGTTACACACACAGGAGAGAAGCCATATGCGTGTGAACTTTGTGATCAGAAATTTGGACAAAGATATACTCTTAATAGACACTTAGCAAGACATAAGGGAGAGAAAGATCATGTTTGTCCCATTTGCATCAAACAGTTTTGTTCAGAGAGCGCTTTAAAGGCGCATTTCGCCACACACACTGGACAGAATGCTCATGTTTGTGAAATTTGTGACAAAAGGCTAAACTCAAAAAGTTCTCTCCGCAAGCACCGATTAACCCATTCAGAACGTAAACCGCATGTGTGTTCGATGTGCAACAAGGGATTTATAAGGAAGTTTCATTTGGAGAGGCATCTTAAAAAATGTGAAAAGAGTGATATTATAGAAAATACATAACCTCAAAATGTCGAATCGGCTCTCTTAATCTTAAGATAAGAAAATGAATCTTTTATAATAGTAGTTATTTTAGTTCCAACAATGTACATAACTCAAAACATGAAAATTGTCATTTTCTTTTATAAATGTTCTTTGTGTTCAATTTAATTTTGTTGGGTATTTTTATTGGTAAATTTATGAAGTTTTTTTTTACTAGGATTAAGTAAAATAATGGCATCTGCATAAACTGCAAAGATTTGCTACAGTTTTTGTTTCTTGTATTTATTGTTTTCATGTTTCAGTTTTTATTGTTAGAAAATTTGAGAAATATCTGGCTGGCTTTGAGGAAATAAGTTACGATATAATTTACTGGTTGTTCCCTGTAATTTTTTAGTAACAATGTATATGTATGAAGATTTATAAATGTTTGTATATTTATGTCTGCAATATTGCTGCTTAAAACTTCATGCAGAAAATGTATTATTTCTGAATAATTTTATGTTATGTATGGTTATAAAATAAAGTTGTTCTCTTCGATTTAAGAAAATATTATTATAATTTTATTTACTGACTTAGAGCTTGTAATGCCGCCATAGGTGCCGGCTTTTGGATTTGGATATGTGGCGAAATAAATTAGGCATTCATAAGATATTATATATTTCAACACTACATTAAGCATATATATTGAAAGCTGATGCATGAGGGATGGTCCCCACTGCCCTCGTTAAGTCAGAGCTTACGATTGCAGTTTGTTCAAGCTTTATGTACATACATTTATCTACAATCTATGTTTAGTTTAAATGCGAATTCCCTCCACAGATTTCGTAGTGTTTCTTTGCTGGAACCCTAGCATCAAGTACAGTGGTTGTGGGCCAAAGACTTCCATATTTTTTTTTTTAATTTTTAATTAAATCGTGGAATGGGACAAGTAAGGCTAAATTGCTTAAATTAAAATTTTGGTCTTGTATATCAATTATTTTTTAACCTTTTGCAGCCGCCCAAATTTAATTCACTCAACTTTAATTCTAAGCCAAAGAGAAAACGCAATATCAAGGAAAATTATATACTGAGTGATATGCTAAATGCTTGGTATGAAATTTCACCAGAAGTGCTACAAAATCTTGAAAATTCAATTGAGAATCAAAAGCGTGACGTAAATAATTCTTTCTTTTACTCCTGGATTTCATTGGCGATTTCGGTGACTAGTGCTTGATACGGTAAGCTCCGCCCTATACGAAGATTTTAACTAATCAAGGCATTTTTTTCATTCATGTGGAACTGTTGTCAATCGAAGCGTGAAACAAGCCCTTTTAGTAAGAAAACATGGCTAAATTATGCCATTCAACGCACATTTAGATATTTTTTTCTTTATTTCTCCTTATGAAACTTATTTATACTAGTAACTTTTCATTCATAATTAATTTTTCAATCGCATTTACTTATATGAAGAACACACGGGAAGAACCGATTGATTTCGTACAAGGCTTTCTTTGCTTAATAGCCTCTTTGGGGATGATAGCGAGAAGTCGCCTAAACTGGTGTAAAGAAGCTAGTTACTCGCTTTGTTTATCTTTCGCGGCAACCCTGATTCACGCCAGGGTTGAGTGGAACGAGTCACACGTTTGTACCTCAAGTGAAGAACCAGAAGGAAAACCGGTTACCGGTCGCCAATGTTTGCCAAACAGAGACAATTACGGAAAGTCTCTAAAGAAATCAATCGGTTCTTCCCGTGTATTCTTCATATCTGTTAACCTGAAAAACGTCATTAAGCAAACCAAAACCATTATTACTTTTTCTATAAAGCAAACCAAAAAGTGCATTTATTGAACTGAACTGATGCAATTAACTTTTGCAGAAAATTAAGTAAACAAACGCCGGTTTCATGTTCATCTCAATTGTTTTAAATAAAGGGATGAATGATCGAAGAAAATCAACTCAATAATATTCCAACAAGTAATAATTCCTGCGATGGAATCTGAGGAATCTGGAACCGTTTCTCATTGTTATTGTTCTGCCAGTGAACTTGATGTTGATATGATTCCTTGCAGCGAGTGCAAGAAGCGCTTCCATTGCGTTTGCATGAGAAAAGGCCGGCCATCTCCTCTGGCCGGGGACATTTACTTCACCTTCCTTTGTGAAAATTGCTCTTCCGATGGCATAGAGGTAATAAAGCGTAAGAAACTCCAGTGGACTTTGGTCATCATGCTTTCCCTTTACAATCTCCAGTTACAAGGTGGAGGGAAGTGTGGTTACTTCCGTTGGCGAGAACATATATGTCGGTTTATTGATAAGAACTGGGCTATATTATTTGGAGACGACAGGAAAAAGAGTGCCACCTGGCATGGCACAGTTGCTGGAGCCCTGTCGACGGGAGCCAACAGGTTCTTCATTTCTGGGATGGAAGTGCTTGGAGAAACTGGATGGTGGTCGCTCAAGTCCTCCAGGCTGCCAACTCTCGAGGAATTGGATTCAATTTCTGTAACTGTGAAGGCCAACCGAAAAAGAAAGCCCTCTACTGAAGCTGAAGACTCGCTGATTCTTGTCGAAGGATCAAGAAAGAAACACCAAAATGTAGTCGAAGCTGCTGTTGCCTTGAAAGAAAAAAAGACTGATGTGATAGGTGATCTTAAACCTTCAAAGTCAAAGAGGAAAAAAGAATCAAAAGGCAGAGCTTCTGATTCAACTGGTCTGCCTAAGCATAAAATTAAGCTGGTGGTGGCACCACCCCACACTACTAGTGCCAGTTATCCTGGAAGCTCAAATTCCCACAAAGGCGTGCCAAAAATTGTAATAAGGAAAGATCAAGAAAGCATGCCTTCTTATGAGGATGAAGATTTGAACCTTTGGATAAAAGAATCCCAGATGGATTTGGACCTAAATGTTGAGGACGAACCGCCAGCCGACATATTCGATGATCCCAACTCACTTGATGAATCAGAATCCTTCGACTCACTCTTCGATGGTGTTTTGTCCGAGATAAGCTATGACAAAATCACTGTCAAACAGGAATATGAAAGTGAAGAAGAAAGCAGTAATTCAAGCAAGACTGTTGGGATCTCTAAGAAATATCATCATCCGGACACAAGTCGAAAGAGAAAAGCAGTCACCAGAGAAGAAAGTCCAGTGAAGGAGGTCACTTACGATTCAAAATTCACTCTGATGTCCCCATATGAGGAAGAGCAGCTTCTACAAAAGTTGGAGGACCATCCTTTTGCCATGAGCGAGAGACCGGAAGTGAGAAGACTCTACCGCAAACTTGTGGTCAGGAAACTGAAGCGAGAAAGAAAGTTGCCAGTTTTTGACTTGGACATTGAGTTGAGGACTTTGAGGGGTATGGACTTGCCAGATTACATGGACAGAGAAGAAGCTGCCAAGCCCTCTGTGCAAGCACCCACGCCGAAACCCAATACTATCTTGGACAGGTACCAAAGCACTCAGTACAGTTCTAGGGACAAATCCCAGCAGCATGCTTCTTTTGTGACACGTCTAATGGGCTTAGAGGATGAAGACCAGACCAGCATTGTCAGTCCTTATACTGAAAGAGTACTCAAACCATTCATATTCCGTGATGTTTCGACAAAACCACTGAAGTTGCAACTGTTGGAAGAAATATTGACGAAAACAAACAAACAACCAGGCTGGAAGCTACCCAACCAAAGCCCTGTGGACTATTGCTATGTCCGCCCGCAGCACATCCCAGCTGTGAATGCTCTATGTCAAGAGTTCTTCTGGCCTGGCATCGACATGTCGGAAAGCCTCCAGTACCCCGACTTCAGTTGTGTGGCACTGTATAAAAAGATTATCATCGGCTTTGCATTTATGGTTCCTGACGTCAAATTCAACGAGGCCTATATCACCTTCATATTCTGCCACCCTGAGTGGCGACATTCTGGAATCGCGACGTTCATGTTGTACCATCTCATACAGACATGCATGGGAAAAGACGTCACTCTTCATGTGTCTGCTACGAGCTCGGCAGTCTTCTTGTATCAGAAGTTTGGGTTCAAAGTGGAAGAGTTCATTCATGATTTTTACGACAAGTATTTGCCGGCAGACTCCAAGGAATGTAGGCATGCACTATTTCTCAGGCTGAGTCGTTAAAAAAAAGGAAATGTTGGTTTATTCCTTCATTTGACAATACTATAATTATCTTGATTTGCATTTATTTCATAAAACATGTTCATTTGTAACATATTTGCAGCAACTTACCTAGCAAAATTGTTTTGTAAAATGCAAATTATTTCTTTTTATGTTTATTATACCTAAACCGACCTTAAGTTTGCAGTATACAAATGTTCTACGAGAAAAAGGGTAAATAGTTCTCATTTTTGAGTGCGAGAATCGAATACAAAAAGGTATTTCACATTCAATAAACAAATTTATTTGTTATTTCAAGACATACATTTATTATTTTTATTAGTTAAGTTTCAGTTAGAGTGTTATTTTAATTATTTTTTTCCTTCGATTTTGACCTAACAGGGCGCACGAATATCAGGGTCGAAAGGAGCAGCCAATCAGAGTACGCGATTTTGCGGCTCCAGCCGGGTTGTTTACCAAGTTTCCTCCGCTCAGTACATTTCTCTGCTGCAAACTTAAGCTTGGTTTTGGTATAGCTGTTATTGTTTTGGCTTATATATTTGATGAATCACCCACAATGGGTATATTTCTTATCTGATTTCATATGTCTTGATTACTATACAATAATTATCAACAATACTATAATTATTTTAACTTGACACAATAATAATCTAATGCATGTCATAGTTTAAAATGTATATACATATTTATTTTGCAAATTCTATAACATTACTTTTTCTTATTTATATCCTTTTGTCATAAAAGAATTATTAAGCATATACAGGGTGGTTATAAAATAACGCTAGCTATTCGGAGTGGTCTGTAGCTTGAATGAATAATCCAAATGCAACAAAAATTGACACACTTGCTAATCAAGAAGTGGGAAAAAGAATGGAATTATAAAAAATCTTCTAAATTCTAATTTAAAAAGTTCTAAATTACTCTTCCAGGGTTCTAAATTACGAGACTTAGTCAATTATGGCCAATTACGGCCAACACAGCCAATTACACTTCGTAATTTAGAACTCTGGTCAAGAGACGAGTCCTTTTTATGAATAAAAAAAAAGAAACTCGTCTCTTGACCAGGGTTCTAAATTACCAGGCAAAGCCAATTACAGTCAACACAACCAACTACGCCTCGTAATTTAGAACCCTGGTCAAGGGAAGAGTTTACTTTTTATGATTTCATTATTTTCCCCCCTTCTTGGTTAGTAAGTGTCTCAATTTTTGGTGCATTCGGATTATTCATTCAAGCTACAGACCACTCCGAATAGCCAGCCTTATTTTATAACCACCCTGTACATTTCTTGTTAAAAATATTTTATCGATCAACTAATCAATAATTTAATCATTTGTTAATGATCTTATAATTTTTTATGGGCAATCTAAGAAAATTTTACTCTTTAAAGGAATCAAAACCTTTTTCTTTATTAGTTAATGTGGTAGTATTATTAACACTTTAGAAAGTGTTGAATATGCACTTTAAAAAAAGATAGTGAGTATTATGTAATTTTTATTTCTAAAATTTTTATTTAAAAAACAGCAAAATAGCTTATGACTCATATCGCAAAAGCTTTTTGGTAAAAATTAAGTTGACTAATGTGTTAACAGTACTATTCAAATACTTGTAAAGATATGCTTTTAAATTTGAGCCATAATAATTGTAACTACATTAATTTTTTTCAGAGTAGTAGTGTAAATATTCTGATTGTTTTACTTAGATTATATCCATATAAATATTATTTTATCATTTACTTGTTTAATTAACAACATGTAATAAACATTTTTTCCCTATCAATATATTGTGCTACTCATTTACAAAACCAAACATTCTATTGCTACCCTCTCCCCCAAACTTCTATTAATGTGATATTTTTTTATAGCAAGACTAATAAATAATTGACAAATCCTATAACTAATAAATTATAAGCAAAAATCAAATGTAAAAATAGTGAACAAATTATAATTTTAAGGTCATTTTAGCAAAGAGAATTCACAAAAGTTTTGCAAAATCTATCTTTTAAGTTTTTCAGGACGTAAGTCTTTTGGGACTGTTTTCGTCACACTGCCCTGCCAAAAATAAGATGCCAGGTTACATTTATATTATTCAAGTTGCTTCATGTAGACTTAGCTTTATTCCTTTTATACCTATTGGTGTCACAACTCAAGTCAGATTCTAATTTATAACTTTTTTTGTGTGTTAATTATTTTTTAGAGGAATCAACCTTTAGTGAAAGTTTTTCTTTTATGCGATTCCAAATAAAAATAAGACAAAAATGGGTTTGGGTTTCATTGTTGCTCCAACACAACCATAGTAGTGTATTTGGATAAGCTGGGTGCTATTTTAATGAGCATGACCTAATATTCTTGCATTTGTTGATTTTTAAACATAGATTTATTATTTATTACCAAATTAGGATTCCATCCTAATTGTTTTCTAGTTTGAAGAATCAGACAGAAACTTTAAGACTCAAAGCTTTTATCTTGGTTAGGTTTTGACGAAAGCTTATAAGCTTATTATTTTGATGAAAGCTTCTCTGAACAAGCACACAAGCTGGATAAGTAAATACAAAACCATACCATACTTGGTTAGGTTAGGTTTGAATGATCGTCGCACTAGAGCTACTGGCGACGGGCGTCGTATTTTAGAACCACAGTCAAGTGACGAGCCGACACCTGAATAGGCTCCCAACGCAACCGTTATTTATTAGCTTGTGTACCAGAATAACTTAACCAGGTTGAAGCGACTTTCTTTAATACGCAGTCAAATTGCACTCTTAAAACAAACGAGCGATTTTAACTCGGTCTGAGTAAATTTTCACTCCTTTCCAGTGTCGAAAATGCACTTCTCCTATAGGATTGTATTTCACTCTTTTGTTTTAAGAGTGTATCTTGTTCACTTTATTTTAACCATTTCTGCTTTAATTTCTGGATTTCATTGGTGGTTTGACACGGTAGGCTCCACCCACCACATTGATTAATTAATCGAGAACTTTTTTTCATTCCTGTAGAACAGTGGCTTTTCAAGATGAAAAATAAGCCCATTGCAAGAACACAAGGATTTGCATATACGAAGAAGATCGTAATATAATAATTTACACGAGCAAGATACTTGTGAAACAATAAATAACTCAAGGATTTAAAAGACACGGAAGCATGGCGATTTGAACTCAGGATAACTTGTCAGGTTTCTTTTGCTCTACCAACTAGGCTGTCCAACACTGTACCAAAGATCATTTAATTGGGAATACAAAAATCATGTTTTTTTTTTTTTGCCTAGCAGTAAATAGCTGCATTGGCTCCAAAAGTTCTTTTACATTTTTCTTTTAATCATTTAAAAGTTATGGATATGTACCAGCTCCCTTTTAAAAAGCCCCTGGCTTACTAAGCTGCAGCCGCCCCGGTGGCGCAATCGTTAGGATGCTAGCCTTTGGAGCTGCTGGGGTCGGGTTCGAATCCCGGTCAGGCATGGATGTTTGTGACCGTCAATAAATGTTGTTATTTGCTTATGTGTTGTGTCGTCTCTTGTGCTTGTGTCATTTCTGGGGTTTAGTACAATAGACTCAAAGTCGCAGTGCTTGGCGATCTTGCCCCCCACCAAGAAAGTCATAAGTCATACTAAGCTGCAACTTAAACATTTGTTCGCTAATTTTATTTCAATGATCCATGGTACTTTTTTTTAGATCTAACTAACTAATTTTAACTTGGTTGTATTATTAAGAAAACAAATAAAAATATTTAGTTTAAATATTAATTTACCAAAGTAACATATCTTACATTCTAGATTTAAGAGGTACTGTGATTTGAACTCAGAGGGCAACTTGTCTGCATTCCGCCGCTCTATCCACTAGGCCAGGGAATCCCAACCTTTTTTCACTTGCGTACCACTTGACTTTTTGAGAAATTTTGGCGTACCCACCAGACCTAAATATTTAAATAAACGTATAATATTTACTCTTTTAAAAGTGGTCAAAGGTTTTTTGAATAAAATTCATGAGAAAACTTCGTATTTAATGGTTAGATATTTTTATTTACGAGTATAACATGCTTATAATAAAGGAGAAATAAAAAGATTAAAATGGCATTAATTTACAGTTTTGTTTATTACCTATAGGTCTAAAAACATACAGATAAAAAATAGTTCAAACTCAGCAAAATTCGACACAGAAGCTAAAGATTTCTCTTTAAAATAATGTTGATGTTAAAAATAATTTGTCAAAAATGACAAATGACTGTGATTGCGCCCTCTAGAAGGGAGAGTGTAGGCTTTTTAAAATAATTTAGAATAATAAGTAATGTGTTTGCGTGGTCACTGCACATGCGTACAGAAGCTATTGATAGCATCATGTTGTTCACGTCACTCACGCGTACACCTGAAACATTCCCGCATACCACCAGTGGTATGCGTACAACCGGTTGGGAAGCCCTGCACTAGGCTATCCAACACTGTGCTAATGCTAATTTAACTGAAGTATAAAAATCCTATTTTTTTTCCTAGCAGTAAGTAGCTTCATTGGCTCCAGAAATTGATTCATATTTTCTTCAAACTATTTAAAGTTACAGATAAATATGTTGACTCTCTTTGCAATTACTATGGCTTACTAAGCTGCAATCTAAATTTTTTTTCGTTAATTTTATTTCAATGTACCTATGGCACTTCATTTGAACTAATTTTTACTTGGTGAATTGAGAAAATAAAGAAAATAATGATATTAAGATAAATTATGAGATATTGAGAAAATAAAGAAAATTATTTAGAGAATTAATTTTAATTTACTAAACTATAGTATTTTCCATTTCAGTTTTAAAAGGTGGAGAAGCGCTATGTCTTGAACTCAGGACAACTTGTTTGCTTTTCTCTACACGTCCTCTAGCTCTACCCACTAGGCTATCCAACACTATCCCAAAGATTATTTAACTGGAATTATAAAAATCCTATTTCATGCTCCATGCATTATTGAGACCTAACTAATTTTAACTTGGTTGCATTATTGAGAAAATAAATAAAATTATTAAGATAATTAATTTTAATTTACTAAGCTATAGTATTTTACATTTCAGTTTTAAAAGGTGGAGAAGCGCTATGTCTTGAACTCAGGACAACTTGTTTGCTTTTCTCTGCTCGTCCTCTAGCTCTACCCACTAGGCTATCCAACACGATCCCAAAGATTATTTAACTGGAATATAAAAATCCTATTTCATGCTCCATGCATTATTGAGATCTAACTAATTTTAACTTGGTTGCATTATTGAGAAAATAAATAAAATTATTAAGAGAATTTTAATTTCCTTAACTATAGTATTTTCCATTTCAGTTTTAAAAGGTAGAGAAGCGCTATGACTCGAACTCAGGACAACTTGTTCGCTTTTCGCTGCTCGTCCTATAGCTCTACCCACTAGGCTATCCAGCACTGTACCAAACATTATTTAACTAGAATATAAAAATCTTATATATTTTTTGTCAAGCAGTAAGCAGCTTCATTGGTCCTAGAAGTTGATTCATGTTTTTCTTTTAATCATTTAAAATATATATTTAAAATGTATCCATTTCCTTTTCAATTGTCCTCGATTACTAAGCAGTTATCAAAATTTTTTAATTCTAACTAATTGTTAATTCTAACTAATTTATTGCAATTCTCTGTCGAGTTCTTCATTTAACATCTAACTAATTTCATCTTTGTTGTATTATTGAGAAATAAAATATAATTTTTAAGTGGTAAAATTTTAATTTACCAAACTGAATTTTTCGATGTAAAAAGGTACAGAAGAGCTGCGATTTGAACTTAAGACAACTTGGACAGCTTTTTAGTGCTCTAACTATCTAACACTATGCTTATGTTTATTTAACTGGAAATAAAAAAAAATCTTTTTTTTTGTTGCCTTGTAAATAGCTTCTTTAGTTCTCGTAGTTTATTCATATTTTTAAAAACCTTTTAATAGTTATGGATAGGTTAGGTTAGGTTTGAATAATCGTCGCACTAGAGCTACACGAATAGTTATGGATAAATATATCCACTCCCCTTTAGGCTGCTTATTTTAAGCTATACCTAGAATGTTTCTTGTTAATTTTATTTATAGTTATTTATTAGCTTTGCCCTATGCTTTTCTATTTGAGACCTAACCAACTAATTTTATCTTGGTTGTTTTGCGGATAATATAAAATAATTAAGATATCAAATTTTAATTTATCAAACTAAAATATCTTCGTTTTCTGAAATTTTTTGATACAGCCAAATTAACTATGATTTTCTCCACAATTGCACCACATGTCACCCCCCCCCCCCCAGGTATTTCAAAATCTCTTTACTTCCACCAAAGTGTCAATTTTTCTCAGTTTTTAAAGTTCAGTAGAACTTTGTTCGAATAAACTTGAATGTATTCGTCTGTTATTTCTGAGCATGTTTTCACTAAAATCTTAATTTTAAAAATACATCTTTGAAACTTATTTTTTTGAAATATTAAAAAATCATTTTTTTGCATAATTATTTAAATATTTCGTGCTAATTTAGTTCTTTTAGAGCATCTTTTTTTTAGCAAAATGTATTGCATTAGTTTTAACACGTTTTATGGATGGACTGGTCACTTTTTTGGATGGTCCCCATTCTTCTTGGTATAGAAACTTTTTATGCTAAAAATGACTTTAAACTAGATACATATATCTCGCAAATTTATTGATATCCAGTGTCCGCTTGTATACGTGTTGAACCAAATTGTTTAAAATAAAAGTATGTAAAAAATTTGAGCAAACATTTTTGTTAAAATGTGTAACTAATAAAAGTGAGTCGGTGAGTGCAGAAACAACGTCAGTCACAAATTTCAAATTTTTCAGGAGGGAGAAAAAAACGTAATAACTCCTCCTCTATTTCTGCACTAAACACTCGAAACAAACGTCCTGTATTTACGAAACTACTCAACAGACTAACGTAGTTTTTGCACCCAACACGCATCTTGCCTTTCTACGCTTATTTTCATTGAAAACGAGTTTTCGGATTTTTTTTTTTTGACTGAAGTGGTTTCTGCTCTCACCGATTCAAATATAAAGGGTATATTTGCTTTGTGTTTACATTAATAATATATAGATGGCAGCACCACTTAAACTGTCTACTGGGCGTCATTGTAATTTATCTTGTAGATGGCAACACTTCCAATAAAACTACCCGTTTGAG
This sequence comes from Hylyphantes graminicola, assembly GCA_023701765.1. Classification (NCBI taxonomy): domain Eukaryota; kingdom Metazoa; phylum Arthropoda; class Arachnida; order Araneae; family Linyphiidae; genus Hylyphantes; species Hylyphantes graminicola. Next base: position 49,511,396 of record CM043115.1, on the reverse strand, counting down.
AAGTCATGTGTCCTGGAGTTCTTGGAATGCAATTAATTTAAGATTGTTTAGATTTATTCTCGAATAGTATTTTACTTAATTTCCAACAATGTATTTACACATTTAAAGTCAACTCTTCAGAAAGTCCTGACCGCAGTCTGTATAATTGTCTAAACCTTATTTATTTGGAATTCCCTATTAAAATTCTAATTCTAAGAAAGTTAAGTACTAATTTCTAAAAGACCCAGGTTCTGATACCTAGCTACTTAACCCACATTTTCTTCTTTATACTTAAATAAAAGATAAAACATTTTATACATATTTTTTTTATTAGAACACTTAAATTGTCAGTCTAAATATTATTTAATTTAAATTCCCATACATTCAAGGTATAGATGACACATTAATTTTACAAAGCATATGGAATAAAGTACATCACAATTGAAGAGTGTAGTTGAAAAACAAAATATCTAAAGTATATGAAAAAAAATATATACGTTCATTGTTGACTTTTGACGATCGTATATTCAATAGGACGAAGTCGCCAATGAACGAGCTGGACTATACAGGGTGTCCGTAAAAGAATGACTGAGTTTCAACTTGTAATAGTATCAGCTGTAATCGTTCGACAGTTGTGGAAGGTGACGAATAAAGAATAACCCCAACAGTTTCAGATAAGCGCATGCGCTAGTACCGCTACATCGTTTTCACAATTGCAGTGCTGCTGCCTCCATTACTCCGGACTTGCTGCAGACAGTATGGGAAGAATTGCATTTTCGTTTGGATGTGTGCCGTATCACTAAAGGCGCATACATTGAGCACTTATAGGAAAAACTAGGTTAGTTTTCCATCAATTTCATGTATGATTTGTTATATTTAAACTCCTGTAACATACCATTAAAACTCGGACATTTTCTTACAGACACCCTGTATACCTTAGTTATACTTTGAAGAAAGAGTTTTGAAGCTACACCCTTCAATTTATGTCATGTGATTGTCCTATATATAGGAAGCCATTTGCCTTGAAATCCAAAATCTCATGTCTGTACTTGTAAGACTGGCAGGGAAATAACACGACAACACAATTATAGTGATTTCAAAATTTTTAAACACTTGTACACACTATTTACACTGTGGTATTTGGTATAAATAGGAATATGTATTTGAGTTTTCTACAACATAAATAACTCTAATCAATTTTATTATTTTTAGTGATCTCTTAATGCCCATGTCAAAAATTTCTGAATTTTTTTTGGTAACGACTTGTTTGTGTCTGAAACTTATTTTAAAGAAGGTTTTTCTTTTTTTTTAATAGAAAATTTAGATCCAATTAGAAAATTTAGAGGCATAAAAGTTTGGTGTTGTTAAGACCAAACCTAAAAAATAACTGCAATTAAGTACTGTAGTTTAGTTAACTGTGCAGAGAATAACTTACAAAATATAAGTTTCACCTTTACATTTTTTTTTTGCTTTGCTACTATGATGTAAATAAGTTGTATTTTGAAATTTTGTAGCTAGCACACTTAATAAGTAAAAAGTTACAGTAAAGTCGTGTTTATCCATACCTTGCACCAGTTAATATGATTAAGATGAATAAATATTTTATTTAGGTAATTATATTTAAATTAAATTTAAATAATCAGTTATTCTAATTTTTTTTAACGAAACATTATTCGGTTCATTAAAGTGCATGAAACTTATAGTTGCTAAAAGTATATTAAATGCTTTTAAAAATATATTTAAAAATGCTTGTTGTATTTTACGAATTGGTTTGCAATGTATTTTACATTTATATTTAACTAAATGTAGTTTTTACCTTCCAGGTTTGATACAATAGTATACTTATACTAGAAAATGTTTTCGCTGCATATAATAACTTTTTACTAAAGATTATTGAAATTGTACTTTTTAAATTGTCTAATGTTTATATATTTTTTGAATTTAATTTTTTTATTATCTTAAGTAAAAGGTCCATATTTTATATAGGAACTTATATGTTTGCCAGCAACTCTTTCTTCACAAATAAGGTTTTGGTTAAAACATAAAATGAAATATCTATGTCATAATTAATACTTGAATCTCCCTAGCATACGCTTTTTTCTAAAAATATTTGTTTTACTGATACGAAATATTACTTAAAAGCAATTTTAATTCGAAATATTTTTAAAACTGTCATTTGCAATTAGCTCCTTATTTCTTTCTTTTTGTAGTTTAAAATTATATCAAACAATATGCTAATATTACTATTTATTTCGTAAAATTGAATATTTTTTTAAAAGCTGTAAAATATCTAACTAAATACTCAGACTGCATATAATAATCTAACTAATAGTTGTATGTACAACATAAATACATTTTCATATCACCATACAAACATCTAATTCAATGAACTATTTCGTTGCATCAGATTATAAGTTTATTTTATCTAGTACACTCTTAAAACAAAAGAGTGAAATCCACTCCAGTTGGAGAAGTGCATTTTCGACACCCTAAAGGCATGCATATTTACTCAGACTGAGTTAAAATCACTCGATTTGAGTGATCATGTCGGAGGTTTAACACACAAAGGATCCACTCCAAAAGGAGAAGTGCATTTTCCAGTCTGGAGGAGTGAAATCCACTCAGACTGAGTAAAATTAGAAGTGTTTGTTTTAAGAGTGTAGCTTTGCAATAATTATAATGTGCTCGATTTCAAACTCACTGCTTAAGAGTATGAAAATATGTTGTTTGTAGACGTAGAAAACGCTTCTGAAATATATTTTTTTGCATATAAAGCACCGTAAATTTACTTTTAGAATCACAGAATTTGAAGCATGTTTATTTAAAATTTAGGTTTAAGAAGGCAAGGCAATATAATTTATTTGTTCCTTATATATAATCTCTAATTTATATCATCATACAAAAATTCAGCACAGATAGCGTACATTTAAAATTTTAGTTTTTAAATAGTTTAGAAGTTTTAGTAAGAATATTTTTTAATACTGCGAATATTGTTAGAATATGGCTATAATTTTCTTATAATTCTAGTTGTTTTGAATTCTAAATAAATAATGTATAATTACAGAATAACTATACAAATAATAATATAAATCTATAATTCTAAAAGTTTTGTCTATTAGAATATGGATGACATCATAACAAAGTATTTTATATCCAGAAATAGTCATTCGAAATGGGAATGTATACTCATATACTTTTTATTGTTTCACTGTACAAATATTCGGAAAAACTGTTTGCTTCCTTACAAATTTTGAAAATATATAATTTAGATGTTATTAGTTTTAAGTTTTCATAGTTAAGTTTTTAATATTGAAATAAAAAAATATGTGTAACTATAATATTTATATTCCAAAATTTTGCGGACTCTATGCTTAATGATATGTATTTTTTTTAAAGTTATATATGAACCTCATCTAAATATATATTTAAAAAATATATATAGTTACTGGTTTCTGAAATAGCATGTCCTCTAAATTTATAAAATATAATGTATCAATAATTAATTTCGCATATTAGAGCACCTTGCAATGTTAATCCAGTGATTTCAAAAAGATGTTTAATTTTATTTTGAAATGATATATGAAATAAAAGCTAATATTGAGAAGAATCAGTACTGTAGAACTACCTAGGAGTAAATTTACAAATAAATAATTTGGGTAATCTAAATGACGAACTTGCTATGCTTTCTGAACTGGTTGTAAAAATTTTAAGTTTATAACATTATTTTAGAGCACATTTTTCTGAAGAATATACTTAAACTTAATCTATTTTACTTTTCTGTTATGAAGACAGCTATGGAAACTATCATGAAATTGTTTATATCAACATTGTATGTGTCGTGTAATCCTCTTGTATTAGGTTAAATAGTAGAGGTTAAAATTGTTTAAAACTTTAAACAAAAAACACTTAATCTAATTTGATTAAGGTATAAAATCTTTCTGTACAGTTTTATCAATAGACAATAATTTCATTCAATTTCATTTTCGAAATATGAAAGTGTACATGTATCATTAACTAAGCTTGGCATCTTCTGTTGGTCAATACTACTTATTTCAAATTGCCTCGTTGAACTGTTATTATATGCAATAAACTTTTATGTGTCTCACTAAAAAGCTAATTATGCAAATATTAGAAATTGTATTATTATATTTGTTTAACTAAGGCTTTTATCAAAACTGAGTCGTAAATTGTCATTAAATAATCTTTTTACTGTCTTTATTTATTATTTGGGCCCAATACTAACAGAAAACTTTAATCAATTATAATTTTTTTAACAGCAGAATCACTCATGATAAAATTAAATAAATGTTGTGAAAATATTTTATTTTAATAAAATAATTATTAGAAAAGAAAGAATATAAAAAACTAAAATTAAAACAACTTAGATTTTAAATGTGTTTGATGTTCTACCTTAAACAGGCCAAGTATCTGGTAAAATGGGCCATGTGCCAATTATTCAATTAGTTTTGAATAAAGACAAAGTTGTTTTGTTGTGAATATTCAATAAAATATACATTTAAATAATCTTAAATATCCACCACGTTTTAAAGAAGTTGTTTGCGAAACTTAGTTCTTGTATGAGCGAAATGCGGATTTTAATTAACCTTTCATTTATTACAATTAGAAAGATAAGGACAAGTTGATATTTGTAGGAATGACCAAAAGAAAGCCCACGCTTTGTGTAACAAGGACGATCTTATAATAAAACATGCATACAAATTATCTTATATTCTCAACATTCATGGGCGACTATATACCAAACACCTATGATTCAACAATATATCGGTGTCATATTCATCACATACATGTTTCCCAGTTAATTTCTGGTGGAAGAACAGAAAAACTACATTTATTTGCCGCTGAGTAATAATAGAGTACATTTTGCTACAAGCTAGGTGCTAGTACATCTATATATAGTTGTGATTCAGTAGTGGTGATTGAGAATATATTACTAGAGATACACAATTTATGCACTAAGTTTCAGTAGTTTATGATGAAATAAAAGAAAGTGTGATTTTCACTATTTCTGATAATCTTTAGTGAAGGTAGAAATATGAAAATAATAATAAATTTTATTGTTTTATAATTTTCTATATAATAGTATAGTTCTTAAGTTTTCAATATCTCGAAAAAGATTTGTTACTTATTGTAGGTTCTGAAGATAATTAGTAACTGGTAATAGTGTATATTATCAAATATATTAAATAGGTAGAACTTTTAATGGTCAATTATTTTACAGTTAACTGTCGTTTGGAAACAATTAAAGAATTCCAGTTTATTTATAAAAATAACAAAAAAGATTATTCTTATGTATTAAAACTGGTCTAGAATGAAATTGCAACTCATTGTTATTAATATTGTAATAGTCAAAATGTGAGTAGTTAAGCATCTAAACTCGTGTCTTTGTCATGACAAAAAAAAATCAAAAACGTCATGAATATAAATTTGATATACACACCTCCCACACGGTACAAGTACAACTTCTCAAACTTAAATAACATTTTTCCCCATTATTAAAGTAACTGCATATGCTTTTAATCCTCAGTGAACCATCAAGTAGCAAAGTGTTGTCTTCTCTAGTAATATAAGCTCGGTTGATGCTTTGAAAGTAAGGTATTGCATAGATAATAATACACATCACGAAAATAAACATCTTCGTACAGCAATGTCGGCAGTTATATGCTCCCCCGTGACATGTGCGAACACATAGCTTAAGGGAGGGTGTGGAAATGTGGAGTTTGGCCAGATTATTCTGTTCAGACTTCCTTCAGGTACTTCAAGGGGCACGGGTATGTCTTGTCGTTGGCACCGGTCCTGATAATGACTAGGCCGTCCTTCTCGTCGCCGATTTGAATAACAATCTGTAAAGAGAGTGTTTTTTTTAGCCTATTTTTCTTTTTTTTAATTCGAAGAATTAAAAAAAATGAAAAAGTAGGTATTGACATGCGGTCGATGTCCGTCCGTCCGTCTGTCTTTCTGTACCCCCCTTCCAAAATCAGTTCTATCAATCCGATCTTAAAAATTCTTTTTTTATTAGAAAGGTATAACCTCAGACACCCAACTTTCATACTTTTTGTCCGTCTGTCTGTACGATAGGACGGACATAAATCTACTATTTGACGACGAATTTCCCATTGAATTAGTATTGAAATTCAATTTCGAGTCATTTAAATCGCTGAATTTAACTACAAATGCTACGGACAAGTGAGATACGTCAAAAAATTCAGCGCATCGAAATTAGAATACATTGAAAATTTCAGAAAAGAATTCGAAGTACTTCAATTATTTAAAAAACTTCAAAATATAATGCTCATTTAAAAAGCATAGGAAGCCATTTTTATTAGAATTAAATCACCATTGCCATCGCAACAATTGCTTGAGAAACTTTAATTCTTTTCGACAATAAATTAAAATAAATTTATTTTTGAGACATCGGTCAATTTAGATGACGTCAAATATATATTTCACTACGAATTGTTTTCATTCTATTTAAAAGCGAGGAATATTACATATTTATTCTTTGAAATATAAATTTTTGCAAACGATTAACGTTATAATTATTTAATTTTCGAAATAAAATAAATGAAACTAGCCAAATTTAGCAAGAAATGTTTATTGAGGAGTAGATTCTTGGATTTTATTCTACGAAAAATTAAATATTATTTATAACTGCAAATAAAGCTGTGTTTAGTGCTGTGTTTAGTTAGATGCTGCGTTTAATGAAATTTATTTTAAATTTAATGTGGAAAAACGGTTGTTGATGTCACTTACTGTTACGAGCCTAGTTTTTTCAAGTTAAGAATTTTGGTAGGTGTTTAAGTAACAGGAAAGTAGGCTATTTTAGTTCTTTAAGAACTTCTTGTTTAAATATTGAAGGTAAAGTAAAGCACATGTGAGCTGTTTAATAATGTATAAATTAACCAATATTTGACAGGGTGGTTACAAAATTCAAGAAAAAAAAAGTTCCATGATATTTCCATGATTTCCCTGATACCTTCACAAAAAATTCCCTGATTTTATAATTACCTGGAAAACATGCAATACACACAATATTTAATGCAGCACAGAAAATGCTATCCAGACATCGCTAATATTAAGACTTTCCGGATTATGGGTTAGAGTACCTAACTTTTCTAGAATTCCGAAAATCAGAGGTGGCGTCGGAACTTATTCTTTAGAGGTATGGCAAGAAATGCCTCTATCTACACCCTCCCCCCTCCTCTAGATGCTTTAAATATTAACAATAATTATTTTCTAATCAATCAACCAATTTACATTTATTAGAATCTAGTTTTACTTCAATAGTTTTCTTTTAGACATATTGTCGCGTGGATTTTAACAGCTTGCAATACAGGAAACAAAGTTGGGTCTCAAGAATAGCTTTATTCACCCAGAGAACTATTAGCAGTTGCATATATAGAGGATAGAACATTCGACTAGAATGTTCTAGAAACTAAATTTACATAATGATAATAAATTATTGGAAATGAATATTCGAAAACCTTCGAGATATACAAGAATCAATGTAATTTCATAAATAATAAATGGTTTCGACCAGACCGGGGCCCGAACTCACGATCTGCCTGATACCAAAGCGAAGCCGTACGTAATCCAACCAAGCCACCACGTCGGTACAGGGGTATCACTATTTTCGCTACAATATCACCTGCGACAGTATTTTTTTCTCATTGTTGCATTAGGATAAGATCAAAGTGGGACATCACGAGTAACAAAATTGGGAACCTCTATGTTGCAAAAAGAAGAATAAAGAAAAGAAATAAAGAAAAGTTATAAAGGGAAATTAAGAACTACCCACTTGTTCGCTTAGAAGCTTGTGACTGGTCTCGCCGTCATTGACAAGTCACACAAAAAGAAGAAGAAAGAAAAGAAACAAAGAAAAGTTATAAAGGGGAATAAAGAACTACCCATTTGTTCGCTTAGAAGCTTGTGACTGGTCTCGCCGTCATTGACATGTCACACAAAAAGAATAATAAGGAAAAGAAATAAAGAAAAGAAATATAGAAAAGTTATAAAGGGGAATGAAGAACTACCCACTTGTTCGTTTAGAAGCTTGTGACTGGTCACGCCCAGGGACGTAACTTGGACATTTTATTGGGGGGGGGGGGGGGGGGGGGGGGGGGGGGGGGGGAGGACCACGTTTTGGCGCCCTCTTACATTTTTTTGGAGTCGGTTATTAATCATTATTAACGGCTAATTACATTAATTAGTACTTATGCATTAATTTAACTTTCTAATGAAAGTAATTAATTGTTATTACAATTACTAATTGAATCATTTTTAATTACTAATTAAATAATTATTAACTACTTACATCATTATTAATTACTAATTACATCATTATTAATTACTAACGAAATAATGTTTTAATTACAAATTAAAGAATTATTTATGACTAATTTAATTGTTTAACAATTATTTTGTAAATTAGGTAAAAATGAATTAACCTAATTTAAAATAACAACACTGAATTAGTTATGATAAATTTAAACATACAAATTATTGGCCTTATAAAAGTACCTTGCAATAGAGTATTCGACAGAATCGAGTTAGATTCCAAATTAATTGATCCTTTATACAATTTTTATAGTAACAATGCATATTAATCTGTACAATATATATCTGTGCAATCGTGCAAAAAAAACAAACATTATTGCTTCATGAAATTATCGAAAAGTAGCTTTGCACGCACTTTAATTGTAAAAGTTACATTTGTCATTTCCTATTTATAATTATAAAATGAGTTTTCTTTATTCTCTCATTTGGATTATTTTCATATTTTTAAATAAAATTGATACAATTTAACTCCCTAAAATGATACATTTAATAAGTAACTTATATAATGATAATAAAATGAATAAATAGTAATTTCTTACCTAATTTTTATTCCCAACGAAAATAAAACACTTATTATGAAATGCCGAAGGTTTCGAAAATTATAAGCATTTGGAAAAGCAACAGATAAAGTGGATAAAATTAGCTTTCTCTCATAAACACGTAAATACGTTAAAAAGCCAACCCCAAATCCATGTGCAAAGGAAACAAAAACAAACAAAAATCAATAGCTACGTACAGTGGTGGAAATTGATTTATGAACTGATAGTTTTTTAACAGTATTTCTTTATTAAATGCATTTTTATCGATTTAAATTTCATATACTATACAGGCTTTGCATTATAAACTACACACGTAAATAAATTTTATATAAATTCGTAAACAATTTATTTTTTTGACATTTTAGTTTTAGCATAGGGAAATTGATTTATGAACTTTTGCATTCAATCTCAATTAATAATTGCTAAAACTATTTTTTGTCGCTAATGCTTCCTTGATTTTGTTTTTCATAGACAACACAAAACTTTGGGTCAAGTTTTTATCAAGCAATTTGCAGTTTTTAATAATTAAGTCCTTCTATTCCATAACTGATGCAGACTTCATTAAAACCATACTCCATTTGAGTAAATTTTTCAAACCAATTGATCTCAGACATTATTCTTGGGGTTTAAGTCATGGCTATTGGCAGGGTGAGCTAAATGAACAACACTTAGTTCATTAAACAGTCTTTAATTTCGTTTGAAATGTGGATACTTGCATTACCATGCATAAAAATCTAATCAAAAGCATAGTTTTGCAACGCAAAAAGGAATTAAAGAATTTTCTAGAACTAATCTGCAATAAAGTGATGTTTGTCAGCCCTTCAGAAACATAACATTGTTTCTTCAATCATAAGATATCGGGGCCCAAACCATCGAACTTCCACCACTAACATTTCTGCTGAAGACAGATCTTGGTTATTTCCGAAGATCCTTTCAATAACATTTTAAACCATCACGTCCATCCAAATTGAACTTTTTTTCATCAGCAAATGTCACTTTTTTCCCATTTCTTTCCATCCACCTCCACCCAATCCATTTTCATGCAGTTACGACTATATTTTAATAGCCTGTTCTTATGGTGAAGAGTAAGCTTTGGACCAGAATTCATTTTGGAACATTTCAAGTTCGACGACGATATCAATATTTGTCCTACCCTTCTGGGAGTAACAGGAAGTGATTGTTCATAAAAATTCGTCCTGTAATGCACAAATGCTGACACAAATGGTAACTTTTTGGGAAACCAGTCCAATAATCCTGCTTTTGTCCCTCGTCCCACGAGGGTTGCACCTTTTATAATGATGGTTTTTGCCGAATTCAGAATGATTCTTCAAATATTTATGAATTATATTTATTGATCTTTTAATTAATATGCTAATTTCTCTTACAGATTTGTTACAATATTATATAAGGGTTATTTTTTACCTTTTTGGTTTCAGGCAGTCTCGCAAGCTTTCCTATTTTGTAAAATGGGAATAAAACAGATAAATTTCAACAAATTTGGCCTGAATCTTATTTATAAACACTGAAAGTAAGCTCCCCTGAAGTTCTAATGAAGAACTAGTTAAAATATTTGGTACTTGGGTTCAAAATAAATTTGAGTTCATAAATCAATTTCCATCATTTGACATGCTTAAAAACTAAAATTATATATATTTTTATTTAATATCATTTTTTGAAAAAAAATTATGTGTGAAATTCCTTTATTGTGCTCTGAATATCCAACACACAAAATTTGAATTGTTAACACTTAATACAAAGCGATATCTGGTGAAAAGAATGTTAGTTCATAAATCAATTTCCACCACTGTATAAGAACATCAGCCAACGACAATTTTATTTTACAACTGACCATATCGGACATAGGCTGAGTTTTTTCCCCACTAGAGGGCAAGAAGAGTAATTAAATTGGACCCCCGTGAGTTTATGGCTTCTATTTGGGTGGCCTTTTGGTTCGAAGATACAGCCCCCCCCCCTCTTCCCCCTAAATGATATCTTTTACTAAGAATGTGAAAACAAGCACATACTTGCGTGCAGACAGACAAAGATAGCCCAACAAGATTAGCCCATTGTCCGTAATCAGTGGTCACCACCAAAAAAGGATACTTCAAGAGAAATCGTCGCCGTTCAAAGAAAGTCTTACGAAATCTCATACTCAGAATGCCTATTTGAGGGGGTTATAATAAGGGGACATAATTGGACCCCCGCAGAGAGTGACCGAGCGAAAAAGTCGTCTGTTGAGAGAGTACAAAGCTTTTTTCAGGAGGGGGTTGAAAGATTTCCATTATTTTTAGATAAAAATATCAGTATGTTCTTTATACCAGTTCAAGCTTCTGTTGTTAATTATAAAATCTTAGGCAGGGCGCCATTCACTACACATGTTGCCATTTTGGGCGAAAATAGCCCCCTGAAAAGCTATTGAGGGGAAATAAATTAACAATTACGTATTATTGTTAAAATAACTGTTAAAAAGTTAATTGTTAAAAAAGTTAAAGGGGCGCCTTTTTGGGCGCCTGACGGCGCCCTTTGTAAAATTATTGGGGGGGGGGCTCCCCCCCTTTCCCCCTATAAGTTACGGCCCTGGTCACGCCGTGATTGACATGTCCCACAAAAAGAATAATAAAGAAAAGAAAAGAAATATAGAAAAGATATAAAGGGAAATAAAGAACTACCCACTTGTTCGCTTAGAAGCTTGTGACTGGTCTCGCCGTCATTGACATGTCACAAAAAAAGAATAATAAAGAAAAGAAATAAATAATGTAAATAAAGAAAGTTATAAAGGGGAATAAAAAACTACCCACTTGTTCGCTAGAAGCTTGTGACTGGTCTCGCCGTCATTGACATGTCACAAAAAAAGAATAATAAAGAAAAGAAATAAATAATGTAAATAAAGAAAGTTATAAAGGGGAATAAAGAACTACCCACTTGTTCGCTAGAAGCTTGTGACTGGTCTCGCCGTCATTGACATGTCACAAAAAAAGAATAACAAAGAAAAGAAATAAATAATGTAAATAAAGAAAGTTGTAAAGGGGAATAAAGATCTACCCACTTGTTCGCTTAGAAGCTTGTGACTGGTCTCGCCGTCATTGACATGAACGGAATGCAGGACTTGGAGAGGCTGTTCCCCCGAATGCAATTTCGTCACATACTTGGATGGGAAGTAACCTATTTTACCCATGCATTTCCCCTGAAACACCAATTGTCTGTGTTAAGGTAGGCGAATACTCAAAATTCTAAAATTTTTACTATTACTTTAATCTTTTCCAAATTTAGCATAGTGATTTCAAATATAATGAACAATGCTATTTGGGCATTTTTTAAAATTTAAATATAATTTATTTAATTTAAACGGTGTTTTTCAACTAAAAAAAGAGGTTTACGCTAACAAGTCTATCACATTGAATTTTAATCCTATAAACATCAATTCTGTGTTAAATTCTTCGTTTTGAACTGATGTATGCAATGACCCTCTAGAGTTACATATTACAAGAAAAGAAGTTATTAAGATAAATGTTATGAATGAACTAAAAAAATATTTTTTTTTTCGATTAACTTACACTTGGACATTAAAAAAAAATTACTATATTTACACCAGATGTTAGAGGCTCATAGCACAGATATTCGTATATTGAAATAGCATCTGTAAAAAATTTCAGGTAAATTAATGCAAAACTTTTATACTAGAAGTGTTAGCGTAACCCCATTTTTTTAGTTGAAAAACACCGTTTAAAGAAAATCAATTGTATTTAAATAAAAAAAAACTGTCTGAAAAGCATTTTTCATTATATTTGAAATAACTATGCCAAATTTGGAAAAGATTGAAGTAATAGTAAAAACTTTAGAATTTTGGGTATTCGCCTAACTTAAATCTCTGTAAAGAGGTTAGCAACATGCAGTTCAAAGCTTTACCAAATACCCAATAATATCAAGAGTGATTTTTTTTAAAGGAGTTAATTAATATTATATGCAATTTAGTGGGTGGTAGAGTCGAAGTTCAATAACTACAAATTCCTTGATAATGAAGATGCAATTTTAAATGTCGGGAGCTGTATATTTGTATTACTTAACCAAAAATAAAAACATGTTATATGTTTTATTTTGAGTTTTAAACCTGCACTATTTATTAAAATTCATCTAAAATTCTATGAACTATTACGCTCGGTATTTATTGCAAAATAGGAAAGTTTTAGAAGTTGGCCTTGTGTTAAAAAGAAACTAACAATTAAAATGACAAATGAAACTTCCTAAAAGTTAAAATTAATGGAATACAAAGTAATTAATTCTAGTTTTTTTGTTGCTTTAATCCGTTAACTTCTCACAAAGTTCCGTAGCACAACAGTGTTCCGCACCGGTGGTTAATTAACCCTTTCAGTCGCAAAAATTTACTACACTGGAGAAGCATCTGATATTCACAAAATAAGCTTATTTTAGGTCAAAAATAATAGTTCCATGAGGAAAAAAAATTCATTTTAATTTTTTATATGGTTTTTGAAATAATGCCAAAATTTTTTATCTGTGGAAAACAACAAAATAAAAAAATATATATTACCTAAAAACACTTCGAGTTATATATTTTAAGGTATCTGATCATATCATTAGAAAAATTAGTAATTATTTTAACCGAAATAGTTTAAATTGTGTTTTAAATATGTGGAACTGAAGTGAACTTTTCAAAAATCAGGGGAAGCGCTTGTTAGCCATTTTCTAAATAAAAAGAAAAATAGTAGTTCTGACTTATATTGAGATGAATGTAAAATATTGTCTAATAGAACAAAGTATGAAGAAGCGAATGATGTGTTTGGATGTCATAACGGGACATAAACATTTGGAAGAAAAGTATTAAAAGTGATGATTCCAAATGGCATCACTGGGACTGAAAGGGTTAAAAAAATATTACAAAATACAATATTTTTTGTAATTCCATACCTGCCACCAATCAGCATCACTTGTATCTGTGACTGTGATAATGCATCCGGCTCTGAAATCATAGTAGTTGGATGAATAAATTTTGAAATAATAGTTTAAGACATGAAACATGGCATAGCACTATAGCAAACTGTACCATTTTAGTTTCGAATTCCATTTTCTTCCTTAACTTATATATTATTATTCTTATAAATTAAAGATTCATTAAAAAAGTATTATTTTTATAAATGCTATTTTATATTTATTAATCTTTTCAAACTTAGTTTCATTTTATATATTATGTGGTAGCCTGATATGAAGGGTTCACGGGAAGAACCGCTTGATTTATTTAGAGTCTTTCCGCAATTGTGTCTGCTTGGAGGACATTGGCGACCGAAAACCGGTTTCTCTTTCGGTTCTTCATTTGCGGTACAAACGTGCGTGCCGTATCCACTTATCTCTGGCGTGAATCAGGGTTGCCGCGAAAGATAAACAAAGCGTGTAACCGGTTTCTTTACGCCAGTTTAGGTTATTTCTCGCTATCATCCCCAAAGAGGCTATTAAGGAAACCCTTCTACGAAATATAGCGGTTCTTCCCGTGCACTCTTCATATGTATCCGATTATTTTCAGTTAAAGAGAGATTATTTGCGTCCAAGCTGCTTTTGGCATGTCCAAAGAAGACTAACAAATTATATATCAGCAAAAAAAAAGGACTAACTTATTTTGACAAGTTACTATATATATGATAGCTACTGCACCCCTTTAAGAGCACACACTGTTAAAAAAAACCTGAATTTTACGTGCATATTTCTGCGATTATTTTCGGGAATTTACGGAAAGATTGCGTTTCTTCAACAAACAGACGGTTTGTCTGAAATAAACAGCTTGTTTCCGATTTCCTTAAACGCTTGACAAGCGAAAACGGAAAAACACCGTATTTCTGAGGCAGAATTTCACTTAAGACCCGTATTAACGTAATTTCTCCATATAACCTCGCACCCAACAGCTTTTAGCCTCGACACATCCGCCGACCGACTCAGCCACCATATTTTTTGTTTGTTTGTTTGTTTTGACCACATCTGAAGCAAGAATGATAAATATACAGGTATGTTCATTTCTTTTGATAAAATAAGATTTTATTTAAAGATTATATTTTCTATCTTTCTTTTCTATATATAGAATCCAGTTCTTGTCTCTTTCTTATTTGTTTCTGTAATCTCTATAGTCCTATAATTGACCGTGGGATGATTCCTGAAATGAATAATTCCGTTTGTTTATCAACACGCTTAAGTAAGTAAATTTAATTTAAAATTTGAAAACTCTGTCGAATGTATGAAATAAACAATGTTCACCTTCAAACAAGTGCACATTAATAACAAAAAAATAATGAAATTATTACGTTTAAATTCGATTAAAAAGCAATTGCCCTCATGTAGCTCTAGTGCGACAATATTTCAAAACCTAACCTAACCTCGATTGAAAAGCACGGTTGCGCTATCGCTATCACAGTACAGCAGGGTTTATTTTAAAAACTATGCACGATTCAGATGTTACATACACTATTGTCAATGCTCTTTGTTTTGAAAAATCTACACTAAGAAAAACACAATTTCAAATTAAATGCAAATTTTCTAACGAATTCAAAATTTAGGAATTGCAAGTGTCCGCAGAACGCTATTTTAGTGTTCATTTAGATATAGCTGCTAAGTGATATCTCATTTTCGGCCCACTGTCTACAACTACAGCAATAGTTATTAGTTTTTTACTAGAATACTAATTATAAGATTGTATTTTATTACTATAAATACTTAGTATAAAATTGTATTTTATTACTAAATACTATTATAATATTATATTTTTAATTTTGTTATACATTATTCAGGAACACTTCTGCTCTGTTTCTACCCCCCTCCTATTAAAAAATATGTTCAGTGTTCCAATTATCAAAACTGTATTGTAAGATATGGATAAATCAATTCATTAAAGGTACTCTAAGATTCATGCCTTGTCTTCCCCATCCAACCTCTTCACAAAAAAAGAGAAAAAGCACGTTTTTAACTCTGATATTAAATTATTACGGTGCAGATACTATGGAAGACTTGCTCGAAAAAAAGCCTAAAATTGACAAATTGTTTAATTTTAGAAGGCTTAAGAAGATTTTGTCTGATTAAGGGGTCACAGGAGTCTTAAAAATGTGCAAAGAAGATACTACAAAGCATAGTTTGATCTTTCATGTCATTTTTTAACTACTCAATAAATGACTATACTTTTTTTATATGTAATTCTACAGGATTTATTTATTATAAAACAAGTTTTAAAATTTATGAAACTTTAGCCAAAACTAAAATAAATGATATTAAACATGGAGCTATTTGAACACATTGTGATTAGGCTTGCGCGGCAAATTATGAGGTCAAAATTGAAAAAATGACCAAGTAAATGACTTTATATTGTACAAATATGTACAAACTAGGACTTATACCTAAATTCTCAGCTCAATTTTATTTAGAAATTATTTTATGAACTTTTTTCTAAAAAAATTAATAAAAATTTTAGAATTTTGATTTAAAAATATTTTTAAAATAATTTCTAATTAAAATTGAGCTGTGAATTTAGGTATAAGTCTTTGTTTGTACATATTTGTACAATATAAAGTAATTTTCTTGGTCATTTTTTCAATTTTGACCTCACAATTTGCCGCGCAAGCCTAATCACAATGTGTTCAAATAGCTTCATGTTTAATATCATTTATTTTAGTTTTGGCTAAAGTTTCATAAATTTTAAAACTTGTTTTATAATAAATAAATCTTGTAGAATTACATATGAAAAAATTATACTTATACACTGAGTAGTTAAAAAATGACATGAAAGATCAAACAATGCTTTGTAGTATCTTCTTTGCACATTTTTAAGACTCCTGTGACCCCTTAACGCCTGGTTACCACTTGCTTCTTTACGTTAGATCTATTTATTCAAAATTGGATTTGTATATATAAATATATTATTTTTTTTTAGGTGCTTGTATATCATAAATCTCCAAAGAGGGTCGAAAGTTCAGAAAAAGAAGAAAACTAAATCTGTAGTTCCTGCACAAATTTTTAAATTTGTTGAGGATTTGAAATACCATAACAGTCTTTTTCAATTATGAAAGAAAAATAAAACATGATTATATTCTGTAATGTTTTTGTTGTTCACATATTGTTCAATTGTATCAGTGGTGAATCCAGGAGGGGGGGGGGGGGGGGGAATAATAACTCTCGTCTCCATATACTAAAAAAAATTGTTGTTGTTTTTACTATCAGCGGCTATACAAATTCATGTATGTATTGCACAAATGCAGACACCTACAAATTTATTGTTTTTGAATACAAAGGTTACTGTCTTAAAGAGTCTCTCTGTTAAGGGATGTTCAACCCCTAAGACAGCCGACTCATTATCCCCAACGCATGATTTTGCCCTGGATATGCTAACTGTGAAGTACAATACCATTTAGCCACAGAAAAATACTAAATATATACATTGTAAAAAATAAGACAGAAAAATTATCAAAATTCTTAAAAATTTGCTGCCATATTAAAATTGTTTTAAATATATGAAGAGTGGTAATTAAATCAAAAATAATTTAATCAAAAATGTGGACAATGTCCTTTTCATTCAGATAATACACCAAATGTGGTTACAAATTATCAAAGGATTAGAATGTATTAGTTTTGAATAGATTTAAGGTTAAAGTATGAAGACATTATATGTTTACGTTTTATATAACAAACAGGATGCATGTTTACATTTCCCTATGCTTAGCTTATATTTATAACACCATATATAAATGGATATATTTAGAATGATTGATGTTTAAATAGTATATAGAAACAAAATTGACAAGAAAATAGCAAAAATGTCTTGGAATTAACTAGAAAATACTATGTAAGTTTTCTGAATTTAAGAGAGAAATGCCAATCAGAAATTCATGAAATTAACAGAAAACAGCTAACTGGAAAATCCTGAAATTAACGGAGAAGTTCCGAAATGGAAGGTCCTGAAATTAACGGAGAAATTCCGAAAGGGAAGATCCTGAAATTAACGGAGAAATTCCGAAATGGAAGGTCCTGAAATTAACGGAGAAATTCCAAAATGGAAGACCCTGTAATTAACGGAAAAATTCCGAAATGGAAGTTCCTGAAAATAACGGAAAAATTCCAAAACGGAAGATTCTGAAATTAACGGAAAAATCCCGGCAACTTGCTGCCAGTAGTTTTTCCGTTAATTCAAGGATTTTTTTTCAACAGTGCATAAAAGATTGTCAGTGATATAACTAAATGCATGGCTTGAGGATTAAAAAGCTTGAAATCCACTTTCAGGTCCTCAACATGGTATTATAAGTCCCCCTACTAAATTTTAAGCATAGTAAAAGCCAAACCTTTAAGCAAAGTATTAAGATAAAGGTCTCAAGCTCTAAAAACTCACTTGAGGTCTATTTCGTCGGGATGTCTACTTCGGAAATTGTACAGCACGACATACAGATTGGTCGGGAGTAGGCGGTGAGGCTTCTGGAACAGAACATCGTTTTAGTACATAAAATGGTTTAAGGGGTCACAGGAGTCTTAAAAATGTGCAAAGAAGATACTACAAAGCATAGTTTGATCTCTTATGTCATTTTTTAACTGCTCAATAAATGAGTATAATTTTTTATATGTAATTCTACAGGATTTATTTATTATAAAACAAGTTTTAAAATTTATGAAACTTTAGCCAAAGCTAAAATAAATAATATTAAACATGAAGCTATTTGAACACATTGTGATTAGTCTTGCGTGGCAAATTGTGAGGTCGAAATTGAAAAAATGACCAAGAAAATGACTTTATATTGTACAAATATGTACAAACAAAGACTTATACCAAAATTCTCAGCTCAATTTTAATTAGAAATTATTTTAAGAATTTTTTTCTAAAAAAATTAATAAAAATTTAAAAATTTTGATTTAAAATTTTTTTAAAAATAATTTCTAATTAAAATTTAGCTGAGAATTTAGGTATAAGTCTTTGTTTGTACATATTTGTACAATATAAAGTCATTTTCTTGGTCATTTTTTCAATTTCGACCTCACAATTTGCCGCGCAAGCCTAATCACAATGTGTTCAGATAGCTTCATGTTTAATATCATTTATTTTGGTTTTGGCTAAAGTTTCATAAATTTTAAAACTTGTTTTATAATAAATAAATCTTGTAGAATTACATATAAAAAATTATACTTATACATTGAGTAGTTCAAAAATGACATGAAAGATTAAACTATGTTTTGTAGTACCTTCTTTGCACATTTTTAAGACTCCTGTGACCCCTTAAATTGTTTTGACATTCTTAATAGGCAATAGTCAGAACTATAATATATCTTTACGCCGCCTGCTATAAGTAAATGACTTTCCGTTCCTTATATAATCTAATGCAGACGTTTTTGTTATGTAAATCATGTCCTGAGAACCAATATTTCGTTCGTTAAAGACAAAATACGGAGGGATGGAATGAATGCATTAAAAATCAACGATAAAGCTAAAATCGCTCGCTTGTTTTAAGAGTGTAATAGAACAAAAAAAGCATTTTTTTTCTTTAAATCGGGGGATTGGCGAGCGGCAGCGAGCAGGGGGCTTTCCCCTTAGTATAATATAATCAGCGTTTGTAAAAATATTCAACACAGCTGGAGAAATATGTTGCTTAGAAAATCATTCCCCCTCCTTCGGATTGACACAGATTCACTTTGGTTTGCAGACCCGTGGTCATTCGGTCTCATTCACCATCAAGGGGATTTTTTTTTTAATATTTCCCCCTGAGTCAAATAAAGTTTTTTTCTGTCTTCCAGTAATCAGTCCACATCGTTGATCGATATAGATTATTACTTTTTATCATTTGCGGGGGTTCGAATCCCACCTACTGCCAGTCATCCTATAAATTGGATATCTGTACAGGGAAAGAGTAGAAAATCCAAATCGTGACGGATGGGCCCGAGTATACTGGGACAGACGTGCTCTTTAAATCTGTGGAGTCCAAAGTCCCGACGGTGTCAGCGTACGATGTCGCTCGAAGTTCCGTTGGGAGCCCGCTCAGGTGTCGACCTCTTCACTTGACCATAGTTCTAAATTACAAGGCGTTTATTAGCTGTGTTAAAACTCCTCAAGGAGACTAACCGGAAACGATTACATTACATTATCATTTTTAACCCTTTAGAGTGGCAATGGACTAACTGACCGGTGACGGACACGGGGAGGTGGAAGCAGAGCTCAGCGACTTCTCGTTGTCGTCTGGCAGATCCACGGAGCTCATCCGGACGTTTTTGGCAGTCAGGAGATGGCGCCGGTTGGCCCCGTGCACGGGACTCTGGGGAGCTGCACACACACATAAAATACAAATTAGTAATATTTCGTGCAAAATTTCTCGATATCATCCACACTTGTCAATTCACACTGCTAAAAATTTTGTGCTTTGATATCACAAAAAAATTCTTATTTCACTTGATCTAGATCAAATGAGGAGTACAGGGGAAACACCGCTTGATTTCGTAGAAGGCTTTCCTCAATAGGCCTCTTTGGCGATGATAGCGAGAAATCGCTTAAACTGGTGTAAAGAAACCGGTTATTAGCTTTGTTTTTCTTTTGCGGCCGAGTCCAAACAGGAGAGCAGATTGTCCGGAAACGTTTGGTGGAGATTAAACTTGAGGCACTCAAGGTACACCTTTTGAATTTGAACGAATGTAAGTTGCGAATACGTATAGTTATAGATAGTTTTCCTGACTATTATTTTTTTCTTTCTACATATAGAATCATCTATGTACCAAATCAAAAAGAAATAATAGGCGATTTTTTAAAAACTGTTTTACTATTTTTTCTTTGAACTTCCAAATTCGCGGAAGAATCTGCAATTGTCCTTACAGCTTACAGCTACCACCATGGTCACTACACGACTAAATATTAGTACCATATATACGTTTACGACTTACGCATTAATGTAAATTATCTTTTTCTTTAAAAAATTATTACAAAGATACTAATATTTGTATGCCAAATGAATTTGTATGATTTAGACGTAAAACATACCGCCCCCCAAAAATTTGCCGCTCTACGCTACAGCCTACTTAGCCTATTTGGAAATCCGGCCCTGCATACATTCGGTATTCGGTTAAACTACCTCAGGTTTTTGTTTCAAAGATTTGAAAAATAGTTCAACCGAATACCGAAACTATGCTGAAAAATTTCACCACACAGTCGTTGCAGCAACTAGGAGCCATTATTTTATAGAAACCAAACACAATTTTTTAACAGTGCATATTCATGGTGAAATAGCGTATTCAAGTTATGGTAGTTTTGAAAATTTAATATCGATGCATGACGGTAGGCAAAACTTTCACCCTATAGAGTTTTTCCTTCTTTCAAGGAATTATCATTTCGGAATTTGACTCTCGGAAGTTTTAGAAGAATATTCCACTCACCATCTTATTTGTAAGAAACTGAAAACTTTAGAATTGGCTAAAAACATTGTGTTGATACATCATAAAGTCATACGCATGCATATTTCAAACTAGATATGGATTTCATATTAGAAAATTCCCATATGGATGTCAAATATTATTTTAAGTGAATTATAAATCATGATTACTTAATATATTTTAATAAATTATTTAAATACTAGTTTAAATAGTTAATATATTAAACTTTAAGTATTCATTAGTAAAGCAATCCACTGCACAAGTTAGTAAATATTAGTTAATCAAGCTTCGATTTGTAAATTTTCAGTCATGCAAACTGCAGCTAAGTCAATAGTGATGCAGCGCAATTATCTTAATCAAATTAACTTTGGCAATTTTATTCCACTAGTAATTTACATTTGTCAAACTCATTAAGTATGAAAATAATTAAGAAGAAAACAATTCTACTATATCTAGCGTTAAAATACTAGACTAAATAGAATAATAGTTTCTGTTTTTAAATCAAATCCGAATATAAAACTTTTAATTTTGCAATTGAGTTGATTTGCTAAATTATGTATAAACGGAATTATGCAACGAAATGAGCCTTTAACTAAAATATGGCATCTCATTTCTCTTTTTTAAACAAGTGTAACAACATATAATTAAAATGGTAACTCTGACAGTATAATTCAGGTTTCAAATCATAAGCCAACTGAAAAATCATTAAATAGATAAATTTTTTGTTCATTTGACATATTTTACTTAAAAACGAATTATTAATTTTAATTATAGTGTTTATTTTAGTTTATTGTTAAATGGAAAGTCTAAATGAAGGGAATAAAACAAAAGTAATTTGCAACGGCTTTCCTACTGTGGCATTTATTTATGCGACAACCCAATAATTGAATTCTTATTGGACGTGGATACAGTGCATCGTAACAATGACAGATTAATTTGATTAGTCTACCCAATGACGTAATAGAGGACAACGCTTCTGGTTCAATGGATGTTACTATCCTTTTCAAGGAATTAGATCAGAACTTTATTGGAATATATGTTTAACTTAACTTGATGCGATGTTTTTAGTCGCATGAAAAGTGAAGGAAAACTAAAAATTAGGAAGTAGTGTAATTTTATTATAACAATTATTGGTTTTACTACTATTTTTCTTCCTGTAATTGATTCTGCTTTCATTTAACGTTCCAAATCAAAAATTAAAGTCTTCATCTACATACATAAGAATATTCATTGACTGTTCTTAGGTATGTAGATAAGGGGTTCATTTTTAGCACATTTTAAGCGTCACGCGTGATAATAGTTCTCATTGTAGCATAATTTTTTTAATTCCATTTTCATGCTATTTTGTACAAGCAACAATACCTAACCCTAAAGTAATTTTGTGCGAGGCAGTATAAATTTTCATAGTGTAATTCTTTACTTCAGAATCAATAATTTTATAATTTTCTTCATGTATTGAGTCGATCCGTATTGATAATGCCCCAGGTTCCCTAATGAAATTAATGTACCATCGTGCATACTACTGCGAGGATGCTTCAACCCCGATTCAGTTCTATCTTTTCTTCCGTCCTTCTAGTACCATCCTTGGTAAACCAATTTTATGATAATGTACCACTGGCGGTATGTTATATTGTGAGGATGCTTCAAACTCTGAACTCTTTGCTTCAAACCCGATTCAAACCTATATTTCCTCTGACCGTCTAGTATCACCCCTGGAACCCCTGACATGAATGCACTACGAGCAGTACGTTATACATTGCAAGGGTGCTTCAACCCAGAATTTTTTGCTTCAACCCGATTTAGTTCTATCTTTTCTTCTGTCCTTATGGTACCACCCCAAGTACCCCCATCTAATGATAATGTACGTTATATTGTGAGGATGCTTCAAACCCCGAACTTTTTGCTTCAACCCCGATTCAGTTCTAACTTTTCCTCTGACCGTCTAGTATCACCCCTGGAACCCCTGAAATGAATGTACTACGAGCAATACGTTATACATTGTAAGGGTGCTTTAACCCAGAACTTTTTGCTTCAACCCCGATTGAGTTATATCTTTTCTTCCGTCCTTCTAGTACCATCCTTGGTAACCCCCTATAATAATGATAATGTACCACTGGTGGTACGTTACATTGCGAGGATGCTTCAACCCCGATTCAGTTCTATCCTTCCTTTCGTCTTTCTAGTACCATCCTTGGTACCCCCATCTAATGATAATGTACGTTATATTGTGAGGATGCTTCAAACCCTGAACTCTTTGCTTCAAACCCGATTCAATCCTATATTTTCCTCTGACCGTCTAGTATCACCCCTGGAACCCTGACATGAATGTAGTACGAGTAGTACGTTATACACTGCAAGGGTGCTTCAACCCAGAACTTTTTGCTTCAACCCCGATTTAGTTCTATCTTTTCTTCTGTCCTTCAAGTGCCACCCCTGGGTAACCCCATCTAATGATAATGTACTACTAGCAGTATTTTACCCATTGTAAGGGTGTTTCAACCCCAGAACCTTTTGCTTCAACCCCGATTTAGTTCTATCTTTTCTTCTGTCCTTCTAGTACCACCACTGGTACCCCCATCTAATGATAATGTACTACTAGCAGTATGTTATCCATTGTAAGGGTGTTTCAACCCCAGAACCTTTTGCTTCAACCTATATTCAATTCTATCTTTTCTTCTGTCCTTCTAGTACCACCCCTGGTACCCCCATCTAATGATAATGTACCACTAGGCGGTACGTTACATTGCGAGGATGCCGCGGCCCCGTGTGCGTGATGGTGTCTTCGGTGCACGTGTTCACTGGACTCCGGGCTGTCCAGAGAAAAACTCTTCATGCGGAGGCTCAGACGCTTCCTCTGCGGGCTGTGGGGGGCTGAAACGACAGAGAGACACACTTTTAAGACACTTTTATTTAGAGACACACTTGTTTTTTATAGAGTTGTAGGATATGAGTGCAGAATGAACTTTAGTCTGGTTAGTGGACTTGATACGATCATTACTACTGATTGGTAGGTGAACCGCCACATCTACAAAAATGACTTGCACCATTTTCGCATATTCATTTAATAATTTACACCAATAAGAAAGTAACTGATGAGTAATTCAAGACAAAAATAGCTCATGTTCTTTCAAAGATTTGTAATGTATACTGATGTACTTGTTTAATGATAAGGAAACACGATTGATGCCAGATACATGGAGACAACTCCAGACATTTCTTCCATTTCTCCTAGAATGAGTTCTACAAACTAAAAATTACTAATGTAATTTCGGCAATATATAAAAAAGAGAGGATGCACCCTGTTAATAAAACACGATCAATGCCAGATATTGAAGACAACTTATTTGGCTCTTTTTTCTTACCTTGGCACTGGGGAGGGGTTTCATTTGGTAATTCATCACGCTAACTACAGCTTTATTTACGATTAAGTCCTTAAAACATTACTAACTTATGTTAATGTTAGGTATTAGATATAGTTTTCGAAACGTTTTACAAATATATATAATTTTTTGCTACTGCACCTGCTCTGCGCTTTTGTGATTACCATTTTGGTGGAGCCGACTGGCCACATAAATTGAGATTCTTTAGCACTGGGAGGATACTTCCAGTAATACATGTGCTTCAATGTGTCATTTTTGTAGATGCGTCGCAATCTACAAGCCCAGTACAATGTAGCTTACGGAGCTACTATTTCAGAAGTATTAAAAAGAGATTAGAATGACTGCTATTTTCATTTTCTGGTTGCAAGAAAACATTTCACTCATTTAAAACAAAGCAAAAAGTTAACTCCTACTAATTTATAACTACTTTTTTCAAAATACATGGGAATGGCATACTTCGACTGTAAGCAACTCCTTTCTACTCGTAAAATATAGACTCGAATCTTTATAGACTCGTATAAATAATATAGACTCGTAGTCTTTAGTGACAATTAAAGACTACTATGTAAAGATTCGATCCTACTACTACTATATAGACTCGTATCTTTACATAGTAGTCTTTAATTGTCACTACTTGTCCTTTTTCTTTCAGTAGTGTTACTTTCATTGTCTTCTTTTGTTATACAAATTCCGTTTGAAAAGATAGGTTACTAGTGCGTAATGTCTTTGTGAAAACAAATTCTTGAATCGAGATTGATTTATTGATCGTTTTTAAGCCCACTACACAAAATAAAGTTTATTCCACACCTTCGATAAATTTATTGTTCTCCTTTTAAAATTACAACTTGTTAGGTAAATAAAAAAGGATGTGAATAAAGCATATATTTAATCTTTATAGTACAAAGTATAATTAATTAAAAAAAAATGATATTAAATGAAGAAATTTAATACACAAACAAGCACGATGCATTTTCTAGAACAAATACTAGATAATAAAATGTTATCTACTTTAGAAATATTCATTCAGATTTTTTGACAAGAAAGAAATGTATTTTTTAATCTAAATTTAAACTATGATTGCATTAAGTAATAAGTTTTTTGAATGCAATGATATTTAACGCATAAAATGAATGTGCAATTTACTTTTTACAATCATGCTTTTTGTGTAAACACGCATTAATCATTACAACACAGGAAGATTATCGAAGAGAAACCTTGTTAATCAAGAAAATAAATCGATAAACATTCGGTAAAATAACTCAAGACAAATAAGAAGAAAAGTTTAATAATTTATAAAATCATACTTAATACTTAAAAATAATAAAAAAATCATAAAGACCAATATTATCTTTCAGGAAAGAGAGATATTTAGTTGAATGATGACAATCCTACTAAGAATATTACATTTTATACAATTGATTATGTTGTTGAATATATTCTTTTGGAAATGCTTCAAAATACATACCATGTAAAAAATGTGATATTATATGTCCACTAATTCAAAGCAAACTAATGTTTAATGTTTTGACTGTATAATTTAGTATTAGTCTAGTAACTGTCTGTATAATTTAGCATAAGTATAGTAACAGTCTAAAGTCTCAAATTAAACAATTCGCTAAAATAACAAACTTGAAATTTTATTCTACAGTTGAGAAAATTGTAAATAAAATTAAATAAACGAAAATGATTTGCACACGGAACACAAAATAATCTACATGAAAATTGTTTAAACATTTAGATGACATCAAAGAGCATAGGCGATAAAAACAATAACAGCAACATCAAACAGTGAACAAAAACATCAATTTTTATGAACTTTAAAATCATGCTGTAACATTAAAATCGTTTGCATCCCACACATATGTTATTTTTAACATTTAGACACAGAACACATCATGCTCCAACATGAAGAATTGTCAAAATGTTCGATTTTATGCAGATTTTCATAGATTAGCGTCAGAGATAATGGTATTTCTTATTTTATTATGTCGAATTAATTGAGAAAACGAAATTCAATGAATGAAAGTTAGAATATCAGTGTACTGAAGTCTTTCGTTATAGAAATCTTGTACTTCAAAAGCACTTATTTAAAATTATATTTGCTTGAGGACAAGCTAAATTTTTGATTCTCTCACAAAAATAAAGCTCACACGTAGGAACCTAAACTCTTAATTTATATAACTTTGAAAAAAAAAAATTAGCCATAGAAAAGCATAGCGTTTAAAAAACGCAAATGGAATTGTAAAACAGATCTAAAAAGTTCTTACTTTTAGCAATAGTTACTTTATCGAAGAGTTTATGGATTCAGATTTTTCCAAAGTGTTAACGAAAAACGTGAATACCAATAATTTCTTCACATGTTCAATAAATATCAAAATATACATTTGTATGCATCCGATATTTGTTATTAATTTAGAGTTATTTCAATTAAGAAAAGACTTCTTATAGTATTAGAAGTATAGAACTTAGAATATAATTTTATTACAGAGAAAAATCGGCTTAACTTTTCCAAAACTGCACTACATCGAACATTTTTTTCAGAAGAAACAGTGATGCAGAGAACGTTTGTAGTGCAAAAAATGTTATTTCGTCCATTAGAATTGAACAAATACCTGAAACAATTCGCCGATTTCCACTACTGGCTGTTTTCATAAAGAGACAAAAGAGAATGCATTTATAAGCAAAGCACAAAGCAAGTTGTTGAAACATAAAACATTATATTTAGTTTTAGGGTAGTACTAACTAATTGCAATACACTCGGGAAAATGACTGAGCTTTCAGTTTTTTTAGGGGAATCGTTTGAAATTTAGAGTTTTCAAAATATTTTTACGCTTTGAATTTGATTATATGGATAATAGATCAAAAGTTTATTATCACTTTAATAGTTTAGGTCCCAATCAAAATCTTGCACGTATATTCTTATAATCTTAACATACTATTTATACAAGTATATGCTATACTCAAGTATAAGCTAAAAAGTATGTTTTCAAAAAAAATCATGTTTAACAGTCACTAACAGATTATTTTAGTGAAATATGGGAGTAATATCAATATAAAATACGTTATAACAATAGCCCGTATGGCACAAACTTTATTTGAAAAAGCATTTCGAAGTGCTATTTCTGTACCTTTACTATATCTCCTCCATAGTTGTAATGGGATTATAACTACAAAACATTTTTATTGTGGACAATATGAAAAAAAAGTTTCAAGTGACGGATATGTAAAATAAGATACTATTGATAAGCAACTGAAATGAATAAATTTTTTAAGAAAAATTATTTTATTGCTTTTACAAACTTAAGAGGTTTGTTGCAACATTAGGGAAAATGGCCAGTAGAGATGCAATCTGATGACATCTCTATTTCTGCTTGAGATTAATCTACATTTAAAAGATAACATAATGAGAGAAAATTGTGATTGTTTCCCAATTCCATCACCATTTGAAATCATCCGAAAAATGCATGAATATAACTGGAATAAAATTATACCCAGCGTTTCCATTTGAAAGGAAAAATTATATGTATTTTTAAAGAAATTCAATTTATTCAGTGGAAAACTAAAAAAGGGGAAATGATAATTAATGAGGGAAAAAGGTAAGGTAAGTTTTAAATTATCGTCGCACTAGAGCTACACGAGGGCTATTAATGTGGGAAAGGTAGAACAATGAAAAAATATATGTATCTGTTGAACATCTGCTCTTAATGGGATCACAATGTAAATGTACGGTAGAGAGGGATGTAAAAATAAAGTAGGCCATAAATTATATTAAGGACAAGTAAACAAAGAAAGCAAAAGAAGCAAAGCATATAAACAATTTGAAAATTAAAAAAAATATAGACCGATAAAATTCCTCAAAGCATTTACGTGTGTTTTGCTAACTACAGTGCTTATTTTTTTTACAATCCTTTTATTTTATCAATGTATTTAATGAAGGGCACAGTTGTAAAACTCGTATTCTCTAAAGTATAATTAAGATATGGGTGCATTCATTGGCGACTCACGGCGTACTTTTAGAAGGTCATCCTCATAAAAAAATGCGAGGATGGGCGTTTGACGTCACTGTTCCGAGTGTCGTTATTTCGAAGATGATGGAACATGCCCTCGAAATCTGTTTGAAACCTCTCGTTCACATGTAACTTTATTTTTAAGGTTCAGAGTGGTTTGAACAGGTTCTTCATCCTCAGTACTCACTCCAAATAGTGACGATAAAAGAGATTTCGCCCAAGCTTAGTGTTTGGAATAGATTATCTGGTTTTGTAATTTGAATTGGCAGTGGGTGACTATGTCCAATTAAATTTACCCTTATATCAAAAGAAGGAATAAAGTGTTCTATAATAGGGTAGAGACTGAACCTACCAACCGCCCCATGGACCAAAATCGAGACAATATAGGGTGGCAAGTGGGGCCCGATGGCCGAGTTGTTTGGATTGCAGGTCATAACTCTAGCAGTCATCACGTTGTAACGGGGGCGAGTTCGAGCCTTTGCCCTGGATGTACTTCCTTTCTTAGTATCAAAATAACAAGCACTTTTGAAGCTCTATTCGGGCTCCGTAGTGAGTCATGGGTTCCGGTGGCAGCTCAGTACGAATCGTTCCTCTACCCTAATATAGAACTCTTTGAGAAGGAACCTTTATCTTAGTTTCACTTTGAAGAATGTCAGTTTTTGCAACTACAGCCTTCAAATGAAGTATATAGCAATAAAAAACTGTTGCAACTAAAATACAGATACATTTTTGGCTCGATTCCTAATATTATTTGTTGACTCTGAATCATTTGTCTTATCTGTTTATCCTATAACTATTATTTATCTACCTTCTTTTTGAAAACTGTAGCCTAAACTTGCGAGGACGTTTTATTACTGGACCTCTTTTATGAAAATCTTTTTATTTAAATTAACAACGCAATAGAAGTAACTCTAATGTTTGCCTCCATTACTAATGTTATTGTTTGCTGATTCTGAATCATTGTATTATCTGTTTATCCTATAACTATTATTTATCTACCTTCTTTTTGAAAACTGTAGCCAAAACTTGCGAGGACGCTTTATAACTGGACCTTCTTTATGAAAAATATGTTTATCTCTATAAACATTGCAATAGGAGTACCTCTAAAAAAGTTTATTCTTGTTAAAACAACTTAAGAGCTTGGTGTGAGAACGTGCTAAGTGTTATTTCTGAAAAAAAAAATGAGATTTTTGTTTCAATGAACATGTTATTGCATGGTTATTCCTTCCTTTAGAGATAACTTAAAAGTAAAAGGGGGAATCTTGGTAAGTATATTTTTGTTAGGTATATTATTTTTGGTTTTTAAGTTAAGTATATATTTGACTATTTGTACGTGCCCTTTTTTACGTATTAAAAACAAACGAAAAATTTTAAAGCTAATTTTTTCGTTTTCACCTTTTTGTCACTTGGAATGTTCTTCTACTAATCTCTAACTGTTTTAATATTTAAGTATATTTGGTTGTTAGGAAAATTAAACTTCTTGAATAAGAGAGAAAAAAAACCATCGAATTAACAGCAATTGAAGTAAGTACCGATAAATAATGTAAGAAGATACATCTTTAAATAGTTTCAAAGTACTTATTTTAAAGAGAGAGGATAGTTGCGAGTGTAAGAGCACCAATGATTATAATGTCATTTGCATTTTAAAGTAAAACAAGTGTGAAATTGAGGTTTCAAGCATTTTTGTCCGATTTTAAACGATTTCTAATATAATGCTAAGCAATTGAACGACCATGCAAATTGTAATTTGTTAAAATTTTTAACGTAAATCTTTAAGTGCAGATATGATAAATTATATCAACTAAGCATCTTTTCCTATAAGTTTTAAAAAATTAACTATAATTATTATCGAATTGTTCTAGGTTATAAGTCAGAGTATTACGTTATCTCTAAAATGAAACTGATTCCATTTAAATTTACATGCCCAAATATTGGCTTTGATGTCGAAATAAATATGTATAAGATATTTTGTATACAAATAAACCACTTTATGGATTTTCTGTTCTAATTGTATTGTTACATTTAGTAATTCAGATAACTTAAATAAGTCTAATAAGTCACCACATAAAACCTCTTGAAAATTCTTATTACTTCTAATTTCTAAGAGTCTAATAAGACTTCAAATTTTGTACACGAGTTCCAATGCCTGTCTGTCGTCATAAAAAGGGTTTTACACATGCGCAAAGGGTATATGCTATAAAAAATTTCAGATTTTAATTTAATTGAAATTTACTGAGTTTTTAATATCTCCTTTAAATTTATTTAGCTGTAATGAAAATTCGTGTTGAAGGTCAACCCTCACAAAATATTCAAACCCATTTCAAAAGGTGGGATTATAGAGACCTGTAAATCAACTAAATTTATCATGTAATTTTTTTAAAAAATATTTAATGCATCCGGAGAAATGTGGATTAAAATTAATTTTCTTCTATTGGATTATCACGAGGAACTTTGGTTTGGATATCCGCGGTCATTCGGTCTCATTCACATTTAAAGTTAAAACTGGGCCAGTTTCAAGGTAAATTTTCATTATTGATATTAAAATGAAATCTGTTGGTGAAAAAATTTGTTTGGGCATAAAAAAAAATTACAAACAATTCTAAGATGGACATACGTTACCATACATAAAATACAAAAATGAGGAACACGCTGAGTTGAACTAAGTTGATGTTGATCTTCTTTTGCTTATTTATGATCCAATCTATCGCTATTTATTATCAATCCCTAAGTAATTGTAAAGATATTTTTCTTGCGATAACAATCAGTCCATTACTTTATCGATTATTGATATATAATAGAAGGTTTTCTTTTAATATATCATAGACTTTTCTTATATGACTTTTCTTTTTTTTGGTTTGATATTAATCGGAAAATCTACCGTAGATTTCAATAACAAGTTGCACTAAATTACTTTCTTGCTTTTTGCGTAGAGGATCTAGCGTAGTTTACTTAAACAGGACGAAAAATGTACCCTATAATTTAATATTGTTTTAATATAAGAAGTGACAGTTAATTATTATTATTATTTTTTTGTGTGAAAAAACTGTAGGTTTTACACAAATTGCAGTGTTATCCAACAGGATTTTTTTTAAAAAGTGTATTCAAAAACTCGTATGAAATATTAAAATTTGCCATTTCAATTTATTTTCAAATCAAAAACGCCTAACTTGTATTTTTATTAATTTATAAAATGTAAATATATACATTATAGATTTCAAAATGGTTAAGATTAACAAAAGTGCAAATGCGTTGCTTTGTACTTGTGTACACTCTAAAAAAAATCTGTAAGGTTACTAAGAATTCTCTAGGAAACTCAGCTTCCATAAGCTTTTTTAGTAATGTTACATAAGAAATATGTGTATATATTACTAATTAAAGCTTAGTATCCAATACAATCATTTAAATTGCAAGCATACTATAAAAACTTCAGTAAACGTTACAAGACATATTCTAGTAATCAATACATCCACTTATGTAGTATCTTTACTAGGAAAACCTTAGTAACTAGCAGTTTCAAAAATGTTAAACAAGAGGGCGCCACTAATTTTCTGTTAGTCAGGTATTATTTCGATTTTTCTGGAGCAGGTCGCTTGGCAGAACTCACAACCTCAAGATCCGCTCGATCGTCTAGCAACGAGAGGTAGCACGTTTGTCCACGCGGTCATCGGGACGTGCAGATTCTTTGCGTGTAAATAAGGAGGTTAAAATCTTGATCGATATAAAGCTTTCGGATATGAAGTTTTAGAAACAATTTAACGCAATTTGTATGTATGTACTAAAATAAAAAAAAAACACGTTTTTCGGTTTCTCATTCGTCATAATTTTTCGATGAAACTTACATTAATTGAATTTTCACCTTTGACCGATATCGAATCAGACTTTTATCTCTTAGTCTCGTACACTTTCAATTTACGGACGCGATCACCGGTTAGTTTTTGCTAAATCCGATGGCCGATCGAATTTTCGAGAAACAAAACAATGCAACAAGGGAAACTACGCATCTCTCAAAAAGATAGCCAGGTGGCGCTGTAAGCGTTACATCAATTTACTTAGTATTGCTTAGTATTACTACAGTAGTTTCTTTAGGTTACAGATGATTTTCTAGTAAATGGTGTTTTCCTGTAGAGTTACTAAGTAATCGTTAGTAAATTCAAGCCAAATTTTTTACAGTGTAGGTTGATTTAAATTATAAAATGTAATGACGAAAAATTTGTACCAACAGTTCAGAGGAATTAAGAAAAAACTTTTGAAATTTTTTGTTTTAATTAACATATTTATTTAAAAATTCCTGATGGGAAAAAAGTAGTCGGTAAATTTTAAACTTACTTGGAAATTAATGGAACAAATGAAATAGTTACTATAAATTTAATGCTAGCAAAGTCAAATAAATTTTTTAATTACTTGGTGTTTAAACATATACTTTTTTTATTATTATTTTATATTATCAGTGGAAACATATTGGTGCAAAGAATAAAAATAACTCTTTTTGACAAAGTACAGATATTAAGTTTAAAAAAAAAGCTACCGCCAGCATGATTACCGTTAATATTATTCAATTTTGAAATCGAACTTTTAATCTGTATTTTTAAGCATAATTTCATCACTTAGGTTCCCACATGTGCTATCTCACTTTGCACAACGGATCAGATTTACTGTACGGTAATCCTTGGCGAACTTTCTAAAATTGTGCCCAAAAGTTCGTATTCTGTCGATTTTGGACGTCACGCTCTCTATACTGCTAATAAAAAATGGTCAGATAGGGCTGCTGGAAAGCGTCATTGTTGTGAAGCCAAAGAATTCGAATCATCAGTCGAAGTCAGACAGGTTGCCGCAAAAAATTATTTATCGCAAAATCCGAAAAAATTGCACCGAGGGTTACCGTACAGTAAATATGATCCGTTGTGCAAAGTGAGATAGCACATGTGGGAACTTATGTGACGATTCATCATTTGTGTCTATAGTTTATCTTCTTTTTGTCCATAAGAAAGTTTGGTGAAGGACATAGTGCAAAAGAAGAAAGAGAAAGCACACATTGGGATCACAAGAAGCAGCAACAGAGGTTTCAGTAGGGGGTAAAATGAGTAGAACAGTGAAGTATCTCATGCTAACACGCTCTTTTACACAAATTAAGCGTATAATATGATATTTTTTCACAGATTAAAAGTTTATGTATTTAAAACGTGTTGATCTGTGTAATTTTGTGTTTGAAAAAAAATGTAAATGAGGTTTATATGGGTTGGTAAGGGGGGTAAACATAAAGACTAATGGCTTACCCATACGAGGGCACTGTTACCAAATGGAATCACTTACTGCAGTGTTAATTACTTTATAGAAACATTTAAATGTAGAATGTTTAATTTTTAATAAAAAAATCATTTTACTGATTTTTAAACACTGTTTTTTTTCTTTGAATAGTTTTCTTAGAGATATCTGTTAGTGAAACACGACTTTAACTGTGCCTACATGGGGTCGACCCGTGGGCCAATATGGGGTTTCACCAAAAATAAAGAGGTTCTTTCTTGGCACTTCTTTTATAGAACTTCTTTCATGGCACGACCACATTACCCTTGTTGATCCATACGGATGCCACATTAGTGTGCTACCTGGGTTGGCACCTAAAGCCCTCTTCACTTCTGTAACTGATGCTTAAGACTGGAGCTGGCCCTAGATTGATGGCTACTAAACTACTACAAAAAATATGGAATTTTTTTTGGTATAATTTTATTTATTTTTAGATTATGTCAGGCTGGATCTGTAAAATTAAAAAATTAACTCTATTTTGATAAAAGAAACCAGATTGCTTTTGCTCGTATTCTGTCAGTTTAATACGTATGTTAGCAAATCGTATTTAATGCGTTAAATATGGTTTTAACCCTTGTATTTATTCAAGATCAAATAAGTTCATCAATAGGAGAGAAATAAAATGAGCCTCTATATTTAATGGTCCAAATTTTTTTTGAAGGTGACAAAAGATGACACATAACTTTAAGAGTTTGAGTTCAAGCAATAATGTAGATATTCTTATTTTATTTATTGCAATCTTATACATTATGCACTTCAGCTGTTATTAGAAGATATTTTTGCATTAACAAGAATTTCAAAAATGAAATTTAGACGCTTAATTTTGAAAAGGATTCGACTATGGTCTATTTATTTAAAGTAACGGGTACCTTATCAACTTCTTACTTACATTTGAATTCATACATCACGGGCTTACCAATCCTACCTCTTGAGTCGTTTCTCAGACATCCCACACGAAGGGGGTATAGTTTGGAATTTAGTTTGATTTATGTCCTACTAGAACCACACTTATCACTCGTTGCAAGGAAAAGTGGCGTATCGACCAAAAGATAATTTTTAAAGATAATCGTTTGAAAAACAGTCTTTCCATTGCATTTTGTTATAGAAATAAAATTTATTTTAAAATGTATAGTTACTGTTATACCAATCTATTAGAGATAGTCGCAAATTGCCAGATCTCCAAACTATGAAGATTATTACAGGTTGGTGCAAATAAAAGCGGACCCAACTTGGAGATAAGAATACGACAGAAATGTTGTCAAGTCAAAAACCAATACAAAACAGGTTTGCTAACTGAAGCTATAGATCGCTTCAATATTAAGCTCAAACAAACGCTTGGAGAAGTTATTTGCCGGAAAATACGCTATGATTTGAGAAGCTAGTTGAAATGAAATATGAATAAGGGTTTTAGAGCTGATACTTCCACTAGTGATTATTTCGGTCGTTATTTATCCTAGAGAATCGGACTTTTTTTGTTTTTGTTAATACAAAACCTTCTAAATTGATTGCAAGACACAGAATTTGCATTATGGGACCTCTTCATAGAATACGGACTAAGATACGAACTCGCCACTAGTCTGTGAGTAGCTCTAATGTGAAGCTAATCCTATCCAACCAATGCAAAAACTGGTTTCTGGTGGCTACAAGAGTTTTCTCGCCAAACATTTTAACGTATCCCTATCTCTAGACCGGGGCCGTTTTATATGCACCACCTTGTAGTTTCGAAATTGAATGGGTAGATGAGTTTGTGCGTGAAGAACTGAAGTCTTCTCTCTGAACTAAACCAATTAAAAAAATATATAAGCCAAAATATTCACTTTACTGAATATTTTTCCAGATTGTGGTTATATATAGTAAATGTAGCTGAACAAAAAGAAGACTTCGGTTTTGGAGACCCGGCTCCCGCTCCATTTTCCCTTAACTCCAACAGTCATATTTGTTCTGTACTTCACTTTAACCCTTTCAGTCCCAAAAATTTACTATACTACAGAAACATCTGATATTCACAAAATAAGCTTTTTTTAGGTCGAATATACGAATTCCATAAGAAAAAAACATTTTAAATTTAAATTTTTATATGGTTTTTGAAACAATGCCAAAAATTTTTAACTGTGGAAAACAACAAAATAAAAAAAATATATATTACCTAAAAACACTTCGAGTTATATATTTTAAGGTATCTGACCAGATTATTAAAAAAAATTAGTAATTATCTTAACCGAAATAGTATAAATTGGGTTTTAAATATGTGGAACTGAAGTGAACTTATCAAAAATCATGAAAAACGCTTGTTGACTTTTTTCTAAATAAAAAAAATAGTAGTTCTGACTTCTATTGAGATTAATGTAAAATATTGTCTGATAGAACGAAATGTGAAGAATCGAATGATGTGTGTTTGGATGTCCTAACGGGACATAACAATTTCGAAAAAAATATTGAAAGTGATGATGCCAAATGGCATCACTGGGACTGAAAGGGTTAAGTGCAGTGTGATATGGGCTACTTTTAATGATGGGAAAGTGAGTAGGCTGACCTTGAGTTTACGTTTTTAAATAAAAGGACAATAAACTCCTTGCCAATCTAAGTTGGGTAAATAGAAATATGCTATGGAGAAGATCTGATGTAAAGAGTATTTGTGAATCTATCCACAAAACATGTTTAAAACATTAATTTCGCTTAAGGTGTAACAGATTTGAATATTATTTGAGAAAATTTGGCAATTTCATCAGAATGAAAAGTGTATTTTGGTTAAATGGTATTCGGATCATTTTGTATGTAAAGATTACCTTACAAGAGTTTCCAACTAGTGGTCCAACCGAGCTTTTCCCTCTTCTTTTTTACTCTTTGGTTTTACCCAAGTTTGGTTGACAAGGAGTGTAGTATGTGCTAAGCTTGGTGATGGTGGGGTCGTAGTGATGCAGAAATGTCAAAATAATATAAAGCAAACAAAGGGTGTAGAAAAGAGTGCAAAAGCTTGAAAGTTTGGTGCAGGACACAGTACAAGAGAAGAAAGAGAAAGCACACATAGGAATCACAAGAAGCAGGTACAGAATTTTATTTATGTTAAGACGTACACAAACAGAGGAACGAGCACACAGGAAATGTTCACATAGAATAACTTAATACACATATAAGTAAATTCAATAGGTCTTTAAACTTTAAAGGCAGTTTTAACTAAGAAAAATACATTCTTTTTCTTAAAAAATAAATTTCAATGAGCAGTTAACTTTGTTGATAGTGCCATTTTCATTAACAAGTGCCGGATTAATATTTATTGATTGTCTTTTAAAAAGTGTAAATTGAGATTTTTTTAATTATCTCCAATATATATTTTTTAACATTAAAATTTTTAAGACAAAATTATTATTTTTTTAAAGTTTTATTTATTAAAAACAAGTGCATTATCGGAAATACATATAAACAGTTTTATTAAATGAAATACTGGTATTTTGTTGCAATTTTGTTTCTGAAAATATATTTGTAAATTTGAAAGCTCTGAAACTAAAACTTGGTGTGAATTGAAGGCAGAGAGTGCATGGGTAGGATAGAATGGTTAGTGCAAATTTGAATAGGTAGACATGCAGTATTTCTTTCGATTAATTATATAGGACTGTAAAGTAAATTTTTATGGCAAGAATTTTTGTTTGCTATTAACACCCTATGCCTAAAACTGCAGAAGCGGGACACTGAATGGATTTTTTTTTAAAAATCTTGTTTAGTACATTAACGTTTCTGAAATTGTTTGTTGTACCAGATACTATTTTTTGGGACCAATACATTTGAGTACTTAATTGTAAAAGTATTTTTTGAGATATATATTCTGAAAATCGCCTTTCCATTTCGGAGTTTTGGAAAAACTTTTTTGATAAAATATTGTTGAAATTTGAATTGCATACACACACCATATTATATGTTTGATATTGGAAATTTTAAACATTTTTTTATTCGTCAGTTTTAATATTATCATTTCAAAACGAAGTAATTAAAATAATAGAATAGTAGAAAAATATGTAATAAATAAGGAGCAACAAAAAATGTAAACTAATTGTATTCATTAAAAGTCAGGTAAACCGAAAATTTAAGAATTTTCTTAATTAAAGACAATTTCTATACAAGTTTTATACCTTTACATCCATCAAGTAACATTTATGTGTCAAAACACTCATTAAAATGGCATTTTAGCGTTGGTACTTTTGAAATCTGCAGGTAATGCATTAAAAATATCATTTATAAGAACTAAAACCGTTTACAATTGAATTATAAATTCAAACTGTACTCTTAGACTTAAAATCTAGAAATATATTTAGAGAACATTTAAAATAAATTTAAATTTGATGTAATGTATTGAATTTGTGTGTAACAAAACATACAACTTTAAATTTGGCATCAATTTGCTTGCATCTAAATACTATTTAAATATTGTATTAAGTATGCATATAAGGATTTTGTGTGTGCAACTTTTAAATGTGTTTAACTCTT
The DNA here is from genome assembly GCA_023701765.1 of Hylyphantes graminicola. Classification (NCBI taxonomy): domain Eukaryota; kingdom Metazoa; phylum Arthropoda; class Arachnida; order Araneae; family Linyphiidae; genus Hylyphantes; species Hylyphantes graminicola. The sequence goes on along the minus strand of CM043115.1, from coordinate 49,472,978 downwards.
ATGACATGTTAGAAAATAATTAAAGCAATTCCTAAACATTTAAAACACACTTATATTGCATTTAGTTACTAACAAAACATGTAACACACGACCGTACCTATATGAATACCATTTTATGTATCAACATGCCTTTTAAAAATGCATATTTAAGTAAAAATGTTGATTTATGCATTTGGTAATGCATTTTTACATTTTTATTTTATTACACGTACTTTTTAACGCACATTTGATCTACACACGTAAATTTAAACTCGTTGTATACGTATATTGTAATATATTCTTTTTCTTTTAATTTACATGCATATAGAAGAAGTATTTTAAGAAAAATAGCAATTTATTTCAAACAAATACTTATGTACCGTACAACATGTAATTCATTATTTTCCCCCAGGAAATTTCCGTATTTAAATTAAGGTTAACTAAACTCGTAATTTATCACGAAATTATACTGCGTCATGTTTCATCCTACACAACAATTACGCACATAATACGCTTAAATGTACATTTATATTCCTTATACATTTAAACATTGATTACAAAGTATATGCATCTACACAATACATATAACTATACACATACCTTCAAATATTAAGCATTTTACCTGATCAAACCACCAATAATAATGAAAGACTTAATATCCCTTCACAACCGAAACACTTAAACCAAAACCCAAGTACTCTTCCCTAGATACTGTGCGTTCCCATAAGGCTCATTTCGAATATTCCAAACGTTCGAATTGAAACTCAGGAGCGATGACGATTAGGCACAATTCACTCAAACTATGTATACAAACTACAAATCGATTTACCTCTAAGCAAAAATCCAAAAACATATGAAATGTATAATTTTGATTATTACCCAAGAAGGTTTACAGCTTTTTTAATATTTAGACATTAATTGGATGCAATTGTATCAAATATACACTCTTAAAACGAACGAGCGATTTTAACTCAGTCTGAGTTAATTTTCAGTCCTCTAGTCTGGAAAATGCACTTCCCCGAAAGGAATGGATCCTTTGCGTGTTAAACTTCCGACAGGATCACTACAAACGAGTGATTTTAACTCAGTCTGAGTTAACATTCACTCCTTTCCAGTGTCGAAAATGCACTTCTCCAACTGTAGTGGATTTCACTCTTTTGTTTTAAGAGTGTAGTAAGTGGTATAGTAATGCTACCTTAGTAATGCTAAATGTTAATTTTCCTTAAAAAATTATACACAACCCAAGAGAATGCCTAATCATCGGACTTTTTTTAAAAAAATTATACGAATAATTATGCAGTATGTTGAAAATTATACTAAGGGAAGAATAACGTGATTAAAAAAGGCATTAAATCTCGACTATCGAATGGACTAAATTAAAAACCTTTACCGCCTACAACTTTACTGTAGTTCAGAAATCAGAGAAAATGGCAAAAATATCGGCTTTTTGTCATAAAAAAATATTAATGTTTATTCCTTTAACATAAAAGGCTGATTGAAATGACTCCAGAAAACCATAAGTTCGTACAATCACCAGGAAAGGACTAGTTCATGTATGAAATTCGGAACTTTAGCATTTTAAACATAAGATTTATAGTTAACTAGTTCACAAAAAAATGGAATGATCAACAGTTAAACCAAACGTAAAATATTTTTATTGACAATCTCTAACTACACATAATTTTCTCTTCAAATAAATACTTTAGAAGTTAAACGTTCGATAACTATTTAATCATTCAATAGTTTTTTCTATAAACAATCCAAAAATTATCGAATTTTCAACACAGTCTAAACGCGTGTTTTATAGTAACAGTAACCCACAAAAGTATTTCAACAAAATATATCTAGTCAAAGACCTCTCTAATTGCTGGAAACTTTTAGCACGCGACTCATGATTCATCTCTGGATTAACGTTACCAAAAAAATCATGTCTTAAAAAACATTTCCATATAACAGACATTTCAACAATTGGACTATTCCCATAAAACAGACAATTCAACTTTTAGACTATTCCCATAAAACAGACAATTCAACTTTTGGACTATTCCCATAAGACAAACATTGCAACATTTGGACACACACAAATCCCCATGATCAAAGTAGTGTCTATTCACCTGACGTGGACGCGTGGTCTCCCTGACTGCTGGAAACTGTCAACAAGTACGATGACGAGGATGACGCAGACGACGAGGCATTCGACCTCGTCCATCGTTGGTGCTGGAGCGACGTCAGACTAGAGCTGTTGCTGCCGTGGTCCCTGGGACTCAAGGAATAGTCCTTGTCACTTCGGTCCTTTTTAGGCCCACCTCCGAGGTCGCCCGCTTGCTTGAGGAGTTGGTAGATGGGGTCGACAGCGCCCTGCTGGTTGTTTTCTAAGATACAGGGATGAAAGGCGTTTTGTTTTATGTGGTGTTTGTTTCATGTTATAATTTATGCGATGGATTCATTGTTTAGTTTGAATAATCATCGCTAGAGTAGAGTTCTCGTACTAGAGTTACACGAGGGCTATTTGTGACCGGCGGTGTCGTAATTTACGATGGATTCATAAGGTTCTGAAGTTGTTGCTTCGATTTTAGGTTTTATTTGAATAGAACTCCTTTATCTGGCTTTATCTCCCTATTTGTTTTGGTGATTAACTTTTTGGCTGTGAAGCATCATTAAAGTTTCATAAAATGTATTTTATTTTCGTTTTTTTTTTGTTTAAGACTTTGAACAAATGAAACCGAGACGATTTGATCATTTTTTATATCTAGATGGCTGAATAACAAACTAAACTGTACTTCGAAGAGCAGTACACCTGATACCCTATCTCTCACTCATTTTAAAGTGTCTCAAAAATAAACTAGCACTAATTAAAAGAAATTTTATAATTTTTCGGTGCTTTTTGGTGGCACTATAAGTAATATAGATTTCTGATACATGTTAAAAATATAGAAAGGAGTAATATCAATATATGAAAGTGTAAGCAACTCAATGATTATGCTACCATTTAAATAACTCAATTGTGCAATTAATTTTAATACTGGTACAATTTTACTTGATCAACAATCTATGGATGTCTTAAAATATTTTATTAACAACTATTATTATTGCAATTTAGGTGTTTCTCTAAATAAAAGTGTGACATTTAAATTTGCAAGAGCTGTTGTAAAAAAACAGTATTCTCTATAGAAATCTAGCAAATGTTACCAGCTTTATTTTGCAGGCTTATTGGGTTTTCGAAAGAACCTTTTAATATAATCAATTTAAATCAATTTAAAATATTTTTAATTATAAGAAGTTTACTTGGTACTCATACAAGTATAGTTTTTGTGAAGTGCATTTTCTATGAAATGTATTTTCCTTTGAACCCCTGACTACAGAAATCCAAAGAAAATCAAACATGAATTTGTTGATGCACTAAAATAAAAATATTTGCCGCGGTTTTTGGTAGGCGCAAATTTTATAATACTTCCAATGTAAGAAAATTGGCAATGGAAAATACGCCACAATTAATTTACTCTTGGAAAATATATTACCAGAAAATATATTATAAAGTATTTAGAAATCCAAAATTTCGGATGTTTTGAAGTAGTTGGTGATAAATATATAAATTCATATTTTCATAAATGTGAACTTGCTATATAATAATTATCATATAAAAAATTAATAAAATTCATGATGAAACATCCACCCGTAAAGTTAAAATTAATGAAGAAAAATACAAAAAAGTTTATGGACAAACAGTAAAAGAAAGCAAAAAGAAAAAAAGTTCTGCAGTTAGGAATATGGTTAAATAAAAGCAATCTAGCAAAATTATTTAATGAAAGCAAAATGGTTAGAACATTTACATTAATTAATTTTATCAAAATCCAATTTTTATAAATTTCAAGGATAACATCAAAATAAACGTGTTAAAAAGTTATTTTGCACCTTTTCTTATTAAAGGTCACATGTTAGAATTATGTTATATAATTTTTTTATGGCAAATAAACCTACCTTTAAAATTGGCACTTGCAGTTTTCTTTCGAAAGCTGTTCTCCAGAGCTTTATTTTTTATATCTGAATGTTGGACCACTCAATTTTTCACACAATTTAATCTCATTTTGTCCAGTTTGCTTAGTTTTTTCGAAACTTCTCGTTATTTCCAAATCCATATGCGTTGCGCAAAATATAAGTAATTTCTGATGATCACTTTATCCACAATATCCGTATAAGTTTCCCTTTTTAAGATAACTATGAACTGTTCCTTTATGAACTTTTCCTTTATCAAATTTCTGTTGAATGACTTTTCTTGTAATTTTTCATTAATTGTTAATTGCGTAGCGGATTTTGTGTGATTTAAATGTTAGTTGTATTATTTTTTGTTAACGTACTATCAATACAGGAAAATAAATGCAGTATAGAAATACATAAGGAAAGGGTTAAGAGGAAACACAAAGCCAAGCTAACCTACCACAAAAAGCAACACTATAAATCAACACAAAACATATTGCACATGCAAAAGTTTTACAGGTAGTTTTTAAACGCAATGTAAGTATAGGTAATGTTAAAATATTGAGCTTTCAAAAGCGAAACAAGTGACAAGCACAATAAACAAACTAACACAACTAAAACAATCATGAAGAAGCTGAAAGATTAAAAATAATGTCTAATAAATACATAGTGGACAACATTTTGTTTATTTTTCAAACATAAACTAAAGTGTTATATGCAAACGTTTCTTAAAAATAAAATTTAAAATGACATAGGCGTTTTCGTCCCATTTCAATAATAGATATACAGTTTAATATGACTTCAAATATATATCGACATTATTAAATTCGACATTCTTTTCTTATAATTATAGTTCTCTTAAGTTTTATTTTTTTACTTTGAAAACAAAAAACTTATTTTGTTAGAATTTTTTTTGCTTATAATAATTAAAAGAAGCTACAGGCAGTTCTATAACAGAAACTGCCACGTTAAATCACTTCCACAGAAAATTCATGCGTCTAAAACGCCCACCGCAGCATTTTGGCTTGTACTAGACTTTTAAAAGGCCCAAATTAGCTAGTTTCAAGTACCGTCAGTGCCGGTAACTTTGGCCAAAATCATAGGTTTTTTTTACAAAAGGAGAAAAATTTAACTACAAAAACGATTTAAACACTTAAAAGTCATTATGCATTCTAAGTATTGTACTTTTAGGAATAATTTTCAAGCATTTTTGTTAAATTTTATAAATTAATAAAAAATTGCTATTGATTAAAAAAATTAGGACACTGTTAATAGCCGGGCGGGTAACTTTGGCCACCCATGAAATACATAAGAAACATACTTTTTAACATCATTAAAGCCTGTGTTACCGAATTAAATAGCAATATTAAAACGTTTAAACCAAAAAATAACAAAGTTATAAGACATATAGTTATTAAAATTTGTATATAACTTAACATTTACATTGCAGTGCATCGTGGAATGGCATTACACGATGAATACTAGTATTCTTTGTCGCTTAAAAGAAAAATAAACTTCTATTTTAATAAGGAAAAAGAACTTTTTTGAAGCAAGATTTAATAACAAATATTTTTATAAAAAGCAAACAATTTTATTATTAAAGGGCGAAAAAATAATATATTCATAATTAGAAAATCTGAAAATGTTTACCTTTCGACATTTTTGATTTTGAGTGGTATACCTTTTTTTGCATTCTATCTTTATCTTTTTAATGTTTAAAATTGTGATATTTTTTTTAAATATCTAAAAAATGAGTAATCATAAACGTAAGAATTTTTCAAAAGTAGTTAAACAGAATACACTTTTAAATAATTTTTTTTAAAGTGCAAAGTTCCATAAAGAAATATTTACATCTATGGCCAAAGTTACCCGCATTCATTGGCAAAAGCTTCCCAATTACAAATATTTCAATACAGCATAAAAAGTATTCAACTTAGAATAAAACAAACGGTGTAATATTCTTCTCCATAAATAAAAGAATCGAATAGAGTGTTTTATTTAAATATTTTCAATATTTTTTTTAAGTGTTTCAGACAAAAGTTGGAAGAGATAGATTTTTGTCATTTTATCCTCGTAAGAATGAAAACAGCATTTGAAGTATTGCCAGATTTAGAATGAGAAATTTTTATATGAAATGAAAGGCGATGTTTCCACCTTTCCAAAAATGTAAAACAATTTAAGATGAGATCATTTTATGAAGAGAAATTAAGAAACAAATCTTTTTCCGACTCGTGGCCAAAGTTACCCTCCGTGGCCAAAGTTACCCGCTTTGACGGTATTAATTTGTTCTGAAGTTCAATGATTATTCAAGGTTTTTAAATTTACTTGCATTTCAAAATAAAAAAATAATGCATCTTGATTTTAAATCGAAGTAAAACATCAACTTACAACCACATTAAATCTATAACTTTCACATAAATTCACGAAGTAATTTATAAATACCATTTTATGAACAAAAAACAACGTATTTAAAAGATTAAAAAAAATTGTATTGAAACGCCATGATTCATTAATAAACGTGTTGTAAATGAAAAATTTGTGATAATTCGATTCGATTTTTTTTTATTAAGAGTCATTAAATCTAAGGCTATTTTAAAAGCATTTTAAAATATTTGTAATAATTTTAACTCAATGGATTTGATATTAATTTAGGGTGCCTGGAGGTCATAATGTAATCCCTCTTAATGAAATACATAAAATGTATATTGTACAATAATTAAATGTAATCTTCAAAACCATTATACAAAAAAAAAATCTGTTCCTCAACGTACTTTCATCCTCTGGTTCCGGAATTGATATTTTAGTTTCAATCTCGGAGGTTGACTTCTGCCTCCTCAGCAACTTTGTTTTAGGCTGAAATGAAAACAAAAAAAAATCATTGCAATTTTATTACATGCAGTGGAAAATGGGCATATTTATTTCCTTTATACCTCTACTGCTTACTGTTACCATATGGCAACAAGTAACATGAAAACAAAAAAAAACATTGCAATTTTATTACATGCAGTGGAAAATGGGCATATTTATTTCCTTTATACCTCTACTGCTTACTGTTACCATATGGCAACAAGTAACATGAAAACAAAAAAAAAATCATTGCAATTTTATTACATGCAGTGGAAAATGGGCATATTTATTTCCTTTATACCTCTACTGCTTACTGTTACCATATGGCAACAAGTAACATGATTCACTTTATTCTATTACAATAGAACTCCCTCTTGACAAATCAGTGTTTTTTCATCTATTACATTCCATTTTGAAGTTTTAGGCACTAATAACCCTCATAGATGACAGTAGTAAAAGTGTATTCAAAATTAAAGAGTGAAGTTTTTTAATGTTGTGAAATTACGTCTTTGGCAGTATTTAAAGTATAATAATATTAGTACTAAATACAAGTAAATTGTTTTGAAAAAATAATTATAGTTCAAGAGGGTTATTTTAAAATATATTTAGTAGTTTTCTAGTCATTCTTATCAAAATTGGAATTTTGTTGTCGGTTTTTGCCATATGGCAAAATTTTAAATATTGAAATTATTTAAATTATAATGCAATTAATTTTTTTCAGTATTTTTCCCATAATGTATGAGTATTAAAGATACGAATATATTTCTTCGGGATGAAAAAAAATCGTGCATTCCAGGGTTAAGACCAAACAGCAACTTAAAACGTTTCTGTTCTTTTTTTAAAAGACGTTTTTCTCAAAAGAATCCAAAGAGCTCTATTTTCTAAATGTATCTTAAGTCACGTATTTTAGCCTGTCGCTTGGAAATCTCGAACAATTATATTATTTTACAACACAACCAAAGTTGAAATGGAGTGTTTTTGCTTTTTTTTTAAAAATAAGTTTTCACTTTCGAATCACAAAAAGGTAAAAATTTCCCAAATGGTTTACTTTTGCTAAATCACGTATTTGTTTCAGTTTGCTCGAAACTCGTGAACAATCATATAGAAATACTTTTTATTTGGGCTACTCAAGCTTAAGAGGGACTGGAAACCATTAAAACAAATTTAAAATAAAAAATGAAAAGAAATTAACATCCGGTTATTTAATTATAAATTGATAAAGTTTTAAAATAATGTTGCCATCCTCTACTGAATATTTTCGGCCTTTTAAAACTGCAAAAATATATAATTAAAAAGATAATATTTTCGTTTCAAATTTGTTTCATTTCAACGTTATGTTGATTTCCATACATGGGGAAAGAGGGCTCTCTCTAAATATAAGAAATTCATTCACTAAACGTACAAATACATTTGAACCATTGATTCTTATTTAATAAAAACGGAATATATATTCCCCTGTTGCAAGAAACGAAAAAATTCAATCTATTTTTTTTTATGAAAATCGTAACAACAAACCGCGGCATCTTTACTATTCATAGATTCAACTATTGTGCCAGATTTCAAATTGTTTCCAACGCATTAGGTATGGAAGAGGTGAAGAAAACTCTTTCAATTCTGTCTACCATTCATCACAATACGCTTAGCTTCGGTGAAAGTTTTTTGCATTGGAAGATTTTTTTCTGCATATTTACAATCAAAAGCAAATATTTTTTTTTATGGAGGTTGAAAGTGAAAAATTGATTTATGTATTGTGTGCAACATTCATTAATCTCTAACCCGAATTTCATGTCCTTTGTTCATTTACAGTTTGTGGAGATTTTAAAATCTCTAGTTCTTATATTTTGGATTCACTAAGACTTTTATGTTAATGGTATCGGATAAAATATAGTATTAATAATTTTTATTAATAAAAATTACGTGTATAATTCTATTAATTGAAGGATTTTAATTTTCTAAATGAAGAAAATTTTTCTTTCCGGTTTTAATAAGGGTTTACATAAACATGTGCAACATATTAGTAAAATATTTGTTTTACACAATTTTACATTAATGTAACTCTTTCGTACAAGAAATTTGTAAAAATAAGGCAAGAATGCGAGAATTCTTTTAACCGACTATTTAATTAGATTCTAAAATAAAAGAAGCTTTAATGAAACCTATAAATGATGTATAGTATTTTATACCAGGTAGAAAACCTTCTTAATCACCACGCTATATTTGGGGTAAAAACTACATAATATTGTGAAACTATATAAAGTTATCCCATAATATATCTCAATAATTGCAACGAAAAATATTAATGCTCACTTGACAAGATCCAATGACTTTTTCTTGGCACTCTGAGTGGACATTTAATTTGCACAACTTGCATCGTAGTCCTTGCCTAGAATGGCCTAAATATAAGGAAATATAGATATCATACCAACTAATGCATATTTTGTAATTTTTTTTACATTATATTAATACAGAAAAAACAAGCATAATCGTTAATAAATTAAAAAAAATTCAGAAATTTTATTTGTTTTCTACAAATCCAATGATTACAACCAATCAGCATGTCTAAAATTAAAAAAATGGCCCGCTAGTGGCCCGCGCTAGATTGTCTCATTAGGCGGCGCGGGCCACCGGTGGCCCGAGCTAGATTGTGCCAATGTAGTAATCTCATTACTACATCATGAGAATGTAATTTTTAATTTTTCCGGGCATAAATATCGATATTATGCTACTGCGATATACTCCAATTTTGCGATATCACTACTTGTACTTCAAACATAAAGCGGGTATACAGATGTTAACTGGCGAAAATAGCACGCCGCAAACTTGAGCGCCGCCTCACAGAAAAACAAATTAAAATTGCCCCCTGCGTGAACGTGGTAAACAGAGAAGAATCATGCATCCAATCACTGTAAGTGAAGCAAATATTTTCGCCCCGGTACCACAAAATAAATTTTACATCATACATGTAAATTTGTAGCATGTAGTGTTTGCAGTATTTTACCAACACATTGTAATGATAAATTAGAGGTTTTTTTCACAGTGTATATCGACGCATGTAATTTACACTGCTCAAAACAATTAGGGGAGTACTTTTAGTACTTTTGTTTAGCTTAGCTTGCTTAGCTTAGCTTGCGACTCGTCACGCCTTATAGGCGCATGAGGCCGCAATTGATGAAATCCAGTTCCTCCGGTTCAGTGCGGCCTCCCTGGCAACTGCCCAGCTTGGCCAACCAAGATGGTCTCGCTCCTTTAAGATGCTTCTTCTCCACGTCAGTCTTGGTCGTCCCCTCCTCCTTTTACCGTAAAAGTACTTTTGTTTACCCTTTCATTTTTAACCTGTTATTTTTTATTATAAAAATCTAATATTTGTGAAATAGATTCATTATGCATTCAGAATGAAATGGTAAAAAAAAAAACCAGGAAAAAAATATTAATTTTTTAACTAAAATTCAAAGGGGGGAAATATTGGAATTATAAATTTTGAATAAATTATAAAAATAATTTTTCCAAAACTTTATTTGTAAAAAAAAGAGGTAAAATCAGTTTTTAGACACATAAGAATGCAAGAGGGAAGAATTTAGGTCAATTTATTTCCTAAAATTCTTGGGAGGGTATTTTATTTTACCGTGTTTTTCATATTTTCATTTGATTAAAACTAACATTATTTAATTCTTCAAAATACATTATTCTTCCATCTAATAATAAATAAGTGCGAACCCAACTTAGTGAGAAAAAGAATCGTAAGCTGATGATACGAAATGGAATCATTGGTGGTGAAAGAGTTTAAACCATGCGTTCCTCTAATATTGTTAAGCAGTGTTACTTAAATTTAGATTGGACAAAAAATTTCAGCTTACCTCGGAGTATTTCTTTACACTGATCACAGGCGGTTATCTTTTTGTAGGTGTATTCCTGAAATACGTGTGAAATGTCCAGGGTTCCCGGGGCAGCTGACAGGGGACGACATCCACTTTTGTTCTTGTCCTTTTCGTTCCTGAGAAATGAACATTACACTAGAGCTTCACAATGGGTGATGGACCATGAAACAATATTCGCGAGAGACACAGCCATCCAAAATGTATTTCTGATTTTTAAATATTTTTTCCTAAAATTAAAATTGACAAGAAAGAGTAGATTTTCTTTCTGAATAATAATCAATCCCGAAATTAGTGGACTTGGATTTCAGTTTCTCAAAAGCGAAAATATTCTCCCAAATTCAAATATGATAGGAAACGTTTATATTTGATTTTTTTTCGAAGAAGTTCTTCAGAATAACGTTTTTTGGAAGAGTGAATTTTAAGAGCTTCGTTTGGTTTTCCAAACCGGGATTGATGGAATTAATGTTTAGTGTAGTTTGAATTATCGTCGCACTAGTGCTATACGAGGGCTGTTGGTGACGGGCGTCGTATTTTAGAACCACAGTCAAGTGACGAGCCGACACCTGAGAAGGCGCCCAACGCAACCGTTAAGGGCGACATCGTACTCGGCGTTAGGACTTTGAAAGATATTTAACGTGAAATCCCTCTTCATTATTTGTCATACATTTTGGCTGCACGGGCCGTTTATAGGTCGGCAGTTATTTCGTTGGTGCCCGGACCCGAATCTGGGACCTTTCGCATGCTAGGCGAATGCTTAATCTTACGGGCTCCCCAGCCCCCTGACGGAATTATTGAAGGGACGCATTACATAAAGCGTTAACAAGTCCCAACTTATAATTATTTTCTCCAATGTTAGCGAAGTTTAAAAGAAACTTTTAACGTACTTTTAGTTTTTTTACGATGCATATTTATGAATTTAAGAACTTCCCGACTTCATTTAGTTTTAAAAAACGAAAGCATATATAAATTTAAGGCATATTCTCAACTGGTTGTTGTATATCTATTGTAAGTCAGGAAAACCATTCACGAGGCATAATTCATTTTGTGCGTCCTACAATTAATTACTAAACGTTATCTATCGAAAATTCAAGTCATTAACATTAAAGTACTGATGAACCTAAATTATTTCTTTGAAGAGTTATGTGTTTATGTAACACACGTGCCCATGAAGCTACTTAAAAACTCGACACACGTCTTTTTAATTTAGTCTAATGATATTAAAACAAATATGGAATTATCTTGGACATTTGTATGACAAAAGGAATCGCTTTTGGCGAAAGTGTACTGTGTCAGCAGGATACAGCTTTATGCGCTCTACAATTAATAAAATAATAATAAAAGAAAGTGTCTGTATGTATGTGGGTCATGAAAGACTTATTTATACTTCCCAGAAAAGTTTGAAATTTTTAATATAGATTCCATTTAATTCCCACATGTGCACCTAAGACTTATCTTTTCCATATTCGATAATTATTTTTATAAAAATTAATATTTTCAGAAATACGTCATCCATTTAAGAGTGAGGGACTATAACAGGGCTTGAAAACAAATGGGCCAGGTCAAAACAGGGGCTTGATGTCATCCGTCAATAAACGTAAAAATCCAGCTAGACGGCAGTTAAAATAATCACTAAATAAATGTATCGTATTGTAATCAATCGCATTGAAACAGATAACCCCATTCCAATATTCTTTACGACAAATTTTCTATTATGTTAACGGGCTCCCAGCAAGTCGGGACCATACTGCTTGTCGGGAATATTTCCCCCATAAAATACAAAAATAATTCACAAATCATTCAGAGAACAGGTTAATTTTCGCTTAAAACCAAAGCTAAAAATAGCAGTATTCATTACCATTTCAAAAAGGATTTCTTCTAATCTTCATTAAGTGGTTCTTTACATACTTAACAAACCCTAATGCCCATTTAATGAGATCGAATTATATTACACTTTCTTGTTGATAGGGAGATAATTAGTAATTTAAGATAAACCTTTGTTAGAAGTTTTACTTATATTCCATTTAAGAAATTATAATTTATCACTACGATTTCCGTTTCATAAAGTTTTTGAGATTGATAAATTTTGAGCAGAAGTAATTACTTGATATATTAAAAATTATAACTACAAAGTTTATTATGAATTTCATAAAATATCCCAAAACTTTTCTTTTTGAATGATATACGTATGAAACGTATCATTTAAGATTCCGACTATCCGACAAAAAAAACCTGACTATCATTTTTAAGATTCCAAACCTGTTTCGGTTCTATCTTTTTCAGAACACAAGACAACCCGAACCGGACAAATAGTGTGACGCCAGAGAGAGCTTCTATGGCCTCATTGGTTAAGTCAGACGTGGCCAAGTCAACCCTTTAGAGGAAAGTGACAAAAACCAGTTGGAGAATCTCTTACTTTTCGGATAAGCTGGTGGTACTGGCAGTTTTCAGTTTTAGTACGGCTTTCAACCATTTATTCTTCCCCGTACCGCTTCCGGTACTGATGGTGGACTGTTTCCTTTCCTTCAGGTGGTTACCTTCCATTGGGTACTCGCCTTTACCTGGAGCAAATAGGTCCAACTGAAATGGAATGAATAATTTTTACTGAAATAGTTGGCTAAGATAAAAACACACACAATTATTTCACACACGTGAAACTAACCTTATCTGCCATTACTTTTCGATTTTAATTTAAAGTAAGTGGAAAATAAAATAGTCCTGAAGGGATATTAAAAATTAAAGAATCCTATAATAAAGAAATTTAGTCTTTCAAACGACATATATTCCGGCATATAGTCATACAAAATTTCGCAGTTAACTTAATATTATTCGTGTTTCAAAAGACTTGAATGAAATTCTATATTATTTACTTATTATCAACTCTTTCGCTAAGGAAAAATTTGCTACCTGGCAATGAGCAACTCCAATTTTGAAACCATTATCTTCGTAATTCGCGACATCAGCATTACACGAGTTAAATATATTATCAATGCATATTCGCATTGAAAAATATTTTTATTTGTACAATTTATAATTGGATATTAAAAATAGTGAAAGTTGTCCCTTGTATCCCGCTGAGAATAAGCAGAAACTCTTTAAAAATTGAAATAATGTTTAAAGATATAGATTTGCCAAATGTTTATTTTTTTGGTATAATAAATAAGCAAAAATTTGGGTGTTGAGAGTCATGAAATCCTTTTTAACTCCATTTTTTTAAAAAAAATATTGCTATGACAAACCTGAGTTTTTTTTTTAAAGAACTTACAATGAAAGGTTTAATTTTTCCAATAAGATAAATTTCCATTTATCCAAAAAAACTAAATAAAATTTCAAATATAGGGGAGAGTGTTGTACCTTGGGACGCTTGTACCTTGGGACGCTTGTACCTTGGGACACTGACACTTCTAAGAATCTATTGGCAATATTCATACATTGTTTATTTCTAATAGTAGCCTTAACCAACAGACATCATCAAAATAAAATATAACACTAGCATCATTGAATTGATGAATTGGTGACAAAAAATAATATTTCTTAACCCCAAAGTAAATATTTTTATCATTCTAATATAATTTTTTACCTTCGTACTTTTACAAAAAGTCAACTGCATTTTATTTTTTTCAAAAAAGTGAAGATTTTAAAATATTTTGGTTATTAGAAAACAATGATAATGCATTTAGATTGGCCACTATCTTGCTTTTATTTAAACCATGTAGTGTGTTGTACCTTGGGACAGTAAAGCATATTGTAATATCATATAATGTTAAATGATTTGGACTTACAATTTTGCTGTATAATTTAAATTATTCTTGAATTATGAAGTTTTACTTGTGTATTTCCTTGAAAAAACAATAAAGTTTGTTTCCTGACGCAAATTAGTTCAAGTGTATGACTATTGACTGAATTATAAAGTTTGTCCGAAGGTACAACATCATATTGTACAGCTGGGGAAAAAAACCGAATCACCCCTCGTTTCTCTGCTGCTATTGATCAAGGAATTTTGTGTAAGGTGTCAATTTTCAGGAAATAGCGTGAGGAATTGGGAACTGGCAACAAAAATTGTAATAGGGGTCGTCTACATATTAAAATGAGTACCAATTATGAAAATTCCAATGGCAACACCCAATTTTTTTTACATAAAAATGTTCAGCACCTTCAAAACACCCCATGTATAAAAAAGAATTATTTATTTTGCATTATTTGCTGAGATATTAAAGCCTTAATTTTGAATTCGTTTAGGGGCAAATCTCCTAAGTGAGAAAATTTAATATTTTGGTTGTGTCTTTTCAAAACGACAAGCTAAAAAAGGATTAGCATAATCTCGCCAACAGATGCTAGAATTTAACTTTCTTCAGTAATATTGGGATTTTTCAAATGTTTTTTTTTCTTTTAATTTTGGATTTTAAAATTCAGAAATAAAATAAAGGCTAGAAGATGAAAAGTTTTAATTTTAAATTAAGTTTTATATCGGTTATTTATAACGAACAGATTTTCAAATGCTATTAGTTATAATCAGATTGAAAAACATGATTATTAAACTTATGTTTTAAACTTTTTATGCAAATTTTTGTTTCATTCACATTGTTGCAAAAAAGTTAGTTTAAAATTCGTCGCACTCTATCGGTAATATCGGCCCAGAGGCTTAGTGGTAGTGCTTATTTCACATTGCCACGCCACAGGTCCGGGGACGGGGAACGAATCCCGGATTGGGCGAGGTTGACCAATCCTTTCATCCCTTAAGTTGGTCGATAAATTGGGGACCAAGCATGCTTGGGGAACTAGACGCTGGGGGTTCCGCGTGAGGCTTTCCACATTACCGGGACATATGCCTTGCACCCCAGAGCCCTTGTTCACGAAAGCTGAAATAGGCACGGCAGGCCTTGGCCCACTAATGGGCTGTTGCGCTGAGGAGTTTAGTTTAGTTTTTTTTATCGGTAAACCACGTATGGCAAAACGAGGGTTACCAACTGAACACGGTATTTAAGGAAAGTAAAATAAAATTACGCAGGTTTTTAACCAAGGCAGTGGGCACTTATCTTTTTAAATAATTAATGGGAAAACAAAATGAAATGCACTAAAACCCGAATTCCAATAATATTTTATGGTATTTGATTTTTAATATTAAAAACTTTTTTGAAATTGCATTGGAAATAACATACATTTAAAAACATAGTAACCGATATAATTTAATGTTAATTATACAAACAAAATACATTGTATGCACTTCAAATAAGAAAAGATTTTTAGACATTTGACAGACATCAATAATTTGAATAAATATTTACCAACAAACGCTTTTCAATCACCAAACGATAATGCAAGTTAGGTACAAATTTGCCGAGTAATTTTTTACACGGTCCCTAAAATTCGTCTTTTTCAGTTTTTTTACAATAACTCGGCAAATAATTGTGTTTGAATTAAAAAATTCGGGATTTTGGTTCTACTTGATCTACCTTATCGATTTATGTAAAAAAATGGGGTTGCTATTCATGTTTTATTTTTTCTTATTTAAATTTAAATAAAAAATTATTAAAAATGAAAAATTGATGAAAAGACATGTGTGATTTGTCTTTGGAAAATTAAGAAGTATATAATTAAAAATAAAAAGTTTTTTTTAAATTCATCTTATTTGTAGAGGTATGAATAAAAATTTGTGAAACTTTTTTAACATTATGGGCGTTCAACTTTGAATACTTATATCTCAGCAAATAATGCAAAATAAATAATTCTTTTTATACACGGGGTATTTTGAAGGTGCTGATCATTTTTATGTAGAAAAAATTGGGTGTTGTCTTTGGAATTTTCAAAGTTGGTGCTCATATTAATATGTAGACGACCCCTATTACAATTTTTGTTGCCAGTTCTCAATTCCTCACGCGATTTCCTGAAAATTGACACCTTACACAAAACTCCTTGATCAATAGCAGCCGAGAAACGAGGGGAGATTCGTTTTTTCCCCCAGCTGTACCTTGGGACAGTTTATCCTCTCTACTTTAAATGAGTGGCAATTTTTTAATTTCAAGCTGAAAGAATAAAAAAAAATATTATAGAGGAATATATTGGTGTGTTGAAATGCTGCTTTAAAATTTTTATTTTGACTGAAAAAAATTAAAATGTAAAAATTGTCCCAAGGTACAACACTCTCCCCAATCGAAAAATTCCTCTTTAATGTCGGAATACGGTCAAGTGACGAGGACAACAACGGAGAAAGCAAAAAACACATCTTAAGAGTACCCTAACAATTGAAATGATTAAACTTGTTAAATTTCATAGAGTAATTTATTTTCAATAAATAAGAAAAGAGTGGCTTTACCTGTGCTCTAACAGCCGAAAGATGAATATGAGCTACTTGCAAGTCGAACTTCTTCAAGCTGACGTCTTCTTGCAATTCATTTGCTTTGTTAAATAAGCATGACTCTAAGCTCCTGAAAACAGATAGACATAAAAAAAGTGAGTGTACAATTTCTCACATTTAAATTAATTAAGAATCTGTAACTTTTTTGGAAGTTTTACTTATATAAAGAAACAAATGGAACAATAATGGATATGCTTGTAAGGCATAAATTGTGGGGAAAATGTTTCCATCAAAAACTGAATTGAAATTATCGAAAAAAGTTAACAGTAATCTCTTAAACATTCTTTAGATTATCGATAAACTTAAAAATATTAAAAATAAATCATTAAAAATCATTAAGGTCTGTTACTGTCTGCTAAGAGAACAGTAAAAGCAAAACATTGGTAGTATAGGCAGTATGAGGCAGAAAATGCAATATAATAACAAATGTTAAAGTAAAAGTAAAGTGTTTGGAGAACTTAATTTTTTTAATTCTTATTATTATAGATTTTCAAAAAGAAATTAAATTAAAGATTAACCGAAATAGGCCAATACACTACGTGAAAATTTAAAATTTTAAGTGTACATAAATAACCATAGTACCTTCTCTGCAATCTTTCCATAGATTCCACAGCTTCTTGCAGCTGTTTAATCTGACCTTCCAAGATGGACACGTCTTGCTTCAGGGTTTGAGATCGGTTCGGAAGCTGAGATAACCTGTCTATCACTAATTCATCTCTCAGCAGCATGCCCGGCTCCTGGAAATTATAAAAGTTGAAGAGTACAGGGGAAGAACCACTTGATTTCCTTAGAGTCTTTCCGTAATTGCGTCTGCTTGGCGGACATTGGTGACCGGAAACCGGTTTTTCTTTCTGTTCTTCATTCGCGATACAATCGCGTGGCTCGTATCCACTGATCTCTGGCGTGAATCAGGGTTGCCGCGAAAGATAAACTACCGATCTTTTATTCAAAAGGGTCAAAAATAATTAAAGACAAATTTTTTGATAGAAACTATTTCGTACATGCCCAGTTTGTTTCAGAACGAGGTTGAAAATAATCTTGTTACAAATTTGACCAGGCTCAATCACGGCCTACTCCACTACTAAGACCGAAGAAGCTCAGGGACGGAAATTTTGACGTCATAGTTCCGAGTGACGTTGTACCGAAGATGACGACAACCTGTCTCGAAACCTGTTCGGAACCACTCGTTCACGACCGACCACATTTTTAGGGTTCCGAATACGTCCGAACTAGTTTCTCGATCTTTGGCACTCGGAACAGTGACGTCAAAAATTCCGTCTACGCTCATGTTTGGGAGAGCTTCTCTGACTTTGTTTTTGAAGCTGGTCGTGGCTCAATGCGTTTAGATTGCCGATAAAGAAATTCCAATTTAAATTTCCTTCTAACAAAATAATCTGCGATTTTACCATCTGTGCGGGGTCGTTCTCCATGTAGGGCGGGTTGTAGGGGTGCTTGGTGACGGCGTGGGCCAGCTTTTCGGCACTTAGGGACCGGATGAAATTGGCGAGGTCGCTCTTGGTCTTCACGGCCTGTGCTGCAGAGGCGATGTTCTCGTAGTGGTTAGCCTGCTCCCGAGACTGTGGAGGGAAAAATGGCGAAGTAAAGCTTGAGTTTCTTTAAGGCGAATGAACCCGATTGAACGCGGGTCTCAAAATCAAAATGCCTCTGTGTTATAACCACGCAATTTTATTTCATAAGCCCCATTTCTCCGGCTTTATTGAATATTTTAACTTTACTAATGGTTGGATAATATGGTAAATGTACACTCCGTGCCACCATAAGTTGGGTAAAAACAAAGAGTAAAAAGGCAAGGGAAAAGCGCGGTTGGTCCGTTAGTTGGAAACTCGTGCAATGTCATATTTACATACAAAATGATCTGAATACAATTTAACTAAAATACACTTTTCATTCCGATAAAATTGCTAAATTTTCTCAAATAATATTGGAATCTGTTAGACTTTGAACGAAATTAATGTTTTGAACATGTTTTCTGGATGGATTCACAAATAATTTACGGAAATCTCCATATATGCGGAGGGATCTTCTCCATAGCATATTTCTTTTTAAACAACTTAGGTTGGCAAGGAGTGTAGCTGACTTACAGGGCTCTATAATACCACCATTTGAAAAGGGGTTAAAATATTTTTTTAATTTCCAATAAATAATTTTATTCAAGGCATTTGATTTTTAAAGTAGGTTTATAGAGACATGCAAGTCAGCTACATTTATCAGACAAAATAACCATTTGTAAAAATGTTCAATACCGCCGAAGAAGAAAATAAAGTCAGAGTAGAAAGTATTTTTCTTATTGGATTAGCACAGAGGTGCATTGGTTTTTAGACCCCCGGTCACTCAGTCACATTCGCCCATAAACCTTTTTCAGCAAGCAAAATGCAATTTAGAATAAATGGGAAGGATGATTCATTTAAGAATCCGATATTCGGACTTATGCATTGAATTTGAGAATCGAGACAATTATTATGGAGCATTCGAGTAAATTAAAGCAAAATTTAGACACCACTTACTAAAAATAAAAGCCAACTTTTGAACATAAATTATCTGTTGAATCTTTAAAAATAATAACTTGATACCAGGATGTTTAGATTTCTTATTACTTATCTAACAAGCACCTTGAACATAAAACTTTGTTAAAAACGTATCGTTTATATCGATTATGCCATTGATTGATGTGATTTGATGGCAGCTTTCTATGTTACATTTATCACATGTATTGAAATTATTGATTATCAATTACCCACCTATTAAATGTAAGTTCGTTTTTTTAAAATAGAAAATCTTTCTTCTTCAAAAGAGAAACTAATAAATGAAAGGAAGTATTTAAATTTATCTGAGCTAGAAAACGCAGTTCTAAACTATTTGAAAAGCTTGCAGAAGCTCAAAATTAACGAATATTCAAAAGAAAAAATTAAAAAATATTCAATTAATAAAAATTAACGAATATTCAAAAGGAACAAAAGACAGACATAATAAACGGACATCACTCAGAATATAGAGTGCTATTTAGTATTATTCTGCCTTTAAACTTAAGTTCTCCTTAAATCATAGAAAAATGTGCTCTTGAATAATTATTTTTAGTTCCGTTACATTAAAGGAGCAATTTTGAGCATTCAGGTGTTTATTTTTCGAATAAAAGTATTTACACGAGATCGAGGAAAATTGCTTGTCCAGTGGAAGTCATGTAATAGATACGGATAAGTTCTGAAAGAACATGAATAGCCGACTTTTCTGTTACTTTAATACTTGCAGAAAATCGTCTATGATTGACAGATTAAAGTATAAATTATAAGTTTCTGATATCATTCCTTTCTAACATAGCAAATTATTAAAGTTCTACGGCTATAACGGAAGTTAAGAGATTATCAAATGACAGATGGTCAGATGGCTCAATGAGAGGAATACGTTTTGACGACTCGGCACTGTGGCAAGTATAATTGTTTTTATGCATATTTGTTATCAACATTGATAAAAACCCTGCAAGATAATATCTAGAGAATTTCCTCTTTTCTGACGACTATACTAAATTTCCTCCAAAAACCACCAAGACACAGGGATGTTTGGGTGAGCCAAATAAAATGCAAAGTTGTAAAAACGTCAACGTTTATGACGAAGTGACGATATTTTTTTCGAAGACGATATTTTTTTTTAACAACGTGCAAAAAAAGTTCACTCTTTATGTCATATTCATTCATAAATCGTTGCGAAAATGACACTTAACGTGCTTACGTCACAGACAGTGCCGAAAGTGGGACTTTCGGCATAAGTGTGGTAAAGTTAATAAGAGTATCTGATAGGTAGAAAAAAATGGATGTCATGAACATCTCCATGGGAACTAAATGGTCACGAAACTCACTTATTTCTATTGGTTCATTACTTTTGCATTTTCTTATATCTCCATGGAAACTACAAGTACTACAAAACTTATTAAAGGAAATTAAACAAGGCAAAAGTAAGAACACAAATTTCACGCTTTCGCACGTTATTATAAAAAAAGCCATGCCAAATAATACTTTATTAAGCTCTTGTCATTATTTCACTTGACCTACGGTCTCGAGAAATAAAAGACACTCGTTTAATAAAGTGTCATTTTCGCGGCACCAGTTGCTTAAATAGCTTTTGCATAATAATAACGTTTTCGAAAAAAAAAATTCGAAAAGAGTTTAAGAATTCCAACCAGTTTGCAAAGTTCTTAATCAGATCTGTGCTACCTGGGAATTTATATAGCAACAATTAAATTATAAAATAAATATATTTAACTTCAACAAACAGAACTTGATATAACAAATCCTTCTGAAGCATAAATCAGTGGTTCTCTAGGAGAATGGTGCTACATTGCTAATTAATAATTAACGGAAATTTTTCCTTTCAATAAAGTTTGGTAGCTTTTTTAGACAGAAAAAGTTAAGTGATTAATTAACTTACTCTGGAAGTAATTTGTTTGATTTTTTTCTACGCATGATTTAATGAATCTTAAAAGTAATTAAATGCAAAAAATTTAGAGATTTGGGTTCATAATATTTTTTTAATGTTGAAACCATGTAAAAATTATAGTTAAACTAAAATTAAATTGGATGATTTAGAGACTTTCATTATTATAGAAAACTAAGTAAAACACTCAATTTTATATCATTAAAAGAAGAAAACTAAAAACGCATATTTAATTGAGATACTTATGTTTGTTTTTGGCTTTTTTATGTTAAAAAATACTTTTTTTATTGAATTTAAGTTTCAGGATTCTTAACTCATTATTTTAAAAAATAGCATCGACTGTAATGTGCCGCACTTATTTTTTTACTTAAATGTTTGAAATTATTCTTTCCCGGGCAAATTAAAAAAATTCTTTTGATTCACGTTTTGTAGACCTAAAATACCTGGTTCTAATGATCTGTTTGACTTACTTTGTTTACAAGCATGTCAGATGCTGATAGAATAGCTCCAGATATTGTGTCAGAAAGATCAGTATATACATCTTCCAATTCCTAACAAATATAAGAACACAAAATATTAAAATAAGTTTTCTTATTAAAAATCAGTTTATGGTAAATGTATTATTTAACTATGTGTATTATAAAAGTTTTAATAACTATTATTCCAAATTGGAAATTCCTCAAAAGGCTTTTAATTTGAGTTTTGGTGAAGCGTTAATTTTTCAAAAAGTCGCCTAATTGGAGACTGCGACACATTTAGCTTCTTATTAGTTTTTCATGAGTTAACTTTGCACTGCTGGAAATGCTTTGTTTCTACAATATCTCTAAAAAGCCTCATCTGGGTTTGTCATTATATATTTGGTGTAGTACGAGTACATCATTTTTACTAACATTTAACTTACTAACCTAAATTCACAAAAAATGTTTTAATACAAAATGTTTCCGATTTTTTAAGTTTTCTCTAGAAGAATCTCATCCCTGTCAGTTTAAAACTATAAAATTTTCAAAATATATTTGTTTTTACATTGTAGTTTACATTTAGTTAATTGTAAAACGTTTACCTCCAGCAACTTGGGTAAGGTCTCCCTGGAGTAGTGCTCGAGCATCCCGTTAGCTGCGTGTAACTGCTGCACGTACGCATTGTGCATGTCATAGTACTCGGCAAGCTTCGTGTGACTGCGGTGGGACAGCAGGCCGTTGTACGCGTCCGTGTAGTCCTGGTGACACTAAATTAAAAAAAAAAACATCACATAAGGTTGACAAATGACAGTGATTGCGCCATCTAGAAGGGAGAGTGTAGGCTTTATAGCCCATTACCCAGCTCGCCAGATGAGACAGTCACAAGAAACACACAAAGAAGGAGTGCTGGGGAGCCCAGTCGGTTAGGCACTCACCTAACATGCGAAAGGTCCCAGGTTCGGGTCCGGACATCGTCAAAATAACTGCCGACCTATAAACGGCCCGTGCAGCCAAAAATGTCCGACGAATAATACCCCGTGTAAGGGAGTGCACGTAAAATATCCTTCAAAGTCCTAACGCTGCGTACGATCTCGCCCTTAACGGTTGCGTTAGGTGCCTATTCAGGTGTGGCTCGTCACTTGACTGTGGTTCTAAAATACGACGCCCGTCGCCAATAGCCCTCGTGTAGCTCTAGTGAGACGATAATTCAAATCAAACCAAAACCACAAAGAAGGACGCTTAACGGTTGCGTTGGGTGCCTATTCAGGTGTCGGTTCGTCACTTGACTGTGGTTCTAAAATACGACGCCCGTCGCCAATAGACCTCGTGTAGCTCTAGTGTGACGATAATTCAAACCTAACCTAACAAAGAAGGACGCACAAACACGTAGACAAATAACAATATTTATTGACGGTTGCAAACATCCATGTCTGATCGGGATTCGAACCCGACCCCAGCAGCTCCAAAGGCCAGCATCCTAACAATGGAGCCACCGGGGCGGCATCACATAAGGTTAGTTGAGTGGAATTATCATCGCACTACAGCTATACAAAGGTTATAAAGCTTATTTCACGCGGCACTCCTTCTGCATGGAACTTCCTTATTAGCTACCACACGACGTTTATAACTTGAAAAGTGGAAGGTTTTATAATCGTTCAGTCCGTCTGTTTGTCCGTCTGCCTGTCTGTCACCCACTTTCACAGAACGAACCGCAAGTCTTACAAACAAGTGGGATACGTTATTTTGAAGCAAAAAATCATTTTAGGCTATATTCCAAATTTCATTAAAAAAATTTAATTAGAAGTTTATTTAAAATTTAAATAACTAAAAATTTAATCTACATTGAAATAACATGCGAATTCCATTTTTATTCAATATTTTTATGTTGCCATTACATCAAACGTCCGAGGAACTTTATTTAAAATAAAAATAAAATTCTCGAAAAAATATTTATTTTTGTGATATAATTCAATTTGGATTGTTGTAATAGCGCAATAAAGTTATTTTGAAGGTTCATTATGTATGAATGAAGAAAGATGCATAAAAAATTCTAAATTTGCATAAAAAATATGCGAAGTTTCGCTTTTATTTTTAAAGCAAGAATTTCACAAATTTATTTTTCGAAATGTACACTTGTGGCTGCAAAAAAGGTAGTTATTAATAAAATATATCATTATTCATCAAACTTCAAAAAAATTAGCAACCGATAAATATTATTTATCAAATCTGCAGAAGAAGATTATGGAAAATTATTAATGTTGACTTATAAAAGTTTGAATTAGAACTAGCTTAAGGACTGCTTGGCGAATTTCTTTCTGAGGTGTTGTGTGCTTCCTGTTGAGCGTAAATGTTGTGTGGAAGCGGTGTAAGTGAGAGATTCTTTAACAAACCTACTTGTTAATAACATGGAAAACCACTGTAGGGAATTTTTTCGTGCAGGCACGAAAAAATTCTGCGACGAGATCTAGGTAGCCAATCTGCATCAAGTATAGCTCTGACGTCTTTGGCGAAATCGAGTTTGCCAAATGGAAAAAAAAATTACTCAATGCTCGCCAAAGTGAATTGTGAAATCGAAAAGTATTGAACCATGTTTCTTTTATAAATTGAATACTCCTTAATAAATTCTTTTATAAATTAACAATGTTTCTTTTAAAACTTGTTCAAATCTAACAAGGATGGAAAATATGGTGCAGTTGCCAAGAAACCGGAACTTCCTAAAAATTGAAAAGGAGTAACTACTCATAACTAATGCCAAATACACAATCTCTCTATATTGTTTTTACTAATCATTCTTTTATAATTTTGCGAGTTTGACGTTATCAGCTAATAGTTCTATAACTATTACTGGAAATATTAAGTAACCAAAAAATCTATTCAATTAAATTTCTAAGCCTAATTAAATCCTTTTTTTTTGTATAGCTGCAATTTTAAAATTATTTTTTTATTAGGAATATTTATTTGGTTGCCAAACAATTTCGTTTTGAATTTTAAATTTATAGAAAGAAAAGCTATTGGAGCCTATATAACTTATTCCAGCGAAAAAAACTAAATTCCTAACAAGCATTTTAAACTTCATAACGGATTTATCTATAAACATAAAAAAATTTAATATTTGTTATGAAGTATTTGTAATAATTCTTTAAAAATTTATGTAGCTAAAATTATGCATCTGGAATAATTAAAATTAATGTATGTCAAGAGTTAATATTTAAAAAATATTTTAATTAAATAAAGCGAAAAATTGGGGAATCTCTTGTAAATGTGCGAAATTTTAAATCTGTCTAAAATGGATCTTAATTTAATCTCAAAAGAATTTTTAAAAAAATGCAATGACTATACATAATAAATGGCGTCTATAATTGATGTTGGTTCCTAAGGGATTCAACATTAAAGCAAGTAACTAAAAACATTTAATCTGTGTTCTTCTTCAACGTAATTACTATACAATTCCCAGTTATCGAACTTTTAATGTTAACCTATTCAAAGACAATTACACTTTTATGCGATTTTAACAATCTTGTGTTTTATTCTGGATGTATCCTGCTGTAGCAAATATTTTTTTTTAGAATTTGTAATTAATTTTTAATATTCATCCACCTTTGGGAATAAGCTGATTGTTAGAATGTATTATCCGGTTCATCTTAATTTCTTTTATGTAGCTTAAAGAACAAAAAAAAGGCTGCAAAATATACTCCAATTAAAATTTTCAGAAAATTTTGAAATTTGATATGTTTCCATTCATTGAATTATTAAGTACTTTGAAATTTTTAAGTCTAGTATAGCTGGGTTCAAAATTTTGCCTAAAATAACTGTTTTTTAATGAAGGATTACCGGATAATACATTCCTACCGCTTCGAATTCAACTGTGCTGCTGAGAATCAGCTCCAGCATCGGCTCCCTTGGAAGGCTTATTTGGCTCAGGTTTTTTCTGATCGGTAGAATTCTTCCTCGCTTTTGATGTCGATGATGTCTTCCTGAGGTAAAAAGTGGTCCCATGACTCTCCCATATGAAATTATAAACCTCGACATCGCAGTTGTCAGCAAGAAGTAAGCGTCATTCAAGAATATCTTTCCATTGATGGTCTCCCAGCGCACTGGACTTTCTTCATGGCCAAAAAGTTCTTGTCCCTCAAATAATATCTTTCCATGGATGTTCACCAAGCAAAATGAATTTCGTCCATCCTTAAGGGGGAATGGGCGCGCAGGACCGGGGGTCTCCAAACTCAAGTGCCTCAATGTTAATCCAATGGGGAAAAAACTATTTTCTTTGCCACATTTCTCCGGTTGTATTGAATATTTTTACAAGCTAATTTTTATGTGATAAATGTAGCTGACTTGCAGGTCTCTATCTTCCAACTTTTTGAAATTGCTTCGAATATTTTGTGTAAAATAATTTATTGAATATTAAAAAAAATATTCGTACTAATTTCAAATAGTGGGATTGTCGGGACCTGTAAGTCAGCTACATTTATCACATAAAAAAATCCGCTTGTAAAAATATTCAATACAGCCGGAGAAATGTGGCAAAGAAAATAATTTTTTCCCATTGGATTAACATTGAGGCACTTGAGTTTGGAGACCCCCGGTCCTGCGCGCCCATTCCCCCTTAAGGGAAACGTTCAGGTTAGGTTGTCCAGAAGCTTGATTTGGTTCGGCAGAAAGAACACTGTTATTCATGTCGAAATATTTTTTTTTACAATATGAAGAAATATTTTTAGCCGGAATTTTAAACGAAATGAAAGTGACCGGAAAATGGAAAAAAGAATGTGAAATCTTCGAATTCCAACTCACATTAATTCTCGAAACAAGCACGTTTTGCACGAGGAATAAAATTTGAATTTGATTGGTCTGAATAAAGAGGCCATCAAATTTTTTTTAAAAAATTAACTGCTATTTTTTTATGTCACGGGCAAAAATATTTATCTTACCCATGCGCTTAACCCTTTCAGTCCCAGTGATGCCATTTGGCATCATCATTTTCAATATTTTTTTCAAAATGTTTATGTCCCGCTATGACATCCAAACACACATCATTCGATTCTTCACACTTCGTTCTATCAAACAAAATTTTACTTTAATCTCAATAGAAGTCAGAACTACTATTTTTTTTATTTAGAAAATAGTCAACAAGCGTTTCTCCTGACTTTTGACAAGTTCACTTCAGTTCCACATATTTAAAACACAATTTAAACCATTTCGGTTAAAATAATTACTAATTTTTTTTAATAATATGATCAGATACCTTAAAATATATAACTCGGAGTGTTTTTAGGTGATATATATATTTTTATTTTGTTGTTTTCCACAGTTAAAGAATCTTGGTATTGTTTCAAAAACCATATAAAAAATTTTCATGGATTTTTTTTCTTATGGAATTCGTATATTTGACCTAAAATAAGCTTATTTTGTGAATATCAGAAGTTTCTGTAGCGTAGTAAATTTTTGGGACTGAAAGGGTTAAAATAATTTTTGCTCTCGAATTTTTTAGAGATATTTTAAAACGAATTGATATATTAATTATTGATACTGCTTACAATAGATTTTTGAGTGTATTAAGCATATAATAAAAAAGTAGGTTTGTTACAGAATCTGTCACTTATACCGCTTCCACACAACATTCGTGCTCAACAGGAAAAAATCTATTTATAAACCACAGAAAGAAAATCGCCAAACTGCGTCTTTAGCTAGTTGTAATTCTAAAATTAACTATTTTCTTTAATCTTCTTTTGCAGATTTAATAATTAATCTTAACCGTTTGCTATTTTTTTTAAGTCCGAAGAATAATGATATTTTTTAAAATAAATATCTTTTTGTAGCAACAAGTTTCCAGTTCGGAAAAGTGTGGGCAAGCGGGAAGCGATTCGTTGATAGACCGTGGCTGACAGCACTAAGTTTAATGTTATGTCAGCAGAGCAAGTCCTGCTTTTACTTTTGTATAAGACGATACTGTGTGTGATCACTTATAGATATCGCAATGTTATAATGATATCAGGATAGTCTCGTCACTAGATAGAGTAGTAATATTGTTAGAGATATATTAACCCGTTGGGGAGTTAGCCAGCTTGCCAAAACTAACAATTGTCATGGCTCTGTACGTAGTAGTACAAATGGATATCGTGTTGTTGTAGTAAAACGTATCCTTTATTGTACACGATATATTAAAATGCGTTATCGATATTGCTTTGACATGTTAAAACAATCTAGGAGTATTTCAACAATTATATTTTATTATTGTTGTACTTCTATTCTGGTTAATGATTAACTATTTTATTACTTCTCATAACTTTTTCAGGCCACTATAATAACCTTACTCTGAAATATTGATGGATTTTCACTTCCTATGCCGCTGGCATATTAATTTTGAAAACAGATTACGAAAATTCAATGTAATAGATACACTTCATAAATATGACAATATACTTATTTCATGAGAAATATTTTTCCTTTTAATTGTCTATAAAAATATTTTTAAACATAATCAATTTTTAAGCAGTGATTATCTACATAAATTTTCACGTTCGATACTTTGTATACGCCTGCATAAGATTTAAAATTAATATTTCTGAATTCTTAATTATATTCACCTTGTCAGTTTTAATTAACAGTTTATTCAAGTGGAGCTTAAGATTATTCGCAAAAATTTCACTACTCATATTTAATTAATTAAGATTAATAAACGATGGATATACGAAATAAAATAAAATAATTCGGATATGATATTGAATAATACTTAAATATTAAATACTTCTGTCTGAATTAATTATATTCTGAAAATAATTGTACATGACATGGTAAAAGTTGTTGACTTTATGTGTTTTTAGTTTGAATTGTCTGATAGTATCAATATCAGTTTAAAAGCACACAATCGGAAATATTTTCTATTTATATAGAATAAAAAACGACATTAATAAATAATATATAACTTTCAGATACGCTGGTTTTATTCAATGTAAAGTTGAAAATGCTCCATGTAGTTAAACCATACGATAGATCGACAGTTTACGTATTGATATAAAAATGAAATGACGATTGATATAAAAAATGAAATATTGAATATTTTACGATAAGAAAACCGAGAGAAATTTCAATAAATTATGCTATGAATGCTTAGGAAAAGTTTTAAAAATAAATTTTGATTAAAAGCCTAGTGAATAAAAAACAGCATTAATAATTTATAATGTTTCCTCTATTAAGAAAAAATACAAAGCTGAAGTTTCACATTAAATTTTTTTTAAATTATTATTTAATAAACAAAAAAAAACATTATCATAAATACATGTTTTTTATTTTGAAAATTAAAAATAAGTGTAAAACTAGTTTTTCCTCTGTATTTAAAAGTATGTACTTAAGTGATAAAACCGATTTGGGGTGAAAGCAAAATTTCATAAAGAGTATTTTTTGTTGCATGGAATGGTAGTTTAATTTTTCGAACAAAGGTGTTTTATAGCAAAATAGTTGTTTGATGAATTGAAACAGTTATTTTAAAAGAAGTTTTGAAGCTTTATTTTTAAAGTTTACAAGATTTATTACAGTTCGTATTTTTTCTAGAAAAAAGTTAAAATGTTGACAACAAGGTCTTAAAAGTGTAAAAATATCATTTCATATAAAAAATAAGCACTTTTGATTGCAACCCATGCATCAAAACCTTGCCGCAGGTAATATGTGAATACTTATGAGAAGAGGAAATGCCAATCATAATGAAATGCTATAATGAAATCAATTATAGCATGAAGTATATCTCCCTGCTATAATTGATGACAGAGGCCTGTCAAATTGAATTAATGTTGCTATGACTCGAAAAAAGCACTGGAGGCAAGATTGAAAAATGGCTGTGTGCTGATAACCCAGATGGGATATACTCTCTTGGTAAAATAGGTAGATAATAGAATTGTTTTAAGGATACTCGGTGTATGTTATAATCAAAATCTACTTCACCAAAAAAAAATATTGTGTCAATGAAAAAAGTAAGGTTTTGCGCGGAGCTCTACTTTATATTGAAACACTACTTTTTAAACTTTAAATATAATGCAGTCAAACTGCTTTAATTTTAATCTCAAAGAATCGTAGAATTAATAAGTCTTAAGCTTATTTTTTTTTATTCAACATCTCATAAATGCGATAGGACGAGGGATCACAAATATAGTTAGAAATAGCAGCATTTCGAGTTATCCGTTCTAAAACTAATGCTGTTAAACTATTGTTGATTTTTGTGGCTAGGTATTTAAACAAGATAGGTTGATTAGAAGGCTAGGTATACAGGTATTTAACCCCTCGCAACCTGGCGTCACCCTTTGGGGACAATTTTTAACACCTCCCCACAAACAATTAAAACGTTAATTAGTTCCGAAATTGATCTGGTCCGATAGGAGAAGATACAAATATTAGTTTTCAGCCTTTGATTACAAGTATCAGTCATTTATTTCAATAAAAAAATGTAGTCGAACGTGGGTCAATACGATATTAGAGTTCTTAACAAATTATTTTTAAAAAAAATCAACTTTTCAAAAAGTTCTTTTAGTAGTTAAATTTAATGTCATTTTGTATTAAAAACAATGTTAAAATAATCTGTTAACTACCAATAAGTGATGGGGCTTTTTTGTGGCATTTATAGCATAAAAAAATGCGTATTTTTATAGTAAGGATGTCCCTAAGTAAATATAAACATAATTTTTTTCAAAAAAAAAAATTAGTGAAAAACATACTTTTTGGCATATATTTGTATGAAAAGTATGTTTAAGAATATAAGAGGATTTTGCTCGAGTATTAAGGAGGTTAAGGGCAAAACTCGTAGTTCTTAACTCATTTAGAAGAATATAGATTATGATTCTCATATAAGCTACTTGTGTAAAACGCTTAAGGCCAAAAAATTTATATTGTTGCTTTTAACAAAGGCAGTTTCAATCTCAACATGCAATTGCATCGAATCACCATTTCGATGGAATGAATACATCGAATACCATGATAAATGAATACATTTTTTATTTATTTTTATTTATTTATTTGTTTCAGATGCACATAACAGAAAAAAATCCAATTACAATGCACATCATGACAGACAATGCAAACAACAAGAACACACAAAAAGAAGACATTAAAATGACGGACATGTTAAAAAAGACAGTGTTACAAAGAGAATAACCTCCGACAATTAGCTTTAAAAACATTAAAAGGCATAAAAAATATATCCAGTTCCTCAGACACACCGTTATAAGTTTTATAAAATTTATACAGACAAAAATTTTGAATACAGTTATTCCGATTTGAATTCAAATAAAAAACACAACGATTACGTGTAACTCTAGAAGGCACGTTAAATTTTATAGTACTAGTAATGTAATTAGCATCAATCATATTATGAAGAACTTTGTAAAAAAACAAAAGACAATAAACTTGACGTCTAGACTTAAGGGTACAGATGTTGAATATATTACGGAGTTCACTGGAAGGCATTTCACGAGAAGCAGAGTTGAAACTCTTAAAATACAAAAAACGTAAAAAATTATTCTGTACACGCTCAATGACACTATTGCTATTCTCGTAGTAAGGATCCCATATAGGGGTGCAATATTCAAGATTAGGGCGGACCAGGCCAAAATACAGAACCCTTAAGGCCTTAAGACTGGTGAAATTAGTAGTTTTGCGTTTTAAGAAACCCAGAATTTTGTAAGCTTTCGCAGTAATATTTTGAATGTGTTCAGAAAAATCAAGTTTACTATTAAAAGTCACACCGAGATCTTTAACAGAAAAATTACGCAATTTTAGATGAAAGTAATAAGCTTTTTGAATAATATATTCGTATGATACTCGATGACAGACACCCGTTAATGTCTATTAATGCACGTTGCTGCTAACGACTCCATGAGGCATTGGAGATTTCATTGAAAAATTATAAGGCATCAATTCCACAGAGGGGGGATAGCGATAATTTAAAACTCAAACTGACATGGAAGTCAGAAACTAGCTTCATACTTGAAGTGACTGCAGCTTTCATTGCAACTCAGTTTGGTTCAAGGCTGGTATAAGACTAGCCGTAATGAAAAATCGGAACAAGACTAGCCAGATTTACAAAGACTAGCAGAAATCGAATTACACCGACTCCAAGTCGGTGTAATTCGATTCCTGCTAGTCTTTCCTACATCGACTAGTCCTACATCGACCGCCAAGTGCACTAGAAATTTATTTCTCGCTTATATCAATAGAGAATGCAATTACGAAGCAAAGGTGGTCTACTGGTTCGATAAATAAATATGGACATTTGAAATGGTTAGGTTTGAATTATCGTCGCACTAGAGCTACACGAGGGCTATTGGCGACGGGCGTCGTATTTTAGAACCACAGTCAGGTGACGTTGTAATGGAGGGAAATATTTCCACATATGGAAAAAGTAACGCGAAGACTGATAGAAATGGAATTGGACGAGTACATACAAATACTTTCGGTATATATTATTAGAGAAATGTAATTACAAAGCAATGGAATCTACTGGTTTGAGAAATAAATATGGATATTTCACATTACTGCTAATATTTTAAAATATGGAAAAAGTGAGACAAAGACTGATCAGAATTGAATTAGACAAGTGCAGTGGAATTTTATTTCTGGCGTGTATCAATAGAGAAACGCAAAACGAAGCAATGTAATCTACTGGTTCGAGAAATAAAAGTGGATTGAAAATTACTATAAATATTTTGAAATATGGAAAGAGCGAATTGAAGACTGGTCGGGACGGAATTAGACAAGTGCATACAGTTTATTTTTGCGTATATCAATAGAGAAATACAATTACGAAGCAATGGAATCTAGTGTTGCGAGAAATAAATATGGACGTTTCACATTACTATTAAAATTTAAGATTGAATTTAGATAACTAAAGAATTTAGATAGCTGCATATAATTTGTTTCTGGCGAATATTAAGAGAAATGTAGTTACGAAGCAATGGAATCTACTGGTTCGTGAAATGGAATCTACTGGTTCGTGAAATGGAATCTACTGGTTCGTGAAACCAAACTGAGCTACTTTAAATTACTGGAACTATTTTCAAATATGGAAAAATAATACAAACACTGATAGAATTGGAATTAGGCAAGTGCATACAATTTGTTTCTGGCGTATCAATACAGAAATTTAATTTCCAAGAAATGCAATCTACTTCTTCAAGAAATAAATATGGATATTTCAAATTTCTGGAAATATTTTCAATTATGGAAAAATCGACATGAAACTGGTTCGAAGGGACCTAGACAAGTGCATATAATTTGTTTTTGGAGTAGATCAATACAGAAATTGAATTACGAAGCAATATGAGTGAATCAATAAAGAAACAAATTTGGATATTACAAATGTCTGTATATATTTTCAAAAATGGAAGAATTAACTATTAATGGAAGAATTAACTATAATAGTATAATGCCAAAGAGGAATATATCGAATAAAGTTCGGTCTCATTTCAAAAATTCCATTTCTCTATTTTATTCCATTGAAATTCGAAAAATAAGATAAAATATACTTTCAACTGCATTAAATACCAACAATATTTATACTAACTATTCTCATCGAAAAAACGTGAACAAACATTTGATATCTCTAACAATCTATCGTTATTATAATTTTTTATTTTCCAACAATTTCACTAAAATCAGTCAAGTGTTATTTATGTCTTTATCATATTACCGTCACAATATGCGCTCTTCCGTGAAGATTGAATTTATGTTTGAGGGATATATCTAATAAATATATAACCACGATGTTGTTGAGTTTATATATTTAAACAGATTAGGGTTTAGATAAGATATATTATGATGTTGATAAGCAGTCATTTATGAATTTATTCAACCAGAAATGGCATGGTATATACAATATTATTAAAAGTGGTGTATTTGCAACAAGAAGAGTTTGGAAATACAATGGATTGTTTTACAGTGTCAATGTATTTCATTTGTTTATAAATAACATATCGGTCAATTGCATAAAAATTATTAATTGGTAGAACTCTTGCTTTTCCAAAACATGTTTTAATAATTTACGGAACAGCTGTTTTGGTAACTGTTACGTAAGTTAATTGATTCAAACTTCCATTAACTTTATTAAATGATTTAATATAAATATGATTTATTTATAAAGGGACAAAAAGCAATCAAAATGTATTGCATGCGACAAAATGGCTAGAATAAATTAAAACTATATTTAATTCCCAGAATGAATTCTGTTTGGTGCGCATAATAAATAGAAACTTATTTCAACTTGAAAAGTCTATTTTATCAGTAACTTTACTTTTTAGTACACATCGAGCGTGATATATAGCAGTTAAATTTTATTACTTAATAATAGTTCAACCAACAAAACTAACAAAAGCGTCTGATAAACTTATAATTTAAATATGTGTTCAACAATCAATGCATATCTAAATTTTATAGTTTGTTAGTAGAGGTAACAAAGCATAACTATTTAATTTTCTTCTTACCAATAAATTAAATAAGAGTCACTACCCTTGACTCTAAAATTAACATATCTTAATTTTTTCTAAACACTTTCCTTACACGAAAGGAACGTTTACATTTCACAAAATTGTAATCCTCTGAGGCTTAAGCAAATTGGCTAAAGCGTAAACTTTAGACTGCAGGAAAATAAATTTTAAATTGCTTACTGACTTTTTTTTATTTATTTAAAATTTTATAAATCAATTTCTGTAGCAGATGATAATAAATGTCTCCTCGTTACTTTGACGTTTCAAAATTTAGTAAAATTATGAAATTTATAATTATTTAAACATCGCGTGTGTTGACAAACCTGACAGATAGGCGATGGATTTATATGACAATTCCTCAGAGCGTGGCATATTTAGCTTCATAATAATATGTCTAAGGTTAATGATTACAAAGGTGTCTAAAGAGATAGAAATCTATTTAAAATCTAGTGAGATTCGATTCTCCAAACGTGGCAGTCTAACCGAAGGCTGTTATTAAAATTGTGAGTGATACGGTTGTTTAACCTCTTAAAAAAACCGAGCAAAACCCTACACGTATATTCTTAATCCAAACATATTTTTCATTCACATATATGCCAAAAAGTATGTTTTACAGAGATTTTTTTTTAAAGTTCTGTTTAATAGTTACTGGGAGGGAGACACGCCTTAAACGCAAAAAATACACATTTTTGTGCCATAAATGCAAAACAAAAGGCCGTATCATTTATTTGTAGTTTACATCTCATTTTAACATTGCTTTTAATGCAAAATGCCCTTAAACCTAACTACTAAAACAACTTTTTAAAAAGTTTGAAAACAAATTTAAAATACCTTTTTTTAGAACTCTTATATCGTATTGACCCTCGTACAACTTCATTTTTTATAGAAATAAATCACTGATACCTGCAATCAAAGGTTAAAAACTGATATTTGAATCTTCTTCCATCGAAACAGGTCTATTTTGGAACTAATTAACTTGTTAATTGTTTGTAGAAAGGTTTTAAAAAAATATCCCCACATGAGAACGCCTGGTCGCAAGAGGATAAGCCCGTTACTTGACTGTCACTTGGTTTTCTAGCAACACACATAATTTTTGAAAAATTATATTTTAATAAGTTTATAGAATTTTAAAAATTTAGAGCATGGGGTAGCACGTCATATCTCTCTACTGCAGAAATATAATATCTAAAGAAATTGAAATTTAATTATCAGTTATAAATCTTATTTTAAATCTTTCATGCAGTGAAAAAAAGTTTACACTAAAGCCAAATTTGCTTATCTCTCAGAGAATGGCCTGATATGTCGACTAAACATAGTTGATGATAAGGCGTTGATTGAATCATAGATTATTCCATTGCATTATAAGCCTGGTAGTGATGACAAATAATCGGTTAAGCCAGGGTATGTGAAGATCAGTTATTGAATGTTGGTCATCATTTATTTAGTTCTATTTCCTCACTAAAGACCTTTCAGATAATGCATTTGGGCTAATTCCATACAAAAATATCCTTTCTGTAGTTAAGTCCCCCACGTTTGTTAAAAGCGATTAACTCTAATGCTTTTAGCATTAAATGAAAAAATTAGAGAAACAGATGATCTCGGTTAATATAGATATTTCAATTTGTGCAGCCCTATATAAAGTTCACAGCATGGCCAGCATTTTTTTTTCATGGGAGTTGCTTAGTCTAAATGTTTAGTTAGTTTTTTTTCTCTCAAGCTGATAGAATAACTAGGTTATTTCGCTAAATAAACTATGTTAGTTGAAAATAAAGATGGAAAACCAAGTTTGGATACAATTTCGCATATGTTTCATATTGTAGAGAGAGCAACGGGATATTAAATTTGATTTTGGTTTCAATTTGAACAAATTACACTTGTTCTCTAATGAAATTATTTGCGTTTTGAAGTTAACAATAAGAGCCCTAGGAGTGAGCCTAAGTCACCCCATGCTAATCAGGAATAAGTCTAATATGACGTAATCTATAAGCGATCTATAAGCGATCATCTGTACACTCTTAAAACAAAAGAGTGAAATCCACTCCAGTTGGAGAAGTGCATTTTCGACACCCTAAAGGCATGCATATTAACTCAGACTGAGTTAAAATCCCTCGTTTGGAGTGATCCTGTCGGAGGCTTAACACACAAGAATCCACCGCTTCCGGGTAAGTGCATTTTCCAGACTGGAGGAGTGAAATTAACTCAGACTGAGTTAAAATCGCTCGTTCGTTTTAAGAGAAAAATGTTCGTTTTAAGAGAAAATGATTTTTCTTTTGATTAAAAGGTTAATGGTGAAGCAAAATTTGTTTTACATTTGAAAAAAAAAAGCTTTGAAATACAAAGTGAGATTTTATTTTACAAGGAATGGAGTTTAATTTATATGCATATGCGACTTTTAAAGAATTAAAGTATTAACGATTTTTTTTACTAATTAAATCCGATTTGGAGATTTATTTCATTCTTTTTTTACAAGTTTAAAGCTAATCGGATTTTCTTTTCGAATTTATTTTTGAGAGGAAGGATTAAAATGCTTTTAATGTTTGAACAAACGATCAGTTTTTTTAAAAAAATAATTGCTACTTAAATCCGGATTATTTTTGAAAAGGCGAGTAAAGAAAATAATCCTTAAGGTAATTGTTCGTGAAAAGCGTGGTAGTGTTTTTCTTCTCAAATTGAATGTAACAAAATAAAATTCGCACAGAAATGTATGGAGCATGGGGTGAAAATTACACTGGTCTACAGTGGTTTTGTTGCCCTAGATATGAAAATGATTTTGGTCCATTAATGCACACAATTCATGAAACTATCAATGATTTTGTTACATTTGCTCTAATTTTATTTTTGTAAAATCTTTATTTTCATTATACATTACGAAAAAAAAAACGAGAAATAAAGGAATAGATATATTTACATTGTCAGTAATATCTTTCTTTCGAAGAATTTCTATTTAGATCTAATCTATTATTCCATAGCTACCTGTACAAAAAAAACCTCTATAATTCTCTTAAATCCAATTTTAGTCTAACTCAACTGTTCCTGTCAAATTACATACATTACCATAAGTGCTTCTTATTCCACAGAAATGTTTAATTGGCACTTTTACTATAGCTATTTGAATATCGCCATTATCACATCCAAAACACAAAATAATCACTTCAAACCTATTTTTACCTAGCTTAAACAGCCATTTATAATTTAATTTTCGATATTGTAGAACAAGTTGTTAACTTTCCTTCCAAAGATTGGTTCAAAATGGCATTTTGTTCTTTCGATGTGTTCAATTGAAAGAATGTGCTAAGTGACATTTTTGAAAATGAAAATTGGATTTTTATGTCATTGAAAATACTACTAACTTCTTTAACGATAACAAGTTTCCCCTTTTTCATAAACTTTAATAAAACTTTTTAAAATTAAGTATATTTTTAGGCTGTACAAATACCGTTTGCAACAGATTCGAGTGCAAACGGAAAAATTAAAGCCCATTTTCACGTTTTCACCTTTTTGTCACTTAGCACGTTCTTCCACTAAGCTCTTCAATTATCTGTTAGACTGATGCCGCGATATACTGCTATGAACGCGGGCGAAAGAGGTTTCTCGTATTGAGTTGTTGTTCAGAAGCGTCACTTAATATAACGGCGTAATTAATAAATTACTTGTGTCTGTACAGTATTCTGAAGACACCAAACAAGAGTGACACTTTCGGAAACCTGCGGAGACGGTTTAATAACTCAACTTCCTCGATTGTACTTTGAGTAAATATTTTAATTGCAAGGTAGTGTTTGAGACGAAATTCCGGTGCCGTTTACTTGTAATTGATTCATTATAATGTGATTTGATTGGGAAGACAAAGTAATTTTAAATTTTACTTCTGAAAACGGTTGAAAGTATGAACAAAATAAATTTCCATTTTTAGTTTTTTAAATAATATTAATGCTTTACTTTTCCTTTAAAAAATTCTAAAATGTCAAATTCACTGCTTATAAACGCATTTCAAAAATGTATCAGCAACATTAGTTTGCTGCTACATATATTTGTATTAAATAATATTATTTGAGATCTATCTATAAATGAACATAATAAAATGATGCGAGAGCTACTATGAGGAAAAACACACTAAGCAACTATAGTTAATATCTATCTATAGCGTCATCTAACATTTCTGTAGTGGGTAATCTAATACGGCACACGAATAGAACCGAAACATCTCATTGATTAACAGAAGAATATCTTTTTTTTGGATATTTCACTTTTTGATTAAGATATAGTAAGGAAGAAGTAAACATTGTTTAAGTTTACATACAATTTACTGTTTTATGGGGCATTATGTTTCATTACATTTTAACAATTATATTTATCCAGAATCATTCTATAAAAGAGATTGAACATCTTGAATTTAAACGGTGATGAATGGTTTATTAACAACCATAAGAATTTTGAGTTAAAATGGGAACTTATGATAAAGCAAGTAATAAGAAAGTGAGGGAAGATAAGTCGTTTTTTTAAACTGGCAAATTCTATTATTCAAACAAATATTAATGGATATTTTTTCTTGGACTAAGTCCAATAAATAATCCCGATTCGATTCATTTTGATTAAAATACATTTCGGCAAGTAATACTTAACCCTGTATGTAACTCCATTCATACACTAAATGTACACAACAGTATATTTAAGAAATTGAATTCGATTTAATGCACAGTCCCATTAGAGACTATTTAGAGGCAAGATAAAAAAAAATAGTAGGCAAATTATAATGAATGTTGAATCTTTTCAATAATAAATTATAGTATGCATATTACAAATACAGAATTACGTTTTATGTACAATAGA
Source organism: Hylyphantes graminicola (assembly GCA_023701765.1). Classification (NCBI taxonomy): domain Eukaryota; kingdom Metazoa; phylum Arthropoda; class Arachnida; order Araneae; family Linyphiidae; genus Hylyphantes; species Hylyphantes graminicola. The sequence goes on along the minus strand of CM043115.1, from coordinate 49,433,755 downwards.
TTCCGGCAACAAATGTTCATTAACATTAGAAGATAAAGGCAATAACCTTAAGTATAAGGATGCATATATATAATTCTAAAAATTTTCACAATGGTTGGAATAAATATAACGATTCTAAATATGAAAGAAGAAATTAAACCGATGCCATGCAGGCACAATTGCACAAACATATAAATAGAGCCTCCTTTAATATACATTGACAAACTAAATTGATTTTCAACAAAACAACTTAAGAAAAAGAATTGCCGAAAATATCAAATGTCAACAATATTGATTCAATTTCTCGAACTAGAAATTCTACAAATTGATCGTTTAACTGAAATGCTTTCATAAAAATAACTTGAATAAAATGAATAATAATTTGTAGTTGGTTATGGAGAATTGAACATGTGACATCTAGCATTTCGATTTTCTTATTGATAGTACAATTTATTTTTTGGTAATAACATCGGAGGATATCTAAATTAGTTTCGTGGTATAAAGGTTTTCGTTTTACAATTATAATTTATTATTTATGCTGTGCAACTATATTTATTAAAACAATATTGATTTTAAATACGTTTGATTACAATTATATTAAGTTTTGATTTCTTATTTTCGAACCAAAAAAGTGTATTTCAATGTGTATGGTTAACATAACAAAAATAAAGGTACTACAATTAAATTAGTTATTAAAAAGATCAAAATTGTTTGAAATGCATGAAAAAGCAATACGAAAGGTTTGTCAGTGTATTCATATTTTATAAAATTTTTAAAGATGACATTAAAGAAAACTTTTAATGATTCCTCAAAAAAATTTCTAGTTGCACATTTTAATTTATTAATGTCTTTAACTTCGAATTCAAGTTCGAAGAAGATGCATGTGTTAGAATGCTGTTATTATTAAGATACACTGTAAGTTCCATAACGCTAATGCATTAGTTTTGAAATTACAATTTTTGCAAAAGAATTGCTTTGTCATGTTAGCCTTTTTTTTCCCAGGTATGGTTATCAACACAACAATGAAATGAACAAATTCTAAAAGAGCATTTTATGTAGTTGTTTAATTAAATATTTAAAATTTTTGAATATTATAAATGCCCCAAAATATTCAGCAGAGATGGCAACACTATTTTAAAACTTTATCAATTAAAAATTAAGTAACCGGATGTTATTTTCTTTTCAATTTTGTTTGAAATTGATATTATAAAACATGGTGAAAATGCGATAACGTTGAAAAGCAATCCTTTGTAAAAGTTGTGATTTCAAAACTAATGCATTAGAAAAATAAACAAGGGGACTGAAAGTATAAGACATAAGTATCCTATGGCGTACAAAAATATGCCTATTGTATAGAAGAATATATTACTTTCCTGTTACCTAATTGCCAGCAGAAAATCTTATATTAAGGTTGAGCAGGCAAAAAGTATGAAATGAAAGTATCTGATATCCCTTCTAACCAAAAATATTTAAAAAAAGTTTGGACGGCTGGGCAGAGGGTAGAGACAATAAAACTATAGGACTGCTTTTCCACTTTTTTAAAAATTCTTTTGAATTAAAAATAAATGAAAAGTTCTAATAATTTAAGTAGTATTAATTTCTCTTGTTATTCTAAAATCTAATTTTTTTAATGGCTCTGGAATTTCTAAGTCTTAGTAAAAACCTCTCTGTAAAAGGAGGTCAAGTTTTTAAAAAGTTGACCTGGATTTAGAAGAAGTGAAAAGCAAAATAGTTCACAAAAAACTGATGTGGTTTGAACACTAAAGCATTTTGGTCTTTGATCATTCTTACGTTTAAAAATTTTCAAGCACTCTCACCTTTGTGTTTCATTTAAAATAAGTAGAGACAGGCTAAGTTTTAGATAATTTTTTTAAATTTTAATAAAATACTTATAATTTTCTATGAAAAAATAGCTTTTTTCAAATAAATACTTTTTATTTAAAATTCAAAAGTAAAAAGTTTTTTAATTTTTATAAATGTAAAAATTGTTTATAATCTGACGAAAATAATAACAATTGCGCATGGCAAGATTTTGTAAATGCAATTTCATTTAATTTATATGGTTTTTTGTCTCTATATATTGTACTATGCATTGCATCTTATTATTGTGTATTTTCAATTGTGGATTTTTATTTTTTTGGACGAAAGTACAAAGTCTAAATCAGGACTAATGAGAAACTACAAATGTTTATTAAAATTCCTTAAAGATAAAAAAACACATTTTCCTTTGAAATATTCGAACGAACGAAAAAATTGCTCCTCATCTTATGCTACCTTTACTTTCCAATTCATTATTCATTCGAATTTTAATTAACTTTTTATTTCCGATTGCTTTTTAGTTATATCAAAAGAAAGCAATCAAGTAAAACTTTAGAATGTAAACAAAGGACAAAATTAAAAAACTAGATTGAACGTCGAAGTAGTTTTTCATTTCACTTCATTTGTGGGAAATCGATTTCGCGTAGACAATGTTTGACTTTCGAACGAGAGTTTAGAACGAACAACAGAGTTGAGAGGCTCCATCAGTCTTCAACTCTTTTCTACAATTATTGGAATCGGATCAGGGCCTGCTCTAGGAAATCTAAGACTATAGGCACAACCTATTTTGGGGGCCCCTTTACGGAAAATATTATGCATGATTTCCAATAATAATGGTACTATATGACCCACGTATAAAATTTTTGCTACAATTTTTTAGGCTTCCTTACAAAAATTGATCAAAACAATAACGTTAGGTCAATTACTCACTTAAAATTGAGCAAAAAACAAAGTGGAGTATCTGAATTTTTTTTTAGTTTACTAATATTTTGGGGATTTACAGCATTTAGCATAATAGAAACTGAAATTTAGGGGCCCCTAAAATTTGGGGGCCCTAGGCCCGGGCCTAACAGGCCTTGTGGAAGAGCAGGCCCTGAATCGGATAGATCGATAATCGACCAAACAGTTTAGCTAATTAGTATTAACAGACTTGATTTACCTTGATACAGACTAACATCTAGCCATTTTTCGATCTTTAGATTAACCATTAATACAGCACATGCTTGCATTTATTGCTTTTGAAATTTATTATTATATCAGCTTGTTTTTTTGAGGAGTAACGCTCCCCAGTTTTGATTATTGATGGGCTTCCGCGATTTCATTGGTTCATTGTTTCATTTCATTGTTTCTGTTTCACTCTTATTGCATGTTTATCATCTGCTGCGTTCAATTTTACAGTTCTTTAAGGTATATGATCACCTTTTTTCAGCAAAAATCGACTAAATATCAAGCTGGTTTTTTTTGCATTTTAATATAAAATAGACGTTTAGCTTTCTAAAAATGTTTTTTTAGTTTTGTTTCATTTTAGTTTCTAGTTTGTAACAGAACCGAAGTTATAGGACTTTAAACCTTTTTTTTTCTTTCTTGTTTTTGCATTTTTTTAAAGCGTATTACGCGTTACGCAAAACATAAAAACTTAAGTTCTTTATTATCAATTGCTTCAAATTTGTACAGTAGTTTTGTAACAGTATGAAAAAGGTTATGAACTAGAATCGTGTAAAACTAATAAGAATAGGATGTTTTAAAACTATTTATATGCTTGTTACTCTGTTGTTTTTATGTGCTTTCGATATAATGCTACAAACGTTTGCCTATAAATAAAATTTGGGCACTGATATCTTAATGATTTTAGTTCATGACCTATATAAATGTTTATTAAGCATATTTAAATTCAAATGATGGGAAAATTAAATTTTTTTAAAGATATGTTTTGCGTAAGCGTGATTTTTGAAGCATATTTTACTATAATTTTCCACAAAAACTGATTTTTTTATGATTTACTTTCTTAAAACTATTTTTATATTCATAACTAATAATAAAATCGCTCAACGTCATGGTAGGAATACAATTTTCAAAAACTTGCTGTCAAAAGTGATCGGCCACCTTAAGTGTAACTTGTTTTCATTGCTGTCATTTACAAAACTTTATCGGCTTTGACTTTTATTATATTTTAAATTTATATAAATTTATGATATTTTAAAATATTATTGATTATATTTCCAAGCCACAGGCATAAACTATCTAATTTTTTTTAATGATAATAAAATACACGTTATTTTATATTCAAACTTTATTATTCCAAGTAAACTTATTATTGCTTGTTAAAAATTTCAGTTTCTTGAGGCAATATTTCTGCACGATGTTAAGTCTGGTAAATTACAGCATTTTTGTGCCGTATAATCATAATACATTATTATTTTGTATGGGTTCTGAGGAAAAAGACTTACAGGAGTGATTCTTATCATCCTTAGAAAAGGAGCTATTATCAGCGAAAATTCTCATGTACTTCTGAATGATAGCCAGTCGAAAGTACTGCTAACAAAAAATCGTAAAGTATAACTAGTTCTTTTTAGTTAGGCTGTTCAGATTAAACGCGAGATCAAGCCTTGGGATGGCACTACTTAAACGAAAAATAATTAGAATTCGAATAGAATATTTCTCATAAAAATTTCATGTTCGAATACATTTTAACCATATTTTTTTCAATAAATTTTAATAATAGTTATTAAGTTAAGATTGAAGTGCGAAGTTGCTAGTCGTAACTAATATGGTGAGATCAATTCGAATATTTTTGTAAATTCGCCGAAAATAAGCAACGTCACAATTGCTAAGGCTATGTACACATGAGGGCGGTTGACCGCGCGTTTGTCAAACGCGCGTTAGCCAAATACATAGAAACAAATGGGATCGTACACATGCAAACGCGCGCTTTGAATCAACGTCGCCAAAACGCGACGGTTGTAGTTTTCCCTTCAACCGCTACGTTTGCAGCGCGTTCGAGTTACTATACTGGGCATTAGAACGTACACATGTGCTCAGTCGAACGCGCGCTTTTGCTCGGTTTTGACGTGAATTGTGTGATCTGTGATTGATCTTACCATTATTTTGATCTGTTTGTGTCTGTACAATGGATGCGGAAGCGTTTTTCCGATTAATAAATTTGTTTCTAAAACATTACTTTGTCAATTAGGCTAATTTTTTCCTAATTTTGAGGTTTAATAAAAAATATTGTTGTCATTCTCATATTTAAAAGTATAAAATGAATTGTAATAAATAATTGTAATAAAATACCTTAATGTTACGAGTTTTTCTTCTGGTGAAATTGCATCCCTCACAACATATTCACAAGGTGATATGTCATCAGTGATTAAAGATAATAGTTCATCAAATGAACTTATACTCATACGGAAGTAGTTGAAAAACTTGTTGGGGTGTTCCCTTAATTTTGGGTATAGCGTCACAAATGAACCCATGGTTAACCGGTAATCTATAAGGGGATGAACCCACCATTGTCTTTGTCTTCTTTGCCGAGCCTTGTATCTACGGTACAATAACCGAAAACAGGTAAACCCTTCTAACTCCATGTGTTCGCACTGAGTACGCTGGTCCAACTGACGGATGCCGTGTCTTGCGCTGTCAGCCAACGTGCACTCAACTCGGCGTCTAACGCCCTCATGTGTACGGTTTCACAATTTGCCAACGCGCGGTCAACGCGCGTTGGCAAACGCGTCATGTGTACATAGCCTAAGGCTATGTACACATGAGGGCGGTTGACCGCGCGTTTGTCAAACGCGCGTTAGCCAAATACATAGAAACAAATGGGATCGTACACATGCAAACGCGCGCTTTGAATCAACGTCGCCAAAACGCGACGGTTGTAGTTTTCCCTTCAACCGCTACGTTTGCAGCGCGTTCGAGTTACTATACTGGGCATTAGAACGTACACATGTGTTCAGTCGAGCGCGCGCTTTTGCTCGGTTTTGACGTGAATTGTGTGATCTGTGATTGATCTTACCATTGTTTTGATCTGTTTGTGTCTGTACAATGGATGCGAAAGCGTTTTTACGATTAATAAATTTGTTTCTAAAACATTACTTTGTCAATTAGGCTAATTTTTTCCTAATTTTGAGGTTTAATAAAAAATATTGTTGTCATTCTTATATTTAAAAGTATAATATGAATTGTAGTAAATAATTGTAATAAAATACCTTAATGTTATAACGAGTTTTTCTTCTGGTGAAATTGCATCCCTCACAACATATTCACAAGGTGATATGTCATCAGTGATTAAAGATAATAGTTCATCAAATGAACTTATACTCATACGGAAGTAGTTGAAAAACTTGTTGGGGTGTTCCCTTAATTTTGGGTATAGCGTCACAAATGAACCCATGGTTAACCGGTAATCTATAAGGGGATGAACCCACCATTGTCTTTGTCTTCTTTGCCGAGCCTTGTATCTACGGTACAATAACCGAAAACAGGTAAACCCTTCTAACTCCATGTGTTCGCACTGAGTACGCTGGTCCAACTGACGGATGCCGTGTCTTGCGCTGTCAGCCAACGTGCACTCAACTCGGCGTCTAACGCCCTCATGTGTACGGTTTCACAATTTGCCAACGCGCGGTCAACGCGCGTTGGCAAACGCGTCATGTGTACATAGCCTAAGATAGAGATAATTACTTAAGATATACGTTTATATTTTGGACGACAACGAAAACCACACTGCTGACAAGCCTCCTTTTCATACATATATATTAGCCCTTAATACTACACAAATGTGTTTAAAAGAACAATACGACTGCACTTCGTGCCTGTAGAACATGATTTTTTTTGCTAACATAACAACAATATGTTTTTGTAGTTATAAGTGAAATCGTTAGCAGATTACAAAAGGTTATTCAGGTATTACAAAAACTATTTTTATAAAGAACTAATTTGCTTTGCAAATCCAGCACTTTCAAAGTGAAAATCATGAATTAAATTAATGTTTATTAAACTCTAATATATAGCTTTCATTCCATATACCGAAGATTTTAGTTTCTTCAAGATATTTGAATACGATTTCTTGAAATACTTAAGTAAACGAAATGGATAATTAGGTCTCAAATAAACTTCTTTTTGTCGCATATACTTATAGCTTAGAAATATGAAAACGTTATTTAGTTTAAGCTTATTAAATGTGGCCTATTTGCATTTAGATTGAAGTTTGATGTTAGCTTACATTTTTATCTGCTTACAGACATTAAGTACTCAGACGTCATAAGCATAAAAACTGTTTCTTTTCAACTCAAAACGAGCGTTTACATATCTGAAAGAACTTTATACAGAATATTTAGTGGCTATACAAATAATTGATGAATACTAAGATTTTGTTGCCCAATAAGACCCTAATGATATCAAAGAATATCATGAAATATTTCTCTGAAGTTGCTTAATGCTATAGACATTTATACCAATTATCGCTAAAGTAATTTTAAGAGTAAATAAATATAGCATTATGCACTGTTTAAAAAAGCAAAATTGGTTTTTTAATTTTGTTTTGAATTATCGTCGCACTAGAGTACACGAGGGTTATAATTCAAAGTTGGAGTTTTAGATAAACACTAAATTCGAACTTTACAAAACAGCTTATTATGCAAATATTTGTGCATATATTCTACAAATAGTCCATAAAAGTTTTGATAATTTTGTGAATTTATACTAATAATTATTGGTGTTTGTAAACTTTAAAGTAAAAACTCCGAGATAAAATGTATAATAGATCTTTTAGTATTTTGAGAATTCGCGTTTCGGTGTATGTTTCAAATTCTCATTAGCATATAAAGTATCTTTTTGATTTTTAAAAACTGATTGTAGTGGGGAAACGCAATTAAAATACCACTAAATTAATGTGTATTGTGATTGTATTGCTCCATGTTCATTGTATAATCTTTCCTGTATGCTTTACCCTCTTACGTCTTTTAATTCTGTGAAGATATTATAGGTTTATACATATACGGCGTTCCACTATTTCAATAGACTTTTTGACTTTTCCCCCGAGTATTTCCATATTATCTCAAGGAGAAACACTTAGATGTTTCCGCAATTCCCTCATCTGCATGTTTCCAAAGTACAAATTACTGAGACCCAAACTGGATTATACGAGTTTAAAAAAAGTTAACTTATGTTTGATTGCAATCCTACAGTACCCTACGTATAACTCCTTTTTCTAATGTTGTAAAACAAAATTCCTTTTTACTTTGATAAGTTATATCAAGCGTAACATAAAAATACCTTCACAAGTTTTACGAAAATATTGGAACACCAACTAGTACACAACCTTTGACTACAACTTCTGAATAATTCCTAGCTTTATAACGAGGCAAATAAACGCGGGACTGATTGTTTACGACGTCTATTGAGATAGAGATTGTTCCGTCAGTACTAGGATTAAAGCTCCCTGCATTCGAAATACCCGCATGCTTCCATATTTGCACTCCTTCTTCTATGTGTATTTAGAGTTCTTACATTTTAACATAGTATGGTATAAAACAAGAGTCCAGTGGCCTGGTGGTAGTACTTCTCATTTTTTTCCACAGTCTGGGAATCGAATCCCGGATTGGGCCAAGTTTCACTCAACCTTTTTCATCCCTTAATTGGGTCGATAAATTGAAGATCAAGCATGCTTGGAAACAAACACTGGAAGTTCCGCGTGAGGTTGATCAACTAACCGGGAAATATGCCTTGCACCACATAGCCCTTGGCCTCGAAAGCTAAACTGTTTTTATGGCAGGTCTTGGACCACTAACGGGTAGTTGCTCCGATGAGTTTAATTTAGTTTTTGTGGTATAAAGCAAAGAGAAGGTGAGCTCAGTTAGAACAAACCACACTTTAAAAATGAGGAAAGAAAATACTATTATATGAAGGTTAAATCTGTGAGGTTTGTCAATACCCAATCTATTTCAGGGTGGTCACAGAACCTGGAAACGGGGAATTTCCCTGAGAATTGACTGAGAATTCCTGACATTATCAGCGAAATGTCTTATATATTTACAGTTTTCCTATGTCTTGTCACTCCTGTTTTTCAATATGAAATCCATGCCGAAACTCTGAATAGCGAAGATAGCATAAGAAACGGCTCACCTTGTGCAACAGCTCCTCGGCCTTGTTGAGGATGGTCTCGAAGCTCTCCCTGTGCAGGAACACCTTGCGGGACTGGATCTTTCGGTGGAAGGTCTTCTCCAGCAGCAGCATGCCCACCTGCCTGCCCAGAGAGCGAGCGATGTCCCCGTGCACCTGAGAGAGAATAGAGAAACTCAATAGGCGCGTTTACATGAGCCATCGAATCCATGGAATGAAGAGCAAACTCCGCAATTTATCCCTCTTGGGGATTTTCGCCCATCAGGCCGAACTGGAATTGCAGGTTCATCGGGGGTTTCGCAAACCCTCCAATGAAGGAGGGTTTGACGTTTAATTCAATGGATTCGGTCACAGACTGTTTGTTTGGGTTAGAAATCCTGCTAGACCACTTTTTCCCCCAATGGAGGGTTTGACATTCCATGGATTCGATCGCTCATGTAAATGCGCCTACTACCAATCTATAATAATAAAAGAAAGAGTCTGCCTGTCTGTATGTCTGTGGATCGCGAAAGACCTACTTACGCTGCTCTAAAAAAATTCAAAATTTTTAATACAGATTCCTTTTAATACCAACGTGTGCACCTGAGGTTTAGTTTTTTCATATTTGATTGCGATTTTTCATTTATATAATTAGTTTCAAAAAACGTCATCCACGTGGGAGTGCGGGACCATAACAGGGCTTGAAAATACGTGGACCGGGCCGAAACGGGGGCTTGACGCCATCCTCTATTGGTGTTTGCTTTTTAAGTGTGCATGCGGCAATACAAATTTAATTTTGTTTTGATTTTTTATAAGTAGGCAGTTTTGGTATTTTAATAAGTAGGCAGACCATAACAGGGCTTCAAAATACAACGACCGCGCCGTAACAGGGGCTTCACACCTTTCTCTGTTATTATTTGCTTTTTTCTTGCGCATGCACCAACACGAATTAAATTTAGTTTAGATATTGAGTGTATTTTCACAAGTAAGCATGCCTCTAAAAGGAAGCAATGTGAAGTTAGCGAGTTCCCAGTAAGGCGGGACCATACTGCTAGTTTGTAATAATATGAACCGGAGAGTTGTGCTGGGTTTAGACAAGAAACTACCTCTTCTATGCAACTTCGTCACGGCAAATGTTTTCCAATACATCAATGAATCAAAGACGTACGCAGAAGCTATTGCAGCGCTGGACGCAATATACGTTATAAAACGAAGTGAAATTTATTCTCGTCATTGCTTGGCGTCAAGAATGTAGCAGAACGGGGAGTACATTTCGGAATTTTTGTAAGCGTTGAAAAATTAAGTAAAGACTGTTCTTTTACAGCTGTTGCCACAGAGCGGTATCGTCAAGAATATATTCGTTATGCCTTTATGCAACGGGGTTTATCCGGGGTTTGAAATGTCATCGAATCCGCGAACGCCTACTAGGAAACCATACAGCAATGTTGGATAAGGCTTTTGATCAGGCTAGGGCCCTTGAACTCGCTGAACTTCATTCAGCATCTTATCGTACTGCAATGGATTAGGCTACTATTGTAGTAGCAGCAGAAAAACTCATTTTTACATCCAGTTTCTTGAATTGTTAAAGGAATTTGTTTTTGTAACAAAAACATCAGAATAGAAGTTTCCATGTTTAGTTGTTTGCTGTTGATGTTTCATGATAAAAATAGTGTTGCATCTATAGATGAGGTTGTTTCTTTACTAGTGCAGTAAGTTCTATCTCTCTCTCGTTCCCTTTTATTGAAGTCAGATATCTAACAAGTTGCGACAGAAAAGGGTTGTGGCAGAAAAGGTTTCACATAATAACCAGTCTTGATTTGGCAATTTGAGTTAAGTTGCCAAGCAACAAAAATGTCATAAGTGGAAACATTCATATTTTGTACAACTCGATAGATATAGCAACTTTACGTTAATTTTAGAAGTTTGAAAAAAGTCGTCTACGAACAGAGCCGTTGTATCATAGCTGGACCTTTTTCGCTTTCTTTCAATGTCTTTTTTGCCAATTGTAATATAGGTTTCATTAACATTCCGCCTTACGTTATCCAGAATGACCTTGTTGACCTTTGTTTTGTCAAGTCATCAAGGTTGTCGCAACTCTGTCTACGTCACTTAAGTCAATATATAGATCCATAACATGTGTATTCAGTTATAGCATATAAATAACCATCCTTTGTATGGTCAAAAAATGGGCCCCACATTGTATTCACGGTATGAAATAAAGTGGGAATCTTAAAGGACAAACATTTTGTTTGTTTGGAAAAAATGAGAGACTGGCAAAGTTATCGAAATATTTGAAAATGGAAGTTATTTTTTATGGTACTTTAATTTTAAATACTTTCTACAGCTGCATGAATTTTTTTCGAAAGCTTAAATCAATTGGTTTTTACAAGTTTACTACCATCAATGAGATTTCAATTTGTATGATCTTTCTGAAATCTTTATTGTGGAACATAAAGGTAAAAATTAGCGGTCGCCACTCGCCACGTGGCGATTTAAATGTCAATATAGGCGATTAAAAAATTTGCCATAGGTCGCCATTTCAATCGCCACTCTCCCACTGCGCTATCTTTCGCGATGTTACGATCGCCGGAGTTTCAGGATAGTAGGATCGACTTCGTAGCGCGAAGTTACGGTCGCCGGAGTTTCGCGATATTACGATCGCCGGAATTTCGCGATGGTACAATCGCCGGAGTTTCGCAATGTTACAATCGTCGGAGTTTTGCGATCGCCGGAGTTTCACGCTGTTACGGTCGACGGAGTTTCGCGAAGTTACAATCGCCGGAGTTTCGGGACAGTAGGAACGTCGGAGTTTCGGATAGTGGGATCACCGGAGTTTCCCGATAGTAGTATCGACTTAGTTTCACGATTTTTCCAGATTTCAACTAAGGATGTGAAGATTATTATTTAATCCAGAAAATTTACATTTCATAAAAAATATTTTCTATTTTAATTTGGAGCAAACAGTTTAATTTGAAGTTGACATTCGGAATAAATTTCATTGGAATAAATTTAATTGCTGCTTCTACATAGCACATATATAGCAAGTTTGCACATATATAGTAAGTTTAATTATTTTTTACTTATTATTTAAATTGTTCTTATATTTGAACCGATTAGGAATTATATACTTAAGCCAATTATCTTGTTGTTAACATCTCACTTTGGTTATAAAAGTTAACTATTTTTTTTATTATTACAAAAATCCAATGTTCACAAATTGAAATATTTTTGCTATCGTAATTTCTATAAGGAAAAAAAAATCATCTTTTTTTTCTTCAGCTTGTACCATCATGTCTGAATTTCAAAGTTACCTTGACTTCCTTTAATGATTTGAACTGACTCACAACGGCATATTGGATAATAAAAGTTTAAATTTTTATAAATTCATACTTTTTATAAAAGTTTAATTTTATTGATAATATTTGTAATTCATTAAATAAAACTGATGTCTAATGAAAAAAAAATATTTAATTTTTATGTAAAAAAATCCGATGGTGGGTGGCCATTAACTAAAAAAAAGTGGCCATTAAAAAAATTGAGGCTACCGGCCACTGGCTATTAACCAAATTTGCTAATTTTTACCTTTAGTGGAACATCTAAGTTTTTGTTTCATGAAAATCCTTTTATCAAGTCATTTTTCCAACAATGTAGCTTATTTTTCATAATATAACTATTAGGAGCTATATTAACATTGCTTTCAAAGATGACAACATGAAGTAATTTAAATGATGATAACTATAATTACAATGAATTTCAATATGAATCATTCCAAGTTACTAATGAAGAAAAACAAACAAAAGAAATAAAATAACAATGAATAAAGATACACTAATAAATTAGTTTAAATATCACCCAACCACACATTAAGTTCCCCGGTAAATAATTATACACACATTTTTTCCAAATGTAAATGCACACGAGACAAATCATTTATCTTTCCAAACAAATATTCACGCAAGCATATAATTTCAAATGGATTAAAATTAATTAATATTTTCCACTCACAAAAAGAAAAATCATACAGAGAACACTGCACCATGTTGTGACAAAACTTTCCTTTGCGTAATTAATATTCTACACCATGAATCAATAAAAATACTTTCGGTTTATCGCAAATCACGCGTTGTTTCAGAGAACATGATAATCACCATAATAATTAACATACTTTTTCTGTATTACAAGACATTAAAAATCCAAACACATCATAGTATAAAGCATTTTTTTGTTGATTAGTTGAATTAAATGAAGAAAAACTTCGTTATGTATGCACCTTAGTTAAAATGACTGCAACTGAATATTTTTTCTAATTTTAAAGTAATAGTTAAATATAATTTTAACTAAAAAATAAGGCATTTTTTAATATAAAATTGATTACTTTTATGTATCTGTTGTAGTTTCATATTAATTTGCCAGTTTTAACATTATAAAAATCATATCATGTAAAGGATTAGAAGTGTAGATGTTTTAATGCCACGAAGATTCTTGTCATTGATAGTTTATTCTTTTAGAATGTAGAAAAGTAGGAATGTTTTTATGTTGTAAGATCAGATAGAGCAATCTGGTTTTACCAATACTTAAAATAAAACAAACTTATTAAAAATATTAAATAAAAATTTGCTTAAATATGTACACCAAAAATATAACAACCAGGGAAAAACAATTAAATTCAGTTACTACAGTTTTGAATATTTGTTGATCAAAATTTCTGATAAATCCTAGTTTTGTATTATTTTGAATATAGTTTGCAAAATAATCATAAAGCAAAACGTTTCGAAAATAAAATGAGTGCTTTTAATTCAGGTTTTACTTACTTGGGAATCTACTTCTATTTCTTGCAGTAATACTTCCCAGCTTGTAAATAAAGTGCTGTGGTATGGAGGCCTGAAACACATATAACATAGTAGATATAATATCCTTAATTCCTGAATGCGTACATTAATTTTTACCCTCCAGGAGAAGAGATACATCTTTATTTTTATAATGTTAGGCCAAGCATTAATAAAAAAAGGTATTTAATCAGTTTTAAAATAATTTTGTTTTTTTCCCTCCAAAAAATGTATGTTTAAAACAGTTTAAAGGTTTAAGGATATATCACCATGAAACAAATTTAAAATTAAACTAAATTACAAAATAAAAGAATTCATAAAACTATTTTAATACATTTTAACTTAATACTAATCTTTAATTATTTAGAAAATTTTATTTAGGATTTGAATATAAATTTAGAATTGATTTGATAAAAAGTTATCATTTCATGAAAATAAATGTTTTCAAAACAAAATACTTATTCAAATCTCAAATGCAACTTAACAAAATTTTTTGAAAAAGGAGTCATCATATCCAAAAGAGTTTGATTTTAAGAGTCCTATCACCACAAAAAAAAAACCCTCAATGAAGTACATTTATTTAAATAACAATTAGACATTTTGTTCCATTTAAATGAACATTTCACATAAGTCGATTATAATTTCACTTTGTTAAATATGTAACTAAATTTTCAAATTAACTAAACCATCTTTAGTCAAACCAAATTAACCCATCCTTATCACTTTGTTTGGTTTTAACATGTAGTTTACCAAAAGCAAGTGATGAATGTGATTTTATGAAGAATGGTATATTCATAATATTGATGACACCCGAAGGTGTTATTTATATAAAAGAACGCTTTTAGAAACATATGTTTAAAATACTTTCTGTACATTCAAGAAATAGCAACACCCCATTTTATTTTAATTTTCAATTAATTCAGTTTAAATCAAGCAACTTTTGACAGAATTAAAAAAAAGTTATTAAATATTACTGTTAACTGTGCATAACCGTAAAGTTTAAGAAATTCAGAATTTTTCAATTGTTAACTATTTCAAAAGTTTTAAACTAACTTTGAGCATAACTTTTGCAGTTTCTAAGTTCAACTTTTTCCTCATATATCTCTCTGTATAGTTAGACAACTCTTTGAAGAAAACCATGAAAAATAATGGCCCTTAGAACAAATACCCATTAAAGTACCCTTATTATCGTCTATAAATTTCACAGGACAATTGAGAGTGCCGAGGAAGAAATCCATAAATTTTTATTACTTTCTCACCTAAAAAAAGAACCATATTTAAAGAAGTATGGCTTCCTTGTTAGAAGTGTCAGGTCTCTAGTGTAATGGCACAAGAAAAATCTTTCAAGAAAAAAAATATTTATGGCCCCAAAACAAAAACAAATTCTAAGGACGCCATTTTTATTCCAAAATATCTTGGTCTTTTTGGAATGGTGAAAAATAGAAGATATATGTCAGAGGACTGAACTACGATGATTGGTCAATTTGGTACGAAGAATGGGGGACAAAAGCAATTGGCTAAGGGTTTACATTTTTTTTATAAATATTTTTTTAGATAGTAATACAAATAGTCGAGAAATACATGATGCAGAAAATAATGTTTGCGTGAACAAAGATAAATTTGAGTAAAAAGTTTTACCAAGGTGACCTACACTGTTAAAAATTCACAATGCTGCTTTTATATATTGCAAACATTTTTGGCCTTTCCAAGTGTGTCCATAGCTTTTCACATATTTTTAGATTTTCTCCAGAAAGAAAAGTAAAATCATTTAACAAACATCCTTATGTGCTCTTCAAAATAGCATCGTTGTCTTCTCCCCTTCATTGTAGGATACGACTAAGCTTATGTAACTAATAAAATAATATTTAAACCACTTTGTTTAAATAGTGTAACCCACTGTGGACGCAGTCAGGTTCTTTGTCAAATCTCTAAGTTAGATATAGACTACTTTGAAAATAAGCCAAATAGGTTCCAAAGCCTTGCATTCCGTGCATTTCAAGACGAGCTTTAAGAAACTTTAAAACATGTTCCATAAGTCAGAAGGAAAGAAATCACTGACAAAGCGGAAAGTCGCAGAATGATTTGGTACCCTTGTTAAAACAACAATGTGTTTAAATGCAGTACATAGAGAAGCCCGAGAATCAGAGCAAAATTAATAAATAATAAGTTTTTTTCAATTGTATGTATTATTCAAATATAAAATAAAAAAGTTTGAAATCTTAACTTGACCACCAAATATCTTACTACTAAGAAGTACATGTGTTACCAATTTCATTCAAATTGTTACTCTTGCAATTTATATGACTTCAGTTTTGTAAAGAATTGGAAACATTTTCTAATCATACTCATATTTTAGTCGTCTAACGAGTGCAAATGTAAAACCGGGGTTATAGATAGGCTAAGAATACGAACATAATAATTAATATAGAAAACCCTTAAAAACGTATAATAGCTATATAATAAATTAATATAAATGGAAATATAATGATAATCTAAACATTTGTTTTTTTTTTCATGGAAAAACTTGTGCCAAACCTAACAACTAGCACCATAAGATTTAGACAGCTTTGGCAGATCGACGAGATGATACACGATTGAAGAGTACATGGGAAAAACCGCTTGATTTCGTAGAGAACTTTCCTCAGCAGGCCCCTTTGGTGATGATTATCGCTTATTCCTTACACCAGTATGGAGAGTAATCGCATAAACTGGTGTAAGGAAGCCAGTTCCTAAATGCCGAGATTCACGCGATTAAGACGCTTGGACCAAGAGAAGAAGAAATAGAGAAACCGGTTTTCTGTCGTCAATGTCCGCCAAGCAGACACTATTATGGGACGACTCCTGATAAATCGAGTGGTTCTTCCCATGCACTCTTCAAATGCCTTATATAAATAAAGTCTAATCTCACCTTTCCCTTCGAAGCTCGGCGTTTCTTTTGCGAAACGTCTCCACCAACATTTGCAATTCTTCAGCATGTTGCTCGTGGATAGAAGACAACTGCTGCGTGAAATCGGCAACTGCAAAAACAAATCGAAAAACCCAATTAACTTCCCAATCTGTAACAACAATCACAAAAGATAATGTATCCCATGTGAAAAATAAAACCACTGTAAAAATGAGACTTTTTTTTAGGTTGGAGTCGACTTCAGAGTTTCTAAATAACCCTGATAAAGATTGAGGAAAGGTGGTTTAAAGTAAAAACATTTTCGACGATTGTTTGGTTTGGTTTTTGAATTATCGTCGCACTAGAGCTACACGAGGGAGGGCTATTGGCGGCGGGCATCGTATTTTAGAACCACAGTCAAGTGACGAGACGACACCTGAATAGGTACCCATCGCAATCATTAAGGGCTACATCGTACGCAGCGTTGAGACTTTGAAGGATATTTAACGTGCAATCCCTTACACTGGATGTTGTTCGTCGGACATTTTGGCTGCACGGGCCGTTTATAGGTCGGCAGTTATTTTGGCGATGCTCGGCATTTTTGACGAAGAGATAGAGAAACTAATTTTTTAAAATCTATTTGTAACTCTTATTTAAATTTGAAATACGTTTTTAGTAGAAAAATTAACAATGAATTTGATCTAGGAAAAATATTTAATACCATGATCTTCATTTACATACATTATATTTTTTTGGATGAGCTACAGCAAATAACTTTAGCATGGAAAGTTTTTTGCCAATAGTCTTTAAAGAGTGCTATAATTTTAACAGTTAAGGTCCATTTTTAAAGATGCAAACAGTTTTTGAAATGAATAACCCCCATTCGAAATTTTCTCTCAAGCAAACACTTCGAAGCTGTCACAGTACGACAACGAGAATTATTTGTTTTTGTCACTCGACGCTTAGATAGCAGCGTAAATAATTTAATTTATTACAAATAATCTAGTTGGGTTATGAGTATTTATATGAAAGAATTTGTGAACTGAAGTCTTGTTTGAGTAAATATTTATTTTAAGGATAATTTAAGATGTTGTTTTGATTAGAGGTTAAATATTTTTTTCTCACTTAAATGACGATTTCTGGGGATTAGTCTGTTAATGCAGAAGAATAAGTGTAAACCCTAAGTCAACAAAACAAGAGTCTTATTTTGAGAATAAATATAAACAACCGCTAATGTAAATTTCAACTCATGAGAGGCAAATGTGCAATTGTTCAAATAAAGTAGACTTCTCTGAAGTGTGGGGTAATCGAAAGATAATGAATTCGTTTCCAAACAATTTTGTTGCTGAAAAAGGAGAATTTGAATAAATATTCATGGAGAGTTTTATAACCTAATGCATTCAGTTTGGTAAATTAATTACGTAGAAATTATAATTAAATTAACAATATCCATATATTAATGATATCAATATAGATTATTATATATTTAAAGAAGAGGTAGTAGCAAAACTTTATTAATATGCTTGAATTGAATAATGATAAAAAAAATGAAACGTTACTGTCAAAAACTACAATAATTCTGCAAGTACTTTCGAGAAATTTTGCAATTTATTCTTGAATGATTTATAACCCAAATATAATGATTAAAAGAATCACTGATTTCCTTTCCCAGTTTTACATTTAAATAAAAAAGGAATCAAGGTGAAGTGTTTAGTTATACATACCGAACAGTTTCTGTTTTGGTTGTTCTAAAAAAATATTTTAGAGCTTGGAAAAACAGAAACGGAATAAGCCCAGATCAATTACATTTATGAGGCAGATTAACTACAGTTGATATATCTAACATTTGTCAGTTTGGGTAGGAGACCAAAATAATTCATTGAATAAGAGCTTGTTACTTGATGTTGAAAATATTTTTGAAAGCTAATATTTTCAAATAATAAAAATTAAGTCATTTCATATTAAGTGAAAAGTGAAAGCATTGCTTAGAATTATGCAAAATTGCCAAATTCTGGTTAGGTTAGGTTTGAATTATCGTCGCACTAGAGCTACACGAGCGCTATTGGCGACGGGCGTCGTATTTTAGAACCACAGTCAACCAAATTCTGGTAGCAAAACCCAGGTCTTTGTACGGAATCCACGTGACTTGTAACTATTAAACAACATATTCATCCTTAATAAAGAGTCCTTTCAAAATCAGTTTTTTTTTAATTCAAAACCAAATTTAGATTTAATATTAGGCCATATTTTAGAAATAATTCATATTGATTGTTGAAATTTTTCTTCCAATTAATTACTGTTTAAAGGAACACCTAACGGTTATAAATATTACTTAAAACAAAGAAACTCTTCGCAATTTTGAGTAAAATGCTTAAATGATGTTTACACAAACTTTAATGTTACACTTCAGAACATATCCCCATTTTTGTTTAGAATTTTAATTGAGAACCCTTTTCTAAAGAATTTTAAGAATCATAAGTTTTGTTAGCATTGAAAATTCATAACTTAATTTACTGTGATTAAAAGCTTACTTTTCTCTTTTTGACTCAAAATAATCGTTCAAACAAAATGCACTCCGAAAAATTGCTTAGTCGAAAAGGTTATGAAAAACCTTAATGTAAAATTTGAACAATGATATACATAGGCACTCAGGAAAAATGCACTTTCTTATCGATCTTTTATGTGTGGAGTAACTTAATATTTAATACTGAAGTCTTATCCTTTCACTTTAAAGAGGAATTCCGGTTTTAAAGTGCTTTGGGAATAAAGTCAAATTCTACTTACTTTTTAGGTTTTAGTATCGGCTAAAAATGTTTAGGTACAACACTTTTAAATGCCAATGAATATATTGGTATTGTATCAGAATGTTTTTTTATAGCTCATTAAAAAGAAATGGAAAAATAAATTTCTTGGCTTCTGCATTTAATCTTTCAGCATTTAATCTTTGTTGAAAATAAAAACAGCATTATGCACACATTGTGTTTATACTCAATGGAATAATTTAATCTTAATAAAATACCATATAGAAGTATTTAAAAATGTTATTTATCCTAAAAAAGTTTTTTTTCAATTATATGTATGAAAGTTATCGCAAATGCACTTTAAACATATGCAATCTAACAAAAATATGAATATTTTTTTTTATAGCTGAACTATTTTTTTGTTCCAAAATTTTCAGTGAACGACTAAAAAAATTATTAATTTCACTTTCAAACCCAACTTAATTTTCTAGTTAGGTTAGTTAGGTTAGGTTAGTTTTGAATTATCGTCGCACTAGCACGACACGTCGCACTAGCACCAACACGAGGGCTATTGGCGACGGGCTTCGTATTTTAGAACCATAGTCAAGTGACGAGCCAACACCTGAAAAGGCACCCAACGCAACCGTTAAGGGCGACATCGTACGCAGCGTTAGGACTTTGAAGGATATTTAACGTGCACTCCCTTGCACGGGGTATTATTCGTCGGACATATTTGGCTGCACGGGCCGTTTATAGGTAGGCAGCTATTTTGGCGATGCCCGGACCCGAACCTGGGACCTTCCGCATGCTAAGCGATTGCTTAACCGACTGGGCTCCCCAGCCCTATTTACTAGTTAGGAACCAATTTATGTTATTTTACTGGTTAGGTTCCAATTGATTAGTTAGGAACAAATTTAAAGCTCGAGCACTCAATAAAAATAACAGTGACTGTTTCTGTAGTAAAGCCTTTAGATATGAAAGTTGTGCGTGCTGAAATACAATTTCATGTGGAACAACTTTTTTTTTCTAAAAAAGAAGGCATTGAAAATATTGTGTTGCTCCCAACGTTTCTTTTTAAAAGCCCTCAAGTGAATTGCACGAAAATTTTCTTTTATAGTTTAAGAATATTGATTTATTACTACTATTTGTTTTGCATGTAGCTTCGTACAAGGTTTGATTTGGCTGAATTACCGCTGCACTAAAGGTTACCGTCAAGTGGCCTCGTAATTTAGAACCACGGTCAAACGGCAATATTTCTACTGGAAAATTGTATAGGTAAATAGGAAATATTAAGCATAAAATGTATCTTTAAGACTGGCATGCCTTAGTCGTTTCTTGTGTTTGAATGTGATTAGATAATTAACTAATATATCATGAAATATTTACGTAACAGTGAATTCGAAACATTATAAATTTTTGTATTACTCAATATTTTGTGGAAATAAAAAAAAAAAGGAAGGTTACATATAAATGATGCATGTATATTAAAACTTTTAGATTTTTTATTTATAGAATCAATAAATTATTCATAAAAATTCTGTATAGCGCTATTTATGGAACATAAAAAGTGCAAGTAAAGCTGCGAGAAAAACACTTCCATTTCTCAATGTTAATCTTATGAGGCATGAATATTTTTTTCGCAGCTGTTCCTTTCTTAAATCAATTACTTTCTCGAAATTTACTAAGTAAAATTTTAAGCATATTATTAACTTATCATCTGTAAAATAACCCCCTTGGTAGCAATTACAAGTCCAGAGGGAGCTATTTTGAATCAATAGAGCGTGAGTGGCTGTAATAAGTGTATGAATGAATCGTGAAATTTCGTGCCCAAAAAACTTCAACAGAAAAAAATTCGATGTCGAATGTCATCGCGTAGCACATAGGACTTTTTTTTAAGTGAGTGTAAAGAAATATAACACAATCTGTCACAAACGTCAGTTGACTCTAGTTATCTTTTTTAAATATCCTATTTTTATGTGTTATAAAGCTGCATAAATAGAAAATAAATAATGATGATACGAAAGAAATTATCTTGAATCTATGGGAAAATAGTATATTTAACTAACTTATTTTTTTTAAAAATAGATATTATCTGAGCTTTCAAGACTTGTATTGTATCATTTTTTGTGAAAAAAAGGTAGTTGATAAACGTAACTGTACAATTTGAAAGGAAGTAACAAAAATAAGTAATTTATCCATAATGAGTTTTGCCCTTCAGTTTTTTTTGTTAATTGATAAAGTAGAAAATTGTGTCAATAAATTCAGAAAATAAATCAAAAAGATGGTGATTATAACAAAAAATAAAGATAAGAGGTGAAAACGGCTTGTGTTACATAAAAAACAGCCACGAAAGAAAAAAACTGCAAATAACTATGTTGTACTGGTGATATTTTTGTGCTTTTTAAAAATAAAGTATATTCATAGCAAATCATTTTGTATTCAAAATAATCAAAGAAGAAAATGAACAAGAGTTACGTATCGATATAAGTAATCCAATACGTAGAAAAAGCCCGGATTTCCGATTCAACAATTCATATTTCAGACCCAAAAACTTAAAACAAGACATTTTCGAGCCTTAACGACATTTTATTCAAAGAGTGGTGATGATACGAAAATCCATAACACTTTGGAAATGACACAACCACACCCCCAGAATATTCATTCTCACGTCCGCCCTAAAAGAGTTGTAAATGCATCAATCCATTGCAAAATTTGCATGGATTTTCCTAATACATGTAATGGATTCTAGAAGCATGCCGTTGGAATACATAGGAGGGCTCTTTCGATTGCAGTTGTATCGCTAAATGTGAAAACAATCAATTACATAGGGTGATATCCCGACAAAGTTATTTCGCATAATATTTTAGAAAAAAAAGCGTACTTGGAAGTATTCCAATGAAAATGACCCATTTTAGATTTAGAGTTGTAATGAGATATTTGGAATTCGGCATTTTACACACGCTTTAAAATGTTTGGAAGCGAAAAAAAGACCTTAAATGCTTTCTGACATTTTCGAAATGTTCAGTATCTAAATTCTATTTGAAAAACAATCATAATGGATTGATGACATATTACAATGCGAAACCATACGAAAATTGAATTTTCATAAATAAAAAAAATCATAAAATTTAGACCAGTAAGTTAATTATAAAATTTTATGCATTCAAAAATTACCCCTATATCTACTTGCAACAAATTGCATAAGTTTCAACAAAGTAATCCAACCAACTAATTAATGCCATCAGCACACATAATTACGCCAAAAGTTCACTCATTACCCTCTTCCTAAATGGACTTCAAAATATCCGAGGGACACAACCGCCCCCCCCCCCCCCCCATCCGGTTAAAAACTGCCTTATGGAGTTTAAATAAGATGGAAGTGCTGTGGGGAAAGGGGAAAAACGATAAGGGGAAACTGAAGGGGAAAAACGATACAAAAACCAGTTTGCCAAAGTGACCATGATCGCTTCTTTCATGCACCCAACAAACCATATAGTGAATGATTTGGCGATAATTCAGTGAAGTAACATAGTGAAGTAAATAAACAGTAGTTGAAATTTTTAGAAGGAAAATATTAATTTCCCTTTGAATAACATTATAGTTTGAGAGCTTTAGCTTTGAATAACATTTTAGCTTTGAATAACATTATAGTTAGAGCGTTGTATTAATCAAATCTAGTACTTTCCTCTAGAAGTTCACATACAGTGGACCCTTTGTGAATTCACTTCACACCTTTAGTTTACAATTTTTCATAATACTATCATTTTTTGTAAAAAATTTTTAATGTTGTTCAAGCTTTCCGCAATTACAATGAATCAGCTGCTTCGGTTTAGGTTTAAAAATTGTGAGCAAGAAGGCCGGGACCATTTCGAATGTCTTGCAAAAAGCTTTTCAGCTGCAAATTTCTAATTAATGTGCTCTAATACAAAGGTTAGAATGGCCTATCAATCACAAAAAAACGCTTGTTTGTTTATTTATACCATACCAAAAAGTTGTAATTTTAACCCTCAAAACCTTCCATTCCACTAAATTGAAGCTACCTTCAGCAAATGTTAAAAGCTAATTTTGTTCAATTAGGTTAGGTTTGAATTACCGTCGCACTAGAGCTACACGAGAGCTATTGGCGAAGGGCATCGTATTTTAGAACTACAGTCAAGTGACGAGCCGACACCTGAATAGGCACCCAGCGCAACCGTTAAGGGCGACATCGTGCGCAGCGTTGAGACTTTGAAGGATATTTAACGTGCACTCCCTGACACTAGGTATTATTCGTCGGGCATTTATGGCTGCACGGGCCGTTTATAGGTCGACAGTTATTTTGACAATGCCCGGACCCGAACCTGGGACCTTTCGCATGTCAGGCTAGTGCCTAACTGACTGGGCTCCCCCCCCCTAATTTTGTTCAAATTACCTTTTAAAACATACTTCCAACTGCATTATTGTTTGAAAAATGTGTTAAATATCGGAAAAAAATAAATTCTTAGAAGTTTTTACAGTCTTAAAGAGCGTAATATGAGTATTATGAATTATTGGCTTGAGCAACATCGACTTGGCGACTTTTTTCCTTGCCAAACAGCCCCATCTTATCAAACATCCACGTCCAAACCTCACCGGATCCCGCGCATGCGCAACAGGGCTACACGGACTATTAACCCAATCAGTGTGGCCAGATTCTCATTCTTCGGGATCAATAAAGCGTTTGTTTCAATAAATGAAGTGCTCAGTGATAGGCGAGGTCCATGACCGAGAGGCATTTTTAGGGAATTATCTGGCTCTTTTGACCAATAAAGAGATTGGTTTTGTGAGACAGTGTCAACTAGTGATTTTTTTAGTGGAAGAATGTCAAGCGGTCAATTTTTAGGTGGTAGCTACGTTGACTGAATGCTAGATTGTTCTTCGATAAGAGTGAATGTTGTGATTTAGATGTTTTATGGAACTCTTATTTTTCTGTTTTACTTTGCCATGTATGCTACATAAAGTTGTAAATTATTTCGCCTCCTTCCACAGCGCAAAATAAAGAATTATAATAAAGTAAAAATTATTAGACAGATAATGTAAATAAAAAAATAATAAATTATTGTGATTACTTAACAGTTTCATTTACTAATTTACCTTTTATATTAAAAAAGAAACGGAAGAAAAGGTTAGTCTTTTATTTTGCTTGATTATCATGGCATATCAACTGAAGTACTTAGGGAAAATTCTTAGAAATGTGATATTACGATACGTTAACTGAGAAAGAAAAATATTGCATCAAGGAAGCAAAATTAAATGGAAAATTTAAAAGTATATAAAAATAATGACAGCTTAAAAGTAAATACTTTAAGAAAATACAAAAGAACAGTATGTACTTCAACTTTTACTTTTGATATTAAACATTTTAAATATATTCCTTTAGTCACGTCCACGGTTTATTTAAATTATGTTTCTAAGCAAACCTCTTAACACTTTGTAATATCCGAGTTTTGTATTGAAATTCTCTGTAAACATTCAATAAATTTCAAGTATTTCAATTCCCCAATCTCTTTTTAGATACTTGGAAAACTCTGAAATTCCGGTCGAAGACATTCCGCTTTTGAAAAGGGATATTCTAAATTCCACCAGCCCCCATTCAATTCAAAGGTTAAAAGCCAAAATCGTCTGTTTTTATTTTGTCTTTTCCACAAAATTTCGAAAGAATCCTCGGAAGAGACAAAAGAGGTTTTTACATTTCACCGAAGACTAAATCGATGAGTTTTTCTCTAAGTAAAGCGAAAGCGCTGCATAGTTTCCTATTTAAAGTATTCTAAGTAAGGTTAGTTTAACTTTCTTTAAAATGACTCTCTTAAGAAAGTTACAGAATTTCTCTTAATATGATGTCCCAATTTTGTTTTTTTCTGTTGGTGAAGTGTTTTATTGAATATTTAAAACTATGTTTTCAGTCTTTTGTTATACATAGCTCGGAAAACATCGAACTAACTGAATTTTCCATAAATTCAAATATTCCACAAAAGTGAAGAGTGTTATTTGTGAAGTATTTGTATTTATAAAAAAAAGTAAAATGTTTTATTTTGTGTAAAAAAAAGAGAAAAAAAAACAGGTAGCGGAAATTCACACAAAAAACCCTCCATTTCTACTGGTTTTGAAGACTACCTCCTCTTATAAAGAAGAATTTATACATTTTATATTCGTGAAACTTTATCTGCATTTATATTTTTTATCCATTTCAATTAAATAGTAAAGAAACATCATTTATGCTAGTAAAATTGAGAAGTGAGTAAGTGAAGAAATTATTATGTATAAAAATTTTTAGCTACATTTCACATTCGTTGGGGAAAAGAGAAACAAAAACATATTTGATGAATTTAAAAAGCTTCAATTTAACAGACCCATAAAAACATTTGTTTCAAAAATAAATATTTGTAACAAAATACTTTATTATTCGGGAAAAAAAATCTTAGGCATTTATAAATATTATTAAAAAAATTCAAAATTAATCATTATGTGTTAAGTTTTACACAAAGGATGCTTTTCAAATATTTTGCCTATTTTAATGTTGCAAGTGTCAACAAATTTATGTATATCAAATTATAAAAAAAACTTTCAAATGAAATAAAAATCCACTTTACTACTAATCCGAAGCGACCAATTTAGGAAGTGCAAGTTCTTCATACAATTAAGCAAAACCGACAGCTTCAACTTCATAAACAATTATCCATTAGTATGAAATTATTTCATTTAAAGGGTGTTGGTTGCAAAACTCAGTCTAAAAAGTATAACTAAGATAAAGGTTTGAAACCCATCATTACAATGTGTCGAACATTCCATCATCCATTAATCTAGAGTTATTTCATTTGATCGCACAGCTTGACTTTCCCAGTCAGTCATATTAAGAATCCCGTAATGACATCAATGCAGCAGGACGATTAGCGGCACAGAATGAGGGAGATCGGAGGCATATTTGAGTCATCCATCTTAGACATGACGATCATTCTTATATCGTTGGGGGGATAAGGGAATTTCATAGCCCACTATTATTGATTAAGACGAGTCTGATGGAATAATAGAACGTAATATAGGTAAGAATGGAGTCCTGAAGGGCTGAGGTTAATTAATAGTAAATGTATCGTGGAGAGTATATTTTCTGATGTCGAGCGTTGGATCCGATTGAAAATAGGTTGTGAAATAGGTTTGTATTATCGTCGCACTAGAGCTACACGAGGGCTATTGGCAACGGGCGTCGTATTTTAGAACCACATTCAAGTGACGAGCCGACATCTGAATAGGCACCCTACGCAACCGTTAAGGGCGACATCGTAAGCAGCGTTAAGACTTTGAAGGATATTTAACGTGCACTCCCTTACACGGGGTATTATTCGTCGGACATTTTTGGCTGCACTGGCCGTTTATAGGTCGGCAGCTATTTTGCCTATGCCCGGACCCAAGCCTGGGACCTTCCGCATCCTAAGCGAGTGCTTAACCGACTGGGCTCCCCAGTCCCTGTAGAATCAGGAATTGGAATTACAACAAGTTTTATTAATCAATCCAAATTGACAATTGCCTTCATTTTGCACTTAAGCATGACAAAACGTTTTCAAGCAACTATTTCATATAAGAGACGAGTCTTGGAAACGAATTGAGTTGAATAAACGTCGCACTAGAGTTACAAGAGGAATATTGGTGACAGGCGTCGTAATTTAGAACCACAGTCAAGGGACGAGCCGACGCGTATGAAGGCACCAAACACAACTTTTAGGAGCAACATCGTACGCAGCGTCGGGAAATTGAAGCTATTTAACGTGCATTTCCATTGCACTTGGTATTTCGTGTGATATTTTAGCTGCACAGACCATCTATGGGTCGGCAATTATATCTGAGAATGAACCTGGGACATTTGACATGCAAGTCAAGCGCCTTACCAACTGCGCCCCCAGCCCTAACATAGAAATCGAAAAATCAGCTTCATCTTAGAACCATTTATGTAATTTCATAAAATTTTCATTTTAAAGTATACCCAAGAAGTATCAGTTTCAGTAACTTAGTATAGAGTTAGATTTTTTTCATAAAAAAAATTAGGATTATGTATTAATAGCAAAATTAAAAAAAAATCAGTTAACTTTTATAATTTTTTTTCGAAGCGATGACTATGAAGTATCATTTCAACATAAACTATTCTATTTCAGAAAGAAAAGGGCGAGGGTTCAGTGAAAGAAATCCAATTATTAAAAAAACACTAAAAACTTAGACTTACAACTTCTAGAATAAAAGATATCCATTACAATTTTTAACTAAACTACAAAAACTTTAACATAAAAACTTTAAAAGTACTTTTTTACAAACGAATTAGTTAAGTCAAATACTTTGTCTGTCGGCAGCAAGAAAACCAATTTACCATTCCTTGAATTTAACTATATTTCCGAGTAAAAAAAATGATACCATTTATTTCTATAAGGATTTCCTCATGTAATAAAACAGACGATAAGCCTATTTTTGTGTGAGGGCCAAAGAAAAGCTCAAAGGAAAATAGCTCTCTCAGGCCTTCCAAGCATTAAAGGCTATCTGCTTACATAACAATGAGACAAGTTGACATGTTTGTTGGTCTGTAGTCATGGTTACAGTAGTTGAGAAAGCGGGAGAAAAAGAACATTCTAGACGGAATAGTCGATCTTCGTCACTTATAATAGTGCATTTAACTAGTTGAATTGTTTTTAGTTTTTTTTAAATATCTCTTAATGTAAATATTGCGAGAAATTATAATATATTTGTCTGTCAGTTTGACCCTCACTTTTGTAAGCTAAATGTGGAAATTGTCATGTTAAAATGGTTTTTTTTGTAAAGATCGGCTCGTTTATCACCTCAAATTTTTATCGAAAATTAGGCCTAAAGTATATTCAAGTGGACTGAAATACTACTGTGACAATTAGAGACGATTAAAATCAACCCATTTAATATTATTTCATTCATTTTATTTCCTTGTTTTTAACAAGCATTTTCCTTCAAAAACTCTATCAATTAAAATATCTTCGATGGACTGCAGGATAAGTTACGTATATTTAGTTATAAACTATCATTAATCAATAAAATTTTATGTTCTTTTGCAAAAAATGGGCTTTGATGCTAAAACTTTCAAAGTTCATGTTTATGTTATCGTATTGAGAACTATTTATAAAAATGGTAGCTGAGCATACCCGGCGTTGAACGGGGGTATCTCCTTAAAGTGGGTAACTAGTTTTCATCCAAACTTATTTTATGCCAATCCATCTCTCTCTCCACTGCCCATCTATAAATCAGGATATTATGAATCCCCTCCCCCCCTCCATATTGATATGAGCATAAATTAAAAAATAACTAATTAGAAGTCCGATTTAATCTTTGCTTTTTCAGAAGTTTTAGAGTGTCCACTTCGATCCCTTTTAGAATTGCTAGTTTCATAAACAAAGAATAACCTTTACCAAAACACAATTAATTATCAAACACGCAGTTGAGCAGTTCACCAGCAGTTTCTAATTCTCACGAGCTGCCATATGAGGAGTTAATGGACATTTCGGAGAAGTATTCAGCAGATCTAGAATTTATATCGCCTATACTCTCATGGTGCATTGAAGTTATTTGCTACCAATTCTCTACAAAATATATTTCACATTTAATTCCCGGAAATCTATTAGACATCTAGTCTGCGCGATGTGTGACAAAAAGCAGAAAACAAAACAGAGATCTAACCATCATTAATGTTTGGAAAAATTTTATGAAGTGCAAACTCCCTATTTATGCTTAATTATTCGTTCATATCTTTATTTCGTAAAATTTATCAACTTCAATTAAATTCAATTTGGAGCATAATTAGTATAGACTAAATCTGATTGCGTGTAAAAAACAAAAGATTTTAAATAATGTTAGTCAATATTTTCGCAGAGGTTTTGATGGGACTAAGCATAAATTTCCCCCCACTAGGCATGAGAATCATCATAACATCAAAAGAAAAAAAAATTGAAGGGAAAATTTCATTCGTTTATTTAATTATTGACTGTAACTTTACTTACTCCAAAATTCTGAAGAGAGCGACACTATTTACAATAAAAAAAATCAATGAAATTTTTTAAATAACAGGATTTAATTATTTTTAATTTGCTGGTATAACGAATATCATACCTGCTGAAAAAATGCCTACCCGGTAAAAAAAAATACTTTCACAGAGGCTGTGATTTCGAAACTAAAGTTCATCACCTTTGTGGGACTGACCAGCGAATAAACATACGTTTTAATTTTAATAATGTTTAAATTAATCAAATTTTTTAAATTATGTTTGAAATTTAAACATTCCATTGATGTTTAAACTTGTATCTGGACATTAAAAATGACTCCCCAATGCTGTTAAAACCAACAATACACCACATTCCTCTACTTTTTACGACGTCATTGTGTGGAAGCAAAAACACCAAAATTTAAAATATCGTATTAACTATACCAAAAAACAAGTCACGATATCTTTTCATTAGCAATAATTAACTCCAAACCAGAAACTTTAGTTTTTACTTGGAGATGCAAAAGAACATTCGCCATTTCGTTCTATCTCGATTTATCAGGTCGAGGAAATAATAAAAGCGCGTGAGAGAGTGGTTTATTTTTATCCGCCATTCGTGAGGGAACAAGCAAGTCGTAAAAGTGGGAAATTCGATCCACATAGAAGCGGAACATTTGTTACGGTGTTTTTCTGGGTTTGGAAGGAAAATTTACATTGCCATGGAATTGCTGTTGCACCTTATTTTGATGATTTCGTGCAGTGAATTGTTTGGAAGGGAAAATTGGTGATAAATTTTGGTATTGAATCAGAGCCAAAACCTATTATTGAAGTTAATTCAATTTACGCAGAGTGATATGTAAAATATGAGTAGAGATAACTTTAAATCTTTAACAAAAACGAAAGACTTTATTTTTTTTTACTTTAATCTAATTAAAACCTCATCAGGGAAAAAAACCCAAACTATAGGAATTTTTTTCGTAGTACAAAAGTTATTAAGTGCTGTCTACTTACAAAGATAAAAAAAATAGGCAAATTCATTAGTAAAACATTACTGACATCAAATCCTATAGGTTGTGATTTGTAGTGTTGAACAAATACCAAAATTTATCTATTAGGATTCGATATTGAACACATACAACAAAAATTGTTAAGATATTAATAAATACCTAGATAAATGTATGAATATTTCGTTATCAAAAAAGTTCATCGGCAGTTTAGATTCAATATTAAAAATTAAGTTGAATATGGCGTAAAATGGGTCATATTAAGATTTGGTGGGGAAATAGTTTACAAGAATTTAGTCATTGCATAAGTTAGTATTTGTGAAAAAAAAATAGACGCAAGAAAGATAATATCGAAAGTTATTGGAGAATATTTCCTTGTGAATGTCATTAAAACAATGCTCTAGTTATAATATGCATGTTTAGTTTGAAAAAGTCAAATTATCAAAAAGGAACCTAACGTTTAAACTGTCTAAATTTTTGAAAATCTTAAACTTAGAAACAAATAAAAATAGATGTGGCAATAATTTGCAAAAATAAATGTAAAGAGTTCATTTGGGCAAAAAAATAGTTTAATACTTATATTTCAAATCGTAGACCTAGTTTTACTGCAACTGCAACTTCAAGAACGATTTATTTTCAAGTCATTATAAAGGTCATATTTTTAAATAAATATTTCAGAATTTTCAGCTCAATTGGTTAAACATGTAGCCTAATAAGTTTGCATATTATAAATTTTTCTAAACTTCATATGTTTTTCCTTTACTGCCGTAACGTACTTACAGTATCTAAGGTTGTTCATGTTATTTATGGAATAGGCTGTTCTATAGCAGATAACGTCTCCTTAGTTTTTTTGGGAAAGCAATTTCTGATATTTCAAAAAAGAGTACAGAATAGCTTTTTTTTTATTTTGTTGAGTTAAAAATTCTTTTTGGTTATGGAAAAAAAATTGAAGTATGTTCCGGTAAAGCAAAATATTTATTGAATCATTATATAAATTGAACAAAAAAGAAATGTAATTCGAAAAACGAATATGGGTCACAAAATATATTTAATGGCTCAGCATCTACATGCAATGTAATGGAATTGCATCAGAAATTTAATATATGGGTTTTGTAGTTATTAAGATAATATGACCAAATATAGATGATAAAATATAACTAAACTTTTGTTTTATAAGGGGTATGATACGTAGCGGATTATGTTTATTTTGGATTTTATATTTAAATTTTTTATCATGAGAATTCAGTTAAAAGATAAGGGATTAAATGATATTGGTTGTGAAAATAAATGTAAAAAATACACTTTTTTCTCGTTATATGAAAAATGTATTGAGATATTAAGCTTGAATAATCATTCAGGTACTAAGAGCTAACAAATTAGAGTACAAAACATCTAATTTTGGGGCTAATCTCTATGAACTAACGGAAGATTAACGTGAGGCTTTATATACATATGTCGTACAATTCATAAATGGTGCAAGTATATACTTTAAAACAAAGAGTAAATTAAAAAAAACTTCTATAGCAGTTAAATATGAATATTGCAATAGTAGGAAGCCAAGTTTTGTTTCGTAAAAATGTCTGCAAAAGTCAAAGAAAGGCTTTTATTTAACAAAAAATCGATGAATTTTATGTTTGTTCACTATTTGTTAAGTAAACATGAATATTAATTAATATTATACTAATCATTTCATAAAATTTTACTTTATTAGCAATATTTGAAACTATACTTAAACATATATTTTCGATTTCACTTTCATCTTAAATACATACATTTTAACAAGGCATTTATCTCTGAAATTTTTTAGCAAAGGCAAATAGCCTGAACGTTTTATTTTTTTCATGTGCTTAACTACATATAATTTTAGACAATAGAATAAATGACATATTTACTTTAAATAAAAAAAAGTGTAATTTTTTGTTTCTTTTTTATAAACCTAAAATGTGTATTATTTATAATTATGATTATTTTAGTCACATATACGCGGTTTTTTTTACCCCCTTGTGACGAACAAAAATTTTCTGTAATGTTTGTAAATAAAGTGTTTGTTTGTTATATAGGAGTGTTTTTATTTTCTGTCTAAAAAAATGAAAGATCGTATCAAATAAAAATATATATTCTGATATATTTAACCCCATTGAATGCATTTGTTTTTAAAATTCACCTATATTTACGAAAACATTATGATATCTAGTTTACTTACGCAAAAGCCAAAACCGAAAGGCTCTTGTCATTTTTTTTTATTATTATTCTCTTCAAAATGCATCTGTCGTCTAATACCATCTATTGAATAAATCATATTTCTTCAAAAAGACATCTGTTCTTACCATTCGATGTAAAAAGGGATTTTAGCATGCCGCTACTATACGTATTCATCTTTCAAATATCATATCTTTTTTTCTAAGCAAATTGTAAGCTAATAAAATATTATGTCCTCCGAATATTTTTGTTTATTAGTTTTATATAGTTATGATCAAGGTGTAAAGAAAATTATTTTAAAGGGAAGGGACTACTTCTGAAAGAGTTAATGATTATAAAATGTGTATTTTAGTGAAATGCATAAATTAATGGTATTTTTATAATGCATTACAATATTCAATTAGTTGCAAACATAAAACCCGTTTTCTTGATTTCTTTTAGGCAAATCAGTTATATATTTTTAAAAAATGCAAATAAAACTTGTTGACGAGATATTTCCTAATTATACTTTTTACAAGAAATAAATTCCTTTTTAAAATTTCAATAAAAAATAGTAAAAACACCGATAAGTGTGAACATGAATATAATATTTACAAAACACACCTTAAGATAAAATATTACAGAAAGACCAGAAAAATGTTCAATCTCAAAATAATTGAAACATCTTACGTTAGTTTTTATCTGTCGTTTTTTCGATACGAAGCAAGAAGTTTGATAAATTCGCTTCATACTCATGTAACCTTACTCTACTAATTCTTAATTTAAGTCTCATCTTAATATAACACTTTTTTGCCTACTTCGAAAAAAATATATTTTATTTAAACAATACAATTTAACGTTTCTTAAAAATAATTAGTTTTACAAAGCATCAAGTTACCAGTTATATTCTTCCCCTCTAATAAAACTCTTCTTCAATTATTTTGTTCCTAGCGATATTTGTAAAAACGTATTTTCAATTATGATAAATTCTAAATTTTTCACAGTTGAAATAGTGTCTCTTTTAAAGCACTTAGAAACGTTTTATTTACTAGAAACTGCACAAAGTGACAAAAATGTCGCGTCACCAAGACGCGTTTGACGTCATTATGACGTCAGAGAAAAACACTTTCTTCCCGTAGACACCTAAGCACACAATACTCTCTTTAACAATCACGTTCGTCCGTCTGAGAAAATATGTATTTTCTGTATGTAATTTATGTTTGGAAAATAACTTAAAAATGCTATCTTTAAAGCCGGAATTTCGGAAAAAATAATTTGAGTTTTTAAAATGAGTACAAGGAGGATTTTTGATCAAAGCATGGAAAATGGATAGCATTTTTGTGAAAAATCATATTGAATGCGAAATTGTGAATTCAAACAAAGAAAAACTCTTTAAACGTAAATTATGAGACAATCAAAGTATTTTATTAACTTTCCAATTAATTGTGTTAGCATTAAAACAAAACATACGGGGCCAGCGTGTTTTTTATTTTTTGGTGTTGTCAAACAACAAAAAACTTGAACCTTAAATGAAACAAATAAAAATACACATTCTAAAAGAAGTAATATTTTTTTAGAAAAAGAAATAATTTTTCTTCCAAATGAACAAAGAGGAAGTTAAGAAAAATATTTGTGTTATATGCAAAACACCTTATGAATTTAAACTTAACACAAAATAAGTTAATTCTGAACACTTGAACTATTGTTTTATTAAAGAAAAAAGTACAACGCGGCAGGAAACTAATTATCCAAATTAATTATCTAATAACTCAAGATTAAATAAATAATGGTTAAAATAAACCTTTCTCTGTAATGGTAAGTAATGGTGATTTAAAACTTCAATAGTTTCTATATCAAAAAACATTATTAAAATAATTTCTTTTGAAATCGCAAAAATGTTAAGAAAATGTAGTGTTTTTAACTAAGTTGTTAAAGTACAAAGTACATACTAAATTCTTATACTCATAAAACATTGATAATATTTTTCAAGCATTTCAAACACCGCACAATTTTATGTAAACGCCATTGATGAAATCTTTACTATATTGAATTTTGAAATAGTTAAAAGTAGTAAAAATGATTTTTTTTATTTCACTCAGCCCTAAAGATATTTTCTAAGAAACTGCGTAGAAAATTTCATAAAATGACGGAGCAGAAAAGTTCACGATGATAAAAAATAATTTATGGATCCCATTTCGGGAAAAATGGCAGGTTTTCATAAAGAGATTTTATCACATAGACACATTTATTGTAACTTTATATTTTTAAACTGGTTATTTTGTCGCAGAAAAAAGAAACTTTGTCCCTTACAAAAATAAAAGTGTTTTATATAATACTTGGGTTGGTATTTTAAAATTAGAAATCAAGCATGGGGATAGTTCTTTAAATTTGTTATTTTCGGTTGCTTATGTTTAAGTGGTAATTGCATGACATTGAATTTTTTGAAGAGTCATTTAAATTTGGGAATATTTTTTACTGATGAAACGTTTAGTTAAATTTTTAACTTAAGTTAAAAAATAGTTTTACTGGACATATTGTTTTTAAATTTACTAAATGATAAATATCAGTTTTTAAATTATAAACAAACAAGGAAAAACATCAGATCACATTGTGAATGTAATAAAGATTATTAAATCCTATAACTCTGTGGCTCTCTATTATGACTTCAATTTAAATAAACGGTATTAGTATCACTAATTGCGAGAACGCAGTGTCTCACCAAAAGAAGAATAAAGAAAAAATGCCCCCAAATAAATGGCATTGATAGGTTCAAATACGGTACACACATTTTTATGCTCAAATAGTTAGATTAACAAACAGCTGTTTCGTACACATGTTAAATTAAAAACTTTTTTACACGTATCTAATAAAAGTTTAAAATGCTCTAAAAGTTTTGCAATTATCGACCAGGGATACGTACCCTGTATTTTTATTAAAAGCAACTCAAACAGTCGTAGCCTAGCAAACAGATCATGTAAAAAGCAATAATTGTTGGGCCACAAAATGTATTGAATGCAAATTCAGATAACTTTTAATGGTGTCGTTGTTTATATGTATGGTCGGCATGGCAACAGTTTACCTATCGCTGATATCTGCGAATGTTGGAAATAAAATCTTTTCTCTTTAATACCTTTGACCTTAAAAAATCACCTAAACTAAGTTTGATATATACGCTTATTTTCTTGGAAACTTTTCAAAAAAATAAACGGAAAATAAAGCTTAATTATGCTTGAACGTCGGGGAAAATATGATAGAAAGGTATATTGACTTAAGATAATTGTGTCTTTCATATAATATTTTTTAGATATCCTGCAGAAATTGAATTTCAAAAATGACTTATCAAAAGTTAAGCTATAAATTTGTTCAATAAAACGATGCAGACGAAAATATATTTTACAGTAAAGGCATTAGTCTTAATTTGAATAAATTGTGCTTAAGGAGATACTTTAATATATCTGGATGCACGGCAGTGCATCGCCAAGTTCATAACGAAGGCGGCACTGACTATCCTTTACTGGGACCATTTCGGCATAATTTTGGAGACCCAGTTCTTTTCTTCTACGCACTTTAGATTCGAGTTTAGACTTTTTTCTGGGTGTCCTAGTGAGACTTAACCTAGAAAAAAATTTCCAGCGTTCGAAATTCATTTAAGCCAGAGATAAATGAACCAGAAAAACGACAAATATGTCCCTCACTGACTGACTCACTGACTGACTGACTCACTGACGGGCGATCATAATGTTTAGGTACAACGGCTTGTTATGGAGTTACGAAAATTGGAACACTTATAGAATAGAGCATGCATATAACAGGAAAAATCCGAAATTCGAAGATTTTACCCGGGGTTGGGCGTAAACTGATTGGCGCCCTTTTTCATAAGCAGTTGCAATGCTCTCCATACGCTGATATACCAGCGGCGATTAAACGTCGTCGCCAACAATTCAAATAGTTATTTGCCTTCAGATACGTTAAAGGTTTTCATGTGTGGGATTTAGCACACGATATTACTAATTTAATGTGTCAACCTGAGCTGGCAACCAGCACCATGTTTTATAAAGAGCCATTGGTTGTTTGGAGGTAGGATTAACATCGCACAAGGGCTACATATGAGTAATGGTTGGAACCAATGCTTCACAACGGGCAAATGTTTTTTTTTAAGGATTTTGCTTGCAGTAACGTTGTACTAGAGCTACATAAGGGTTATTGGCGGCGATTCTCGTATTTTTTAAATCGTGGTCAAGTGACGATTTCTTGAACAGAATCTTTCAAACAGTACCATCGGATTAAAAAAAATATTTTTTTTGTTAGAAAGAAATGACATATATCAAAGGCTTGACCTATGTTTTATACTTTTTGTCCGTCCGTCTGTACGCTTTTTCGTCCGTCTGTTCTTTATAAGACGGTCTGTCATAATTTCGGTTCTAATCGTCCGATTTTAAAAAACTTTTTTTTTATAAATGTATGGCTTCATATTTCATACTTTGTGTCCATCTGTCGGTACGTTTTTCTGTCCGTCTGTCAATCTGTCCTTTATAAGAATTTCTGTCATATTTTCGGTTCTAACCGCCCGATTTTGAAAATTATTTTTTGTTAAAAAGGTATGACATCAAACACCTATATTTCAAACTTTTTGATTTTTTTCTGTACGTTTTTCTGTCCGTCTGTCCTTTATAAGACGGTCTGTCATAATTTCGGTTCTAATCGTCTGATTTTAAAAAATCCTTTTTTTATAAAGTTATGGCATCATATTTCATACTTTGTGTCCGTCTGTCGGTACGTTTTTCTGTCCGTCTGTCAATCTGTCCTTTATAAGAAGGTCTGTCATATTTTCGGTTCTAACCGCTCGATTTTAAAAATTATTTTTTTGTTCGAAAGGTATGACATCAAACACCTATATTTCAAACTTTTTGATTTTTTGTCGGTACTTTTTTCTGTCCGTCTGTCCTTTATAAAACAGTCTGTCATTCTTTCGGTTCTAATTGTCCACTTTTAAAAATTCTTTTTTTTTTGTTGGAAAGGCATGCTTATAAAAGTTTAAATTACAACTAAATGTTGTGTTTGGCTATTTTTTTCTAAGGTGTATAAATTTTGTGTGGAAGCAGTTCCAGGTGACAGTTACTATTACAAACCTACTTGTTATTCTCTAAGAATTTCGGTGAGTATTAAAGTGACAGGACATCAGTAGGCTATTTTAGTTCTTTTAGAACTTCTTGTTTAAAAAGCAGTCAGAACAGGAAATAATTTCACTATAGATATTGTTTGATTTCAGCTCTAGTGCGACGTTAATTCAATTGTTGTTACAAAATATACTTAAAAAGTTATAAACTATTTTTACTGCTTGTTGCCACCAATATATATTTCTTTTAAACAGGAATTGTAAATATTGTACTCGCCGCAGTGTAAATCTCCATCCTATGTTTATTTTATTAGGATACTGCCTATTCACTAAACACATTATTCATTATACTTCACTGTGTGTTCCCACTTACAAAAAGAAGTGAAATCCCAACAAAAACATCTCTGTAAAAGAGGGCCAAGTTCTTACAAAAAAAGGTCTGGCCTACAAAAGAAGTGAAATCAACAAAAAGACCAAGTTCAATGGAATTTGCTGAGTTAAAGTTCTAGAAAAAATTAAGCCTGGACAACCAAAGATTTGAAAACAAAAAAGGATCAAGTTCAATAGAAGTTGATGAGGTTATAAACCCCAAAACATTTTGTTTTAAGATGCAGCTTAGGTCTAACACATTCTTACTAGCTGTTTGTGTAACTTGGCCAATACGCATCGTGAATATGGAGTTGAACCCTTCGTACCTGGTTGAATTTCACCTCGGGGCGTTTGAGTAAGTCTGTATTTGATTTATCCTTAGTTAATCAAATGGTTAATCCTAGTGGTATTCTGCGTGGTGATGGCTATGTGTTGTATATCTATAGAACAATAATGTGCTGTGGTGTTTTAATAATGAACTATAAAGTTGACACATTTAGTTAGTTTGTATTATGTAGTTTTATGTATATATATATGTTCGAGATTATTACATTTCTGTTAGTGTTTTTATATTAATAAATGCTATTTGCAATTGAAAAAACATGTCTTTCTCCTTATTCAGCTGAAACCTTATTGATAATCAAGTAAAATAAAATAAAAAAAATGTTTTAAAAATTTTAAATAGATCAATACAATAGTCGATGGAGATTGGAGCATTTCTTTAGATCACGTAAGTAAATGTAGCATCTCGTTTTCCAATGCTTGAATCTTGTAGTAAAACCGCTAAGCTTTACTATAATATATGGAGCTTTGATTACTCTTTCTTACTTTCTTTGCAGGAAATAGAACGATTACCTTATTAAAACGCTTCAACAGTTGCAAACAGCTAAATGTTCATTCAGATAAGTATCACCAACTAAGTGTGATGGTAATCCTGGCAACAAAAGCAAACGTTTTTATTTTTATTATTTACCTGCAACGCCAACGCATGTGGAACGACTACTATTTTACCCCTTTCCACCCGAGAGGTGCGTGTCATTCACCACTTAACTGATGATAAATCAAATACAGACTTACTCAAACGCCCCGAGGTGAAATTCAACCAGGTACGAAGGGTTCAACTCCATATTCACGATGCGTATTGGCCAAGTTACACAAACAGCTAGTAAGAATGTGTTAGACCTAAGCTGCATCTTAAGGGGTCTAAGGAGTCTTAAAAATGTGCAAAGAAGGAACTACAAAGTATAGTTTGATCTGTCATGTAATTTTTTAACTACTCAATATACAAGTATAATTTTTTTATATGTAATTCTACAAGATTTATTTATTATAAAACAAATTTTAAAATTTATGAAACTTTAGCCAAAACTTAAAAAAATGATATTAAACATAAAGCTATTTTAACACATTGTGATTAGGCTTGCGCGGCAAATTTTGAGGGCAAAATTGAAAAAATGACCCAGAAAATGACTTTATATTGTACAAATATGTACAAACTAGGACTTATACCTAAATTCTCAGCTCAATTTTAATTAGAAATTATGTTAAGAACTTTTTTTCTAAAAAAATTAATAAAATTTTTTAAATTTTGATTTTGAATTCATTTTTAAATAATTTCTAATTAAAATTGAGCTGAGAATTTAGGTATAAGTCCTAGTTTGTACATATTTGTACAATATAAAGTCATTTTCTGGTCATTTTTTCAATTTTGCCCTCAAAATTTGCCGCGCAAGCCTAATCACAATGTGTTAAAATAGCTTTATGTTTAATATCATTTATTTTAGTTTTGGCTAAAGTTTCATAAATTTTAAAATTTGTTTTATAATAAATAAATCTTGTAGAATTACATATAAAAAAATTATACTTGTATATTGAGTAGTTAAAAAATTACATGACAGATCAAACTATACTTTGTAGTTCCTTCTTTGCACATTTTTAAGACTCCTTAGACCCCTTAAAACAAAATGTTTTGGGGTTTATAACCTCATCAACTTCTATTGAACTTGATCCTTTTTTGTTTTCAAATCTTTGGTTGTCCAGGCTTAATTTTTTCTAGAACTTTAACTCAGCAAATTCCATTGAACTTGGTCTTTTTGTTGATTTCACTTCTTTTGTAGGCCAGACCTTTTTTTGTAAGAACTTGGCCCTCTTTTACAGAGATGTTTTTGTTGGGATTAAAGTATTTCTAGAAGAGGTTCTCGTAGATCTTTGAAACGTATGTGGTTGATTATATGTTGAATATATACTTGTTTGTAATAAAAAAACTAAATATTTTATGAATGTATTAAAATAATCCAAGTGAGACGATTTGTACTTTGGGTTTTCGTAATTTTGAAAGTTAATAAAATGTGTAAAAATAAAAAAAAAGTTATATAACCCTCAAAACACTGTAGCTGAGAAATGCACGTGCGTTTAAGTGTAAAATTTGGCGTTTTTAAGTATTTTTAAGCATGCACAAGCTAGTTATATAATGGACATGTTTTACGTTTTTAATAGCAATAGTTTCGCGGAAAAGACAATGTGTTTTTATAAAATTTGTGCCTCCACAATTGGTGCTTCTCTGTTCAAGTAGCACAGAGTACCGATTGAAGAGGAAAGAAAAATTAGAGATAATGAAATGTGTCCCTTTACAGAAGCTATTAATATTTAGTGTTGGTAACCCCGAACTACTAAATAGCTGTCAAAAAATAATGAAAGATTAATTATTGTAGGTAGAATGTATCGAAAATATTAAGTGTGTTGTAAAGAGGTTAGAAATCAACTATCAAGGACAGTTAATAAGGTATCTATAATGCATATACATACATACAATTTATGATCATAAAACACAAAACGGAATTAAAAAACTAAAAAGTATCCCGCGCAAAACTACTAGTGAAAGAAGTGTCATACAAAATTGTTACCCATTTAAAATATTTACACAATTAGAAATAAATTTTATTAAACATTCAACTACCAATTAGGTTTTTTTTTAACCAAAAAAGTAAATCTAACATCTCATTACTTTTCACGGAGCATACTAACGAAAGCAAAATTATTTTCTTCTAATAAAATTTAGAATCGTATACGTTTCCTACACTCTTTCCTTTAACTCGCCAAAGTTGTTGCATTCTAGTAGGATCAATAAACACGTCGCCGACACTTTATTAAAGTTGCAACAGCCCTGGTGTCCGAGATCTTTCCAGACTAATTTATCATCGTGAGAATAAGGTGGGATAGTCACTGAAATTGAGCAGTAACTCAGGAATTAGAATGTATCACAAATTGTGTAAGATGTAGTAGTAGGTTTTACTAAAAGCAATTTGGATGTATCCAAGAAAATCCCCATTATTCTTTTCGGCACATGATTTCAAAATGCTGAACATAACTTTTCTTGGAAAATATTTAAAGAAGAGTCAGCATCAAAGTATATTTAATTTTTTTGGTATATTGATTTTTAAACATGTTAACATAAAAAAACTGTAGTAACTCTACTATTGGAATGAGGTTGGGAATGCAGTGGAAATTTTAAATGTTTCAAAAAGTTAAAATGGTTAAGCACTTTGTATTTTAATGAGACATAAACGAAACAATATTATTGGCTGTATATTTTTTAAACTTACGCATTTCTGTCAGTTACAATATAAATTTTAAACTACAAGGTCATACTGAAATGCGACAACCCGACAATGCTCCAGTGTTTAATGCATGAAATGAAAAGCATTTTTTTTCTTCTTTCCACTTTTGAAGGTTCGCAACCAGCTGTTTGTTTAAAATAAGCTTTAACCACACAGTTAAGTTAGTTTTTTTATCGACTTTGGCAAATAATCAAAATGAAACAAGGATTAAATATTTGTTTAACGTTCACTTGATTGAGTTTTTAACTAATAGAACTGTATAGCAGAGATTCTAACTATGAAAACGTTTTAAATCAAGAAAAACGACCCAAGAATAAGAAGTCAACGCATCCTTTGGCAATGTAAAAAAGTGTGGGCTGATCATAAATGTTAAACGTGAAGCTGTCATCAGGTAAAAGCAGTATGTCTGTCTAGTTAACCCTTATGTAGGATATAATCCCCGTCTGGTACGCTCCGAAATAAACAAAATATTACAGCCATGATATATTTGCCTCCTTTACTTATAAATCCTTATCCCTCACAACTAGTTATTGATCTGTATACCTAAGTCCCATTTGCTGTATTTGCTATTCAAATTCCGATATTATTCTTCCCGATGTATAATTCATTCAAATATTCACAACCCACAACTGCGAGCCTCCATTTGTCAATACTCATGTTCGAATGCTTTCAAGAAGCGTATTTCCAAATCTTTTTCCGAGCCACTTTATCATTCGGAGTATTCCCTCTATGAATTACTTTCTGCTGTATGGCAACACAAGGTAAAAAGAAGTTGGGCTGTTGCCAGGTTCGTGTTTGATGGGCACGTCACGTAAACATGATTAAGGTCTGCTATCTACCAGGGAGGAGGGAGGGGTAAGGAGGGGCCCCATAATACTAACGAAATGAAGCATTGTCGTCAGAATTTTCCGGGTTCTGCGCATAACAAAACCCAGTGCATTGTGGGATGCATCAGTTATAGAAAAGCTGTCTACTCTCTGTGCAGGTGTACTAATTAGATGGAGATATAGTGAGATGGAATTTCATTTTCAATGTTTTTAATAATTATTTTGCTTAAGTACCCTGTGTAGATCATGGATGTTACAATAAACCTTCGAAGAAAATTGCTGGCATTCCATTGTACAGGTAAAAACATCTTCTTTTTAGTAAAATTAAACTTCGATTTTGCTACATGTGCAAGCATTTAGAACTTAGAAGTCTGCCATAATAAATCCTTCTGTTTTGTGATTGTTGATTAATGGAAGTCTAATATGTTTGTAATACTGATACTAATTTTTTAAAAACTACGCTACATCTTTTTGTAATTATGTAGTTGCAGTAGTAGCATGATTGTTGTTTTTACATTCAATTGTAATGTAATAACAACGTGATTATGATTGTTGTTTTTACATTCAATTGTGCATTGTGGTTTAATTTTTGGCTAATTCCATGTTAAATCAGATAATAAAATAATGTTAATTAGGCCTTGAACTGACCTTTTGTGTGTTTGGTTTTCTTGGTTGTATATTTTTGGTTTTGGTATATTTTTACATGTATTTCTGATCTATATATATATATATTATACTTTGGTTTTTGTTTATAGATAAAATCTAATGTCCTGTGCAGACTATGGATGTTATAATAAATCTTCAAAGAAAATTGCTGGCATTTCAGTCTACAGGTAAAAACATCTTCTTTTAGTAAAATTAAACTTGGCTTTTGCTACATGTGCAAGCATTTAGAAGTCTGTCCTAATAAATCTTTCTGTTTTGTGATTTTTGATTGATGGAAGCCTATTATAGTATGTTTGTAAAACTGATACTAATTTTTAAATTTACACTACATCTTTTTGTAGTTATGTAGTTGCAGTAGTAGCATGATTGTAGTTTTTACATTCAAGTGTGTATTGTGGGGTAATTCCATGTTAAATCAAATCATAAAATAATATTTTGGGCCTTGGCCTCTTGGATTTCAATAATGTTTGGTTTTAGGTTGTGTATTTTGGGTTTGGGTATATTATTTTGCATATATTTCATATAAATTTACTTTTGGTTTTGGTTTATAGGTAAAATCTAATGCCAAAATGTCATGTGTAGCCTTTGGACGACTCGCTTGACCAGACAGCATGCATCGAAGAAGTTCTGGAAACATTTGAAGCAAGCTCAATCAGAGGAGCGTCAACTCCATTAGACCCTGGGACTAGGCACTACCGCACTACAAAGTGGAAGATGCAGAATGGAATACCATTAAGGAGGAGGGTGAGAAGATACCATACAGGCAGGCCATTGGTAGTTTACTGTACCTTGCCTGTGGGACTTGACCAGATATAGCTCACAGTGCGACCTACATGAGCCAATTCAACGAGAAACACTCTGAACTGCACTGGAGAAGTGTGAGACACCTCCTGCGCTATCGCAAGGAAACAAAACACCTGTGTCTTGACTTCAAGAAAAACGGCAAAGTGCTTGATGTGTTTTCTGATTCAGATTGGGGTTTTGACCGAGTGGATATAAAATGTTTTAGTGGTTATGTGGTTATCTTACGTGGTGCAGCAGTGTCGGGGGTCAGGCAAGAAGTAGTATTGTACTGCGTTGTCATCTCCCGAAGCAGAATATGTTTCAATTGCTCACAGTATGAAGGAAGTGTTGTGATTTGAGGGACTTTTACAAGAGTTGGGCATACAACAGCCAATAAGTGTGAAAGTTGACAACCAGGCAGCAATATTTATTGCTAATAATCCGACTACGTCTGAGCCTAGCAAGCGTATAAATATCAGATACCATTTCATTCGTGATTACATTAAGCAAAATGTTGTCAAATTGGAATATGTGTCATCGAAAGACAATGTCGCAGATTTGTTTACTAAAACATTAGCAAATGGGTATGTACTTTTAAGCTTAAGAAAACATCTAGGTTTTAATGTTTGATACTAGTGTAATTAACATATAGTTGCTTTGATAATTTGCATGAAAATTTGTTGTGTTGATTGTTCCAAT
This sequence comes from Hylyphantes graminicola, assembly GCA_023701765.1. Classification (NCBI taxonomy): domain Eukaryota; kingdom Metazoa; phylum Arthropoda; class Arachnida; order Araneae; family Linyphiidae; genus Hylyphantes; species Hylyphantes graminicola. The sequence continues at coordinate 49,389,147 of CM043115.1, read as the reverse complement.
TTATGTGTTTCTTTCATATTTTTTTCCTTGTGTTGAATTGTATGTGTAAGATATTTTGGCTGCGGTTCCGCACGGCGGCCGTTGGCAACCCTAGAGCACGCTTTCTACCACGCTTGGCGACTTGGCGGTACCTATGTTCCTATTTTGTGTGAAATTTGTCAAGGAGGTGTGTTGAAATTAAATGGGGGGGGGGGGGGTCAAATTACTCTAATATAGAGCCTCCTTGCAGGTCACAAATTTGTGTCTCGTCGATTAGCAACACACTTGTTCTTTACGTATTCAACAATATGTGAAATAAAAGTTCTGTGTTCGTATATTTTACGAGTCATCATTCAAAAAGCCAACAGTAAGAATTATCTTCAAATTGACCCTGATCTAATGAATAAACAATCGCAAATTGTTTTCTTCTTAATCACAACACAAACCTCCTTAATGTTTAAAGGACTATAGATGAATTTTAAAAAATTGTGTAGTAAAATTATTTTTTGTATTAATAATTATGAATAATTTATGTGTATTGATGATATTGTTAATAAAATGATGATATTGTTAACAAATTTCTTTTTAAAAAGCTTTGTATGTTATTATGATTGATATTGTTGCATATATCTGAAACTATATATACCAGTTTTGAAAAATAATACTGAATCAACAAGGAACAAACAGTTTTTCTATGAGACATGTATCCCACACAGTGAACTGTTTTTTGCTATATGTATGTGCAGAACTTTGGACAATCCCGACGGCAATGCTTTATTTCGGTAATATTATACGGCATACCTTGCAATTAAGACAAAGCATTTAATTTTACAGTTGTGTTTGAGCAAAACCCGCACATCAATGAATATATGTTTTATATAATATAAATGGATTTTAATTTTAATGGGATAATTATTATATATAAATTAGTGAAGTTATTAACTGTTTGAAATTACTTCTTTAGCAGCATTCGAAGTAATAATATTAGTACTAAATACAAATAATTGTTTTGAAAAAAATAATTATAGTTCAAGAGTGTTATTTTAAAATATATTTAGTAATTTTCTAATTATTCTTATCAAAATTAGAATTTTGAAGTTGGTTTTTACTACAATTTGTTCTTGTATAAATACATTAATTTTGTTTCAATAGTAACTACTATTCATAAAATTAATTAAAGTGTTATTTTAAAATATATTTACCTAGTAGTTTTTGAATTATTCTTATCAAAATTGGAATTTTGAAGTTGTTTTTTATTACAATTTGTCTTGTATAAATACATTAATTTTGTTTTAATGGTAACTACTATTCATAAAACAAATTTTTCTTTTAAGACAAAATCTAATTGTACTAAATATTAATACTATTTTTGTTATAAATGTTTTCATTAAAGATATTTATACTTAAAACTATGCATACGAGCCCGCTGCAAATTATTATATTGTAATAAAATAATCTATTAACTATTTTTAAGTATAATTTATTAGCAAAAAAAAGGTTCATTAGGTTAACTGAAAAGGGTAATAATTTGTATCAAAATAAATATTACTACCCCACATATGGCAACAATTTTAAAATTTTAAATTCCAATGCAGTTGATTAATGGATAATTAATTAGCTCCCATTAATTAAAATAGCTGAAAATAGGTCTTAGCTCCTCCAAAACCAATTTCTGGATCCGACAATTATTAACCAAGACGATCTGTCACACTCCATGCTTTCGACTTATTCGTCTGCATTACTGATCTCGAAATCCGAAACTCACGATGTATCCCAAGATGCAATGCGGCGTTGGCTTCTTTTGTGCGCTACTGCGCAGGTACTGGGGCTTCTCCATTCTTCTCTTTCCTCCATGCTATCTACCCAGTCTCACAGAACAGTCTTTCTTTAGGAATCGCTACACTTACTCGGTACTTGGCGGGTTTCATGCCATGCCGGATGTGCATGAATGAAAACTTTTCATAGAGTTATTTTTAATAGAATTAGGTTGAATAATAAAATATTTTATCTCATGTTTTACATTAGAGTGTGTCTTATCAAATTGGGGTAGTTTCATTGCTGTTCTTGAGTGACAACACAGTTCCAGTATCATTGAATACGTTCTTGGTCCTTCTGGAATTACATTTGTTTTGGTATTCGCGAAAGTGAAATAAAGTTAAACACGACACTTATACATTAAAAAAACCTCATTAAATCGGATAACGGATAATATTTTATTATCTTACTGAAGCGAATGTTATGTACAAACTTTTCTCTCCGTAGAACTAAAGCTTTTCATTATTGGTGAATCACGTTAACTTTCTGTCCCACAATTTTGCTTAATTTCCCCGCATAAGACACAATATCATCGTAATCAAAGTTTTCTGACAACATTGATTTTTGGTAAAGGTTTGAATAGTTGAAATTAAATTGAATTAAACACAATAAAATTTCACAAACATAGCAAAAGAATAGAAACAAGTTGCACTTAAAGAAATGTTAAATAAAACCAAGCCTTGAAAATTAACCGAAAGAACCAATGAAACCGCAGAAAATCAAGAATGAAAACTTAAGAGTTACGTCATCTGATACAAGTCGATTTACAGAGAATTAGTGTGAATTTCCTTAAAAAATTCAGAACTAGCTAAAGCAAGATATGCTTTATTGAATAGTTTAATAAAAAAAATCTAGTGGATGAAAACAATCATGCTCAAATATATTCAGCAGAAGAATCATTAAATAAATTGACTTACAGATATTCTACAACTTTTTTAAAAATTAATGTCTTTACCAAGAAGGTTCTATATACATCCCATGTCCTTTCATTTCCTAGGTCCTTTTAATAATTCCAAGTTTATCCTGCCATTGGTTGTAGGTTTATCAACTACCGATTTTTGTTTTAAATATGTCTAAAAGGGGTTCTTTGGATTTTAAACTTGACTTTTGCAAATTATGCTAGTTGATAAATTTTTAGTGAAAGGCACTCTTCTTAATGAAATAACTTGTCTTAAAAAATTGTTAATACACAAAATAAAACAATCAATACAGAACATTTGAATTAAAAAAGTTCAAACTATATTTTTCAATTTGCCTAAAGTAAATTTTACTGATGTATGTTTTTTTATTTAAAATATGATTTAATAATCCTAAAATAGCATAACCGCGTATCGTCATAGAATAAAAATTGTTTAGTAATTACAGAAATAAAAAAAATTAAGATTTACATTTTAGTTAAGTTTTTGTTATTTTTTAAGATTCCCCAAAAACTGGAATTTTCCCCCCGAAAATCCCTATCATTCCTCCCGAACTGCTTGTTCCACTTTCAGTTTCTCAGAAACCTAAAAAAGCACATTAACACCCACAAACTTATCTGTTTACGTTGTGCTGCCTTAAAAACTTGACGCATTAGACACTTCAAAAGTGTGTCGCGACTTCCTAAAAAAAATGGAACTCGTTTAAACCCAACAAAAGCAAAACTATAGCTTTATATACCAAAAAACAATTTTTGTATGATTTCAAAATAATAATCATGAATATCACTATTACTATTTCTTTTGTAGTTTAACAAAAGAAAAAAGAAAACGCGATTACTGGTTTCGTTACATCACAAAACATTGTTCAAAATTCCACAAAAACATTGATGGAACATTTTCTATTAGAAAAGAAATACGAAGGAAAATCTTATATCACAGAAACTGGAGAAAAAGAGTGGGAAATATTAAAAAAGAGAAAGTTAAAGAAAAAAGATAACAGTAAATAAAGATTAAATATATTTGAATGAAAAAGTGCGTGAGGAGAAAAAAATTTAATAAAATGAAAAAATATTCATGCATATAGACAATTGCCGTGAAAATTTCGTTGTTTAACTCATAATATGCAGACCAAAAAAAAAAAAATGCTAAAAAAATATCGTTCGACCGAGAGAAATCTTCATAAAAACACATGATCGCTTTACATGTGTGAAGTTATGTGAATCAACCCTTCACATATAAAGAAAGAGTCAGTTATTAGAAAAATTAGAATAATCTATAATAAAAAGAAATAGTCTGTCTGTCTGTGTGTATGTCTGTGGATCGCAAAAGACCTACTTAGACTGCTCTAAAAAATTCGAAATTTTTAATATAGATTCCTTTTAATACCTACGTGTGCACCTGAGGCTTAGTTTTGTCATATTTTATTGTGATTTTTAATTAATATAATTAATTAAAAAAAAACGTCATCCACGTGGGATTGTGGGACCATAACAAGGCTTGAAAATGCATGGACCGGGCCGAACGGGGGCTTGACGCCATCCTCTATTAGTTTGATTGATTGAGTTTGGTTGAGATATGCGCTCGCTCAAAGGCTGCTTCATCCTCTATTAATGTTTGCTGTTTTAAGTGCGCATGCGCCAACACGAATTTAACTTTGTTTTGATTTTGAGTGTATTTTCACAAGTAAGCATGCCTCTAAAAGGAAGTAATGGGAAGTTAACGGGATCCCAGTAAGGCAGGACCATTCTGCTAGTGCTATATAAAGAGGAAAAATTATACGGGGTTAATTCAATGTTGAAACATAGGATTTGCCGCACAGAAGGATATTTTTTAAAAAATGATTATCCCTGCATCATTGCTGTTGAAGAAGAGTAACTTAAATGTCATTCCAACTTCTACCACAAGTCCCCCCAAAACCAAACGCAGATACGATACTTGGAAAATAGAAGCTGGCCTATCTCCAGAAAAAGTCACACTCTGCGACTGTATACATAATTAGCTTCGGTCACATTAAAAAGTCAGTGGAAATATTTCTAACTTGACAAACCCCTCCAACTAATTGTGTCTTCAGCACTTTTGGCACATCCCATTGGAGTGATTATGATTTTGAAGTCAAATACTCTATTTGCGTCGGTAGAAGATGACATTCATTACTTAGGAACAGTAGTAGCTTCTTCTCTGCTAGATGAATGTCTTGAATGGCATTAAAAATAATGTTATAAGAACTTAAATGGGAGATGGGATTGTAATTTATTGGTGGATTTATATAAATGAACATATTTGTATGATATTTAACAGTAATGTTGGCTAAGTGGTTTATGAGTTTTCTTTTTTTCGCTATCATTCAAATGTTAAATGATTCAAAGAATTTTCTGGAGCATCATCAATAATTTTGTTGGTGGTGTAATGATTAATTTTTACAGAAAATTTAAATTAGAGAAAGAGTGTAGTATTTAATTAAAATAGTCGATGATTGGTATTAAACTTTGGACTTTGAATAATATATTGAACCTTTGCTTCATTTTAACTTTACTTTGTTTTGTAATTTCTAGCCTTTCCTCAACCTAATTCGTATAATATAAAGCATTTCTATGATACCAGAATTCAATATTTATTCTGGTCGGTTGTATAGTTTCTCTTAGAAATGCTTTATATTATATGAATTAGGTTGAGGAAAGGCTAGAAATCACAAAACAAAGTAAAGTTACAAATGAAGCAAGGGTTCAATAGTACTGAATTAAAAATCGAGTTAATTACATTTTGTTTAAAAAAATCAATCACAAGCGGAAAGATATTAGTAGAAATACAGTAATGCTACTAGAAATGCCTATTAAAAACTATAGTATTGTAATCGAAGAATATAACCATCGATATGACTAATATTACAAATGTAAATTTTTTATGCGATTTTTTTAACATAATAACTTTAAATACTCTAATTGTAACTTGAGGGAAACAATGAATATGATCAATGATCTTGTGTTTCGTCCGTGTAAAGATATAAATTAACATTTTCTGATAAAATGGAACTTTCACCTGCTTTTGCTCTTTATCCTTTTAATCAGTAATATTTTTTTAGCAAGTAACTAGTATTAGTATTTTTAAAAAAGAACTTTTTAGCTTAAAAACAATCATAATAATTTCACCGAATCATATTAAATGAGATTTTAAATGAAATTTAACTTTTTGAGTTTTTACTAAACAATGTTAAAACTTTTTTTATAAAGTTCTTTGTATACAAAAACTAATCTACGACAAACTTAAAAAATAGAGTTCAAATAAAAGCAATATTTTGAAATAATCTAAGAGAAACAGTTGGCTACATTTTTATGTGAAAGTTCAAATATTTATTAAGACATTTTGAGGAATTTAATAATCCAAACTTTAATATTTAATCCAACAAATGCAGAACGAATCTAAATTAATTCTGAACAATTGAATTACCCAAGATTTATGTTATTGTTTATTTAAAGTGAAATAAATTATGGTGAAAAGGATTAAATTTCAATTCTTCTACTAAATAAAATATTTTATAAACTACAAATGAAGTGGGTTATTCTTGTTTAATGCAATGCCTACAATGTTATAATTCTTAATAATGAGTTTTGTTTTGAGTTTATACTTTCCTATAAAATAAAAGTTAAAATTAAAAGAAATTATGAAAGGATTTCACATGTATATCTTGCTTTACATAACTTTTGTTGCTTTTGATTCTAAAAACATCAAAATATTGGCATTCACTTCGTTTTATTTGACAAATAACTTTTGTACAATAACGTAAACCACAGTTTTATTTCAGATAAAATTATGCTTAAATAGTTATTTGAATCCATAAGGTAATTATAAAAAAAAATCGTTTTATATTATTTAATTATAGTAGATAAATTCTAATTTCTTTTAATATAAATTCGTATCACAGGTTATTTATGAACTAAATATTCTCAATCGCCACATACAAAAATACCGTATTCAGTACGTGTAATGAGTATAATATAGTGATGCGTAATGTCATGGTCATTCGCATATACAATTTAACAAATTTAACTAGTAGCATTTAGCTATTTAGATACAAACTCTAATGGTTTTCAAGTGTATAATGAACACTGCACATTTGAATTCAACATTTCAATTTCGAAAAACATTATGTTTTCGACTACAAACATTCCAACATCCTAATGTTGATTAGAACTGAAAAATATTTCTTACGCTGTTGTATTACTTGTTACATTTGTAACGTGGCATTTTATGTCAATATTAGTGTATTAAAAAAATAAAATTCTTCTTTTGAGACAGCTTCGTGAGATATACGTTTTTAGTTCAGTGGAAACCAGAAAAGGATAAAGTAAGAAGTAAGACTGTTTTATGTAAATTTTTGAATTCAGCCTCTGAAGGTTGGTCTATTTCTAGAAGTTTTATTTCTTATTTCAAGTGCATAACTATTTTTGTTGATATATTTATGCTGTTTTTAGAAAAGAGATAAAATATTGGAAACTTCGTACAAAAATGTTAAAACTTCGCTTTTATTGCTAAAGGCTTAATTCTTTTTAAAATCATTAAATCAAGTTCAGACTATTACACATTAGTTGTTGAATAAATTAGTTTTGTACATATAAGCTATTTAACAAATTATAAAGTAAATTCTAAATTATCCACAATTATGTCTTTTTACTATTTCACGTATATGAAATGATGGATTTAAATTAAAATGGTCTGCCACTCTTCTTTTTGTTGCATTAAGCAGCGAATTTACAATTATCTCACCTTACCATCGAATAGTTAAACTAGGTACATTATTATTGAAGGTGCTGTTCTGCTTGACACACTGTAAAGCTTTTCCTCTCGTAAGTCCTTAGAAATTCCGCCTTGGTTAAATACCTAAATTAAACAAATTCTACGAGTTTTAGTCTTTTAATTATGTTAAACATAATTTTGTTCTGCAGAGTTAATGAATCAAATTTAAAGTTAAATAAACAGTTTCTTCCGTAATTAGTTAATGGTTCCATGATGTTACTTAGTTAAAAGTAATTCAGACGGCTAAAACGATTGGTCGAAACCTGTTTCAAGTAAGAGGTTACTCGAGTTGATTTCTTTTTCCATGAAGATAAATGAAATACCCTATACAAAATTAAATCATTTGCTCATTGATACTGGGAACTTCCATTTAGCACCTGTTCATTTTCACATCCTACATATTTAAAAACTTAACAAGCTATATTTCGTTTAATAACGCATATCTAAATACAATTTTACCCGTCACATGCTCATACAATGAATGAATAGCATACCTAAAAAAATATTGAGTAGTGCAGAAAGTTTTCCATACACGCTTCTTCTTCCAACAAAATGTTGAAAGGATGAATCTTAGCGGTGAATTCTCCAATCGACGTGACCCCCTGCTATTCATATATATGTTGCAGTTATAACTCGGATTCAGCTAAAACTAGAAATAACTAGTGAGAACTAGTTTTAACTGAAGCCATTGTTGAAAACTAGTTTCCTCTATCTAAAACTAGATCTCACTAGTTAATACCGGTTTTGCCGAATTGCTTTGGTTAAAACTAGTTGTAATTAGCCTAAACTGGAATTATCTAACATGTTTTAGATAAAGCTAGAATTAACTGCGAATGCTTGTCTTTTTTATTTATTATGAACGTTAATTTTAAAATCTTATTACGATAATGGAGTCCTTAAAAAACTCGATGTACCGTTCTTAATGGAGTCTCTTCCAATATCCAAACGCTTTCATTGCATCTCATACTAAGAATTAACTAAATTAATCCAAACCTATTATCCTAAATCATGCTATTTTCCGCTAATTCATTCCAGTTTTGTCCAATATAAGTGTGTTATAGTTAAAACTTGATTGAACCAATCTATTTCGTCCAAACTAGTATTAGCTGGCAATAACTGGTTTTAGCTAGTGGAAACTAGTTTTAACAAATGACATCAGTTAAAACCAGTTAACTAAATTAATCCAAACCTATTATCCTAAATCATGCTATTTTCCGCTAATTCATTCCAGTTTTGTCCAATATAAGTGTGTTATAGTTAAAACTTGATTGAACCAATCTATTTCGTCCAAACTAGTATTAGCTGGCAATAACTGGTTTTAGCTAGTGGAAACTAGTTTTAACAAATGACATCAGTTAAAACCAGTTAACTAAATTAATCCAAACCTATTATCCTAAATCATGCTATTTTCCGCTAATTCATTCCAGTTTTGTCCAATATAAGTGTGTTATAGTTAAAACTTGATTGAACCAATCTATTTCGTCCAAACTAGTATTAGCTGGCAATAACTGGTTTTAGCTAGTGGAAACTAGTTTTAACAAATGACATCAGTTAAAACCAGTTTTCATTAGTTAATTCTAGTTCTACCTGATTTTGGGGTTTAACAATAACATTCCGAAATATAACCTTTACCGTAGTCCCTCTAGAGACATTATTCCCTTTTCCTTTCTTGAGACACACCAATGTAATTTTACGCATCTGTGAGCAATACTCATGCCATCTAACCATGATGAGATAGGATTATGTTTAGTACCTTTGACTTGGTGCGACTTCTATTGGCTGTGTTAAAGCTTTGTAGAGAAGCTTGAAATAGGCCTTCAGAAGTTTTCAAATTCTGTTAATTTATAGATAGAGGAGCAGGTTAAAATAAAATTAGAAATTAAAAAGCGGGGTTCGTCGGGATATCCAAAAATCCGCATAAATTTAACAACAGCTTCTTTTGGAAAACGAATTTCAACCCTCGAAAAAGACTTTAACACATATTAAATTTTAATTAAAAAAATAGAAGTTTTAGGTTTTAAGCCCAAATTATAAAGAAATTGATACATCACAAACGTTCAGGTTGTTGCAAAAATAAATACCCTATATTAGAATCGAATAACAAGAAGTCAATTTTTGCGACAACTTGTGCATAATGTACTTTAACAACTGCTCGTTCAAGTGAAAATATAAACAAATTTCAAAATTGAGTCAAATATATTGATTTTTGGATTTTTAGTAAAACTTTTAAGAACTGGTTTGCGGCAACCGTTTTTATATTATAACTGGTCACGCGATGCAGCGAGTTTTGAATTTTAACGGCTTTCTGTCGAGAATTTATTTTTAGCTTGAAAGAAGCAACTTTTTAATGATTTCAATAAACTTTAATCTACGTATATGTTCTGAATAATTTATTAGTTGTTACATTCCGAACTTTTCAATTGTCATTATTCGGGCCGATTAACTATTATAATACAGAAAAAAAATGAGTACGAAGACCAAATCTTTCTCTATTACGGTTCCAACGCATCGCTTACTTGAGTGGATTACTACTGCAGGTTCATCAACTGGAGGAGTGACATGCAAGAAAGTAAAAACCTTCCTCGAATCCGGTAATTATTCTTGTGATGCCAAAAAACTTCTTCATGAACTTGTGGAAATAGGTGAATTGGAGAGAGTTGGCCGCAAGTATGTGATACCAAGCAAGAAGCAAACCAAAAGAGGCCACCAAACTGAGACAAATGTTAATAAAAATGGCACAAAAAATGCCTCGGAAACGACAAGAAAGACTCTAAATTCCCCTCCAATGAAAAAAGTGAAGCGCTCACCGATAATTGTTCGAGTTCGCGCAAAAGCCACAGAAGAGACCAACTTTCGTCCCGTTAATGGTAACATCAGCCACACAGAGTCAGGAGGAAACAGTGCTATTATAAATGCTGGTACCTCCAGTACAGAAGACGCTGGACCCTCCAGTACAGAAAACGCTGGACCCTCCAGTGCTATGATAAGCTCTGATTACAGTGCTATGATAAGTGCTGATTACAGTGCTATGATAAGTTCTAAGCTTTCCAGTGCTGAAAATAATGTGAAAAGGCCCAATGAAGAAGAAATTCAAATGACCAAGTGGATGTGGAACCAAGATGTATTTATACATGATAAACGTATCAACTTCAAACTGGACACAGGTGCTCAAGCTAATATATTGCCTTTGTACTTGTTTAATGATTTGAAATTGTATGAAAATTCATTCTTGTACAAATCAAATAAGACGATAAGCTCGTTTGGAAATTTTCTTACAGAGGCGGAAGGTGAAGTAACTTTGCTGTGCTCAACCGAAAGTGTTAGCGATGTGGAGCTGCAATTTGTTGTTGTAAATTTACCTGGCATACCTATATTAGGTTTAAATAGTTGCGAAGAATTGAAATTAATTAAAAGAATTGATCGTAAGAATTAACCTCAGTCTCTGTGCTGGTGTCAAAAAAATGCACTGATGTGAACCTGAACATACTTCCTTACTGATGAATCGTTAAAACGTCCAAATTATGTTTTTTAAAATTATGTTTGAGATTTCTAAAAATGATGTGTTAATTTATTTCTTGGCTTTATATTAAATTCCGCAAAATTTGGATTTAAAAGTAAAAATGAACTTTTAATTACGACATTCATTCATTTTATTTTGTATTATAATGTATGATAACTTAAATATTTTCATCGTCCGTAATAAAGATCATATATACAAAAATAAAAATGCTTATTACTTTTTACCTCTGCAGATATTGCAAACGCTATTACGTATACACAATATTACGTACTTTCCGTTTTGCCGGGCACAGATATCGCCCAAACATAGAAATTCAGTTAAATTTGGGACTGATCAAATTCTCAAAGACATCGCCGTTCCCCGGTATAGCCAATAATTTTAATCACTTATTTTAGTACAACTGTTTTGCTTACAATTTATTAATGTTTGTTTAAAGTTGAAAGTTTTCTACTTTAATTTAGTTGACTCTTTTGTCGATCGCTTCGCTTGGCGAATTCAGTTTAGCGTTTTATTCATGTTTGGTGATATTTGCGACCGGCTAACGAAAAAGTACTCAATACCATAATAGATTAGACTTTAAAATGAAGCAGGATAGAGGTTTACTATTTATTGGTAATGTTACATAAATTGCTCAAAGTATTATTAGCCCAATACGAATTGAGTTCAAATAAATATATTTTATCAAACGTAACGAAACAGGGAGGAAACCAAAAAATACGTAGCTCGCAGTAAAAACAAATTGTTTTCCTTGATTTATTGAATAATCCACAGCTAATTACAATTTGGCAAGCCAACTTCCCACAAACTATGCGTTAAACTAAAGAATCGTGGCCGGATATTCTACGCCTAATCTGGGAACCCCCAACTTGTTGGTATTATGGCAACCTTTGGCGAAATTAGCAATGGGAAAGTTTCTTATCCTGTTACGTTTTCCACACTGCTGTTATTCATTGGTTGTCTCGGCATGCGCCGGGGTTTGTTGTCATTCGACCTGGCGATATTTTTAAAAAGATGCCAAATCCAGCCACGATTTTTTAGTTTAACCAACCAATTGTCTTAAAAAAAGAAAGTCAAAAAATGTTTTGAGATTTATTTGAAAAACTTGTAAATTGGTAAGATACATGCAAGGTGTGAACATCATTAGGATTGATTTTCCGATTATTGCAAAAGGTTTTTAACATTTGCGCAATTCAATACTGTAACTCTACAAAACGTTACTTGCTATCTTAGAAATTGATACTTGTATGAAAGACGAAAACAAATATTTTCTTAAATTAAAAGATACCCGAGTTGAATAATAAATACAAAGGGATTAAAGTTCAGACAAGGAACTCCATTAATAACTTCCCTAATTTAGACACAATACGAGTTACGACGTAGCCTTAAAATAATTAAAAATATACAAGATAATTATAGTTTCTCAGTTTTATATGAATTTTTTTAAATAAGACCTAATGTAAGACCTAAGACCTTGAGACTGATTCTCCTCTCCAATAGACATTGCAGATGAGCCAACAGACATGTCTTTGGACGATATTATCGATGTAGATGCGGAGATGGTTTCGGAAGACGACGAAGATGGAGTTTCATTCGTGTTGGCTTCGAATTCATCTTGAGACTCATTCTCCTCTCCAATAGACATTGTAGATGAGCCAACAGACATGTCTTCGGACGATAGTATTGATGTAGAAGCGGAGATGGTTTCGGAAGACGACGAAGATAGAGTTTCATTCGTGTTCGCTTGGGTTCTCTTCCGTTTGCTTTGTTTCGTTGCCGCTACTTGGCGAAGTTTCTTGCTGCGCGATGACGTTGGTACCACATATTTAAACCCAATTTTCTCCAAGTGGCCGTTCTTCAGAAGCAAATCCATAATTTCAGGCACTCTGTAAGGGTATCTTTCGTTGAATTCCAAAAACTGCTTCACCTCGTAGTAAGTAACGGATCCGTTTTCAACGTATTGTCTTTGAATCCACTTCAACAAACGCATCATAAGGGAAGAGTTCATGTTTGGTGTTGGCTTGACGGTTTTTTGCTTGGGCACCATCTTTAATTTTGTTAAAAATTTAAAATGATTTTGAATATATAAACTTTAGAGAAAATATTCAAATAGTTCAAATAGTTAAGTTAGTTTACCAGTGAATTTCGAAAAGTCTTTCAATAAAATGAACGTTTTAAATTTTTAAAAATTTATGAACTATATAACGTGACGAAATTTCGTGATGCCACCAAATTACCTTTAATGCATATGCTGAAATTCAGTAAAAAACTGTAGCTGAGTGTACGAAAAACTATTATACGACTCCAAATTTCCTTATATTTTTAATTCTGTAAAGGCTACAATCAAGTTTCTTTTATAGTAACTAACTTATATTTTAAAATAAGGAAATCAGAACTGTGAAGGAAATTGGACAGGATCAACTTCAAATCCACGCAAGTAAATTGTTAAAATAAGGAAACGTGCAAAAATACGACCTAATTTCAGAATGACCGAATTTTTAAATTGCTTAATAGGTTACTAGAAACACGCCTTAAACTCTAAAAGTACACATTTTTTGTGTGCAATAAATGTAACAAAAAAGGTCGTTTCACTTATTTGTAGTTAACAGATTGACATTGTTTTTAACGCAAAATGCCTTTAAAATGAACTGCTAAAAGAACTTTTTGAAAAGTTTGAAATATATATTTTTTTTTAAGAACTCTAATATCGAATTGACCTTCGTTCAAATAATTTTTTTTATAGAAATAAATGATTGATACTGAAAGGCTTCAAAGGCTGAAAACTGATATTTGGATTTTTTTCTATCGGACCAGATCAATTTCAGAACTAGTTAACGTGTTAATTGTTAGTGAATAGGTCTCAAAAAATGTCCCCATAGACCCCCAGGGTGAAATTAGGGACTCTACACTCTTAAAACAAAAGAGTGAAATCCACTCCAGTTGGAGAAGTGCATTTTCGACACCCTAAAGGCATGCATATTTTCTCAGACTGAGTTAAAATCACTCGTTTGGAGTGATACTGTCGGAGGTTTAACACACAAAGGATCCACTCCAAAAGGAGAAATGCATTTTCCAGTCTGGAGGAGTGAAATCCACTCAGACTGAGGTAAATTGGGAGTGTTTGTTTTAAGAGTGTAGGTCTCAAGAGGTCAAACAAATGTGCTTTTACTGATTTTTTTTACTAAGATTACAATGAAAATTTTACATGCCTCCTGGAATCAATCTCTATTGTTAAAGGGTTTAGAAGCTAATGTTTCTCTAAGAAGTTTTGTTCTTAGAATAGTTGGAAGTTTAGGGCGTGAGATTTGAGCGTGATGTTTCTTTGGGAATGAAGCCAAGAGGCGTTTGTATCACAACGCTGAAATATAAAAAAGAATGGCGAAGATTGAATGTAGTTTTTAAGATAATTGAAGGGCGGTATTGAAGAGATAGTTTGGTGTTATATGGTGATTTTCCGATAGTTACTACTATCATTCTCTTGCGTGACCATTTTTTTTATAAACCTTTTCTTCTTATATATCATACCCAATAAGGCGTATAGTTATAAAAAGCATACGTATTGATTTTTACACCACACATTAATTGTTTCTTAAGAATACAAGATGCTACCTGAACATTTTAAGATACATTGAGTTGAACAACTATAGGTCAATGTTTCATGCTAACCACAAATTTAAGAAGTATTTCAACAACTTCAAATCGAATTGAAATGGTATAATATACAAATATTTGGGAGTAATATAAAACTATAAATGAATTCAAAGTCGAAATTTAAGAGATTTTGAAGATTTCCATTAAACATTAGTTTTTAATAGATTTAAAAACTGTGTATGATCTCCCCATAACAAATATCAAATGGTCTACATACTTCATAAATAACAAAGTTGTTAGTACATTTAAACAATTATCGTTAAAGGGAAATATTTATTGAATACCAAATTTATGAGAACTGGTGTATTTTAAGAAAAAAACATTAAGGAATTTAAAAATATAAAGCTCAAAATATTTAGCTTACATCTGTTTAATAGCACAAAAATAGTAGCATCAAAACTAGATTTTAATTAACAATTTATGTTTGGCAGTAAAATATATTTTTAGCATTTAACAATTTCGACTTGTTATACTCATAAGAGAAGTTCTACTAGAAAAAGTTCCTGATCAAAATGCATTGAATATCCTGATCAATCGCAAAGTTGCAATAAAAAGACATTTGTTCTAGACACGTTGCTCTAAACAGTTACTAAAAAAAATCTCTTAGAACGAAAGAAATGTTTAAAACAAAAATTATACTTCACAGTACATAAAAATTCCCAAATACTTTACTACGAGTATGTGACACATTATCCTGAACATTTATTCCAATTTGTGTAGTGGAAAGAAATGCGATGTTTTATGTCCAGTTTCCTCGTAAAACCACCATTTGAAGATATAAAATTTATATCTTTATTTGAACAAGATCCAATGCAGGGTGTAAAAAGTGGGTTTTACTTTTATGACATATTTGTTTTGTTATTTTTAAAAGAAAAGCAAAAACCGAAAACTTTTATTTTTCTTTCAAGAAAGACGCTTGAGTGTTTCAGCAAAAAATAATGAAGAGCTAAGTGGAAGAACGCGTTAAGTGACATAAAGGGGAAAACAAGAAAATGATCTTTAAAATTTTCAGTTTGCGCTTAAATCCGTAAAAAATGGCACTTGCAAACGGTAAACTAGTATGTGTTAAACTTAAAGTTTATGAAAAAGGGGAGGGGAGACTTTTTGTCTTTAAAGGAAGGAATAGCATATTCACTTACACAAAAATCTCAATTTATCAAAAGTGTCACTAGCACGTTTTTCCACTAAGCTCTTAAATTTAAGTCATGTATTGAAAAATTAAGCATATTCAAATAAACATGATTCCTAACATTACGAATTGCAAGAAGAATTGTACAACTGTGTGTGGCACCATAAAAACTCACTACTCTCTCTAATTTCGCATAGAAACATCACCCTTTGTAAGTATAGTATTGACAGTATACATTATTATTTGAAAACTTGTTTTCACATCAACAAACAGTCTACACTTCTTGCCAACCTAAGTTGAGTAAATATAAGTATGGCTATGGAGAAGATCTTTCCACGGATGTAAAGAGTTCCATAAATTATTTGTGAATCCATCCAAAAAACATGTTTAAAACATTAATTTTAGAAAAGGTCTAACAAATTTAAATATTTGAGAAAATTTTGCAATTTTATCAGAAGGAAAAGTGTATTTTGGTTAAATTGTATTCAGATCATTTTGTATATAAATATTACCTTTCAAGAGTTTCCAACTAAAGGACCAATCTTGATTTCCCCCCCGCATTTTTACTATTTGTTTTTACCCAAGTTAGGTTGGCACGGAGTGTAAAGTAAAGCTTGAATAAAATTTTTTTAATTTATTCAAGTACTGATACAGAATTCGAAAAATAACCTTTAAATATTTAAAAAATCGCGTTTAGATACTTGAAAAAGTCTTCATAAATAAAATATGAGAATTTGAGGCAGTAGAAATTCCGAATGTTCCGAGATATGAAAGTATTTGAAATATTTGTGCGTAAGCGAAACCAATACGTCTGTTGACTGGAAATATATTTTCTTACATTCTAGTTCAAAGATGAAATATAAATACTTTCTTAAGGCTATCTAACTCTCAGGGGAAAAAAGATTACAGAAAATCTGTTGCAAATTTTCAAACAAATATTTTTAATAACGCAGGTTAAAATAAAATTGGATATCTTTTGCTATGTCCACACTACGACAATAAAAATGACAAGAAATTGCGCTCGCATGGAAATGTATATGCAATTTGGTCCATTCGAGGTAAGTGCGCGCGCATGCCTGACCAATTTGTATAGGTATGCGCGCGCAATTTCTTGTCATTTTTATTGTCGTAGTGTGGACATAGCATTTGGGATATCCAAAAATTCTGCAAAAGCTTTTTTTGAGTAACGAAATTTAACCGTCGAAAAAGACTTCAAAACATATTATGTTTAAATTGGAATAAAATATAGAAATTTAAGGCTTAAAGCCTAAATTATAAAGACATTGATAAATCAGAAACGTTAAGGTTGTTGCAAAAATAACTACCCTGTATTAGAATCAAATAACAAGAAGTCAATTTTTGGAACAACTTGTGCATAATGTACATTAACAACCACTCGTTCAAGTGAAAATATAGACAACAATATTTAAACAAATTTAAAAATTTTATCAAATACAATGATTTTTGGATTATTTGTAATTTTTTTAAGAACTGGTTTGTGGCAAACGTTTTTAAATTATCACAGGTCACGCGATGCATTGAGTTTTAAAATTTTAACGTCTTTCTGTCAAATTTTTTTTAGCTTAAAAGAAGTAACTATTTAATAATTTCAATAAACTTTAATCTAAGCATATGTGCTGAATAATTTATGAGTTGTTATATTCCGAATTTTTCAATCATCATTAGTCGGATAGATTATTTATTATAATACAGAAAAAAATGAGTTCCAAGACCAAAGCTTTCTCTGTTACGGTTCCAACGCATTGCTTACTGGAGTGGATTACTACTAAAGGTTCATTAACTGGTGGAGTGACCTGCAAGGAAGTAAAAACCTTCCTCGAATCCTGTAATTATTCTTCTGACGCCAAAGAACTTCTTCGTGAACTTGTGGAAATAGGTAAATTGGAGAGAGTTGGCCGCAAGTATGTGATACCAAACAAGAAGCAAACCAAAAGAGGCCGCCAAACTGAGGCTAATGTCACTAAGAATGGCGCAAAGAATGCCGCGGAAACGACAGGAAACACTCTAAAATCCCCTCCAATGAAAAAAGTGAAAAGCTCACCGATAATTGGTAGAATTCGCGCAAAAGCCGCAGAAGAGACCAACTTTCGTCCCATTACTAGTAATATCAGCGACACAAAGTCAGGAGGAAACAGTGTTGTAATAAATGCCGAGCCCTCCAGTGCTGAAAAGAATGTGAAAAGGCCCAATGACGAAGACATTCAACGGGCCAATTGGATGTGGAACCAAGATGTATTTATAAATGATAAACATATCAACTTCAAACTGGACACGGGTTCTGAAGCTAATATATTGCCTTTGTACTTGTTTAATGATTTGAAATTGTATGAAAATTCATTCTTGTACAAATCAAATGTGATGTTAAGCTCGTTTGGAAATTTTCTTACAAAGGTGGAAGGTGTAGTAACTTTGCTGTGCTCAACCGAAATTGTTAGCGATGTGGAGCTGCAATTTGTTGTTGTTAATTTACCTGGCACACCTATATTAGGTTTAAAAAGTTGCGAAGAATTGAAACTAATTGAAAGAACTGATCGTAAGAACTAACCTCAGTCTGTACTGATGTCTGGAAATGCACTAATGTGAACATACTTCCTTACTGATGAATTGTTAAAACGTCCAAATTATGTTTTTTTAAATTCTGTTCGAGATTTCTAAAATGATGTCTTAATTTATTGCATGGCTGAACATTAAATTCCGCCAAATTTGTATTCAATTGTAAAAATGAACTTTTAGTTACGATGTTTATATGTCTTATTTTGCATTGTAATGTTTAATAACTTAAATATTCTCATCCATCAGTAATATCTCCATAATGACAACATTACAAAAAATATATACAAAAAAATATAAATGCATATTACTTTTTACCTTTTCAGATATTGCAAACGCACAATATTACGTATACTTTACGTTTGCAGGGCACAGAATGTCGGCAAAGGTAAAAATTCAGCTAAATTTGTTACTGATTAAATTCTCAAGGACGTCGCCGTTCCCCGGAATAAGCAATAATTTTAATCACTCTTTTTTAAGTACAACTGTTTTGCTAACAATTTATTGATGTTTGTTTACAGTTGAAATTTTTCTACTTCTATTAGGCGGACTGTTTTGTCATTCGCTTCACTTGGCGAATTTAGTTTTTTTTTTTTTCATATTCAGTGATATTTGCGACCGGCTAACGAAAAAGTACTTAATACTATAAATGGGTTCGACTTTAAAATGAAGTAGGATAAAGCTTTACTATCATTGGCGTTATTACAAAAATTGTGCAAAGTATTATTAGCCGAATATGAATTGAGTTCGAATAAATATATTGTGTCGAACGTAACGAAACAGAGAGGAAACCAAAAATACGTAGCTGGTAGTAAAAACAAACTGTGTTCCTTGATTTATTGAATAATCTACTGCTAACTACAAATCACCAAGTCAGTTTCCCACAAAATAAGTTTAAAAATAAAATAAAAAAAAAAAATTTTGAGTTTTATTTGAAAATCTTGTAAATCAGGAAGTACATGCAATGTGTGCCGATATGGATTGATTTGGCGATTATTGCAAAAAGTTTTTAACATTTGCTCACTTCAATACTGGGTTAAACTAAAGAATCGTGGCCGGATGTTTTAAGGCCAAATTTGGGAACCCCGACTTATTGGCATTATGGCAACCTTTAGCGAAACTAGCATTGGGAAAGTTTCTTATCATGTCACGTTCTCAATACTGTGGTCATTCATTGGTTGTCTCTGCACGCGCTGGGGTTTGTTGTCATTATATAGATATTAAAAAAAATCCAACCATACTTCTTTAGTTTAACCCAATACTGCATTTCTACAAAACGTTACTTGCAATTTTAGAAATTGATAAATATAAGACAGTCGTTAACAAATATTTTCGTAAATTAAAAGATAACCGAGTTAAATAATAAATACAGAGGGATTAAAGTTCTAACTAATTCCATTAATAACTTCCCTATTTTAGACACGATGCGAGTTATGAAGTAGACTTAAACTAATTAAAAACCTCAATGATATATTTTTTTTTATAAAACTATGAATTATAATTAAAGTCCTAAAATAAGTAAAAGTCCCAAAGCGTTTTCATTTTGTTAAAACTTGTATGAATATAAAATTTATGTTCTTACTAAGAATAACATTTGAATTTGTTTTCTTACAAAGATAGACGAAATCTAAAAATCTGAGAAACCTTGGAAAATTGCATATATTCTCTCGCATAGAAAATATTTACTTGATTTTTCTTTGATTCTACAGACTAGAATAACTTTTGAGGCATTTGATTTATCATTCTAACCAATGAATAGCTTCTTTTCATCAATAATACTTTTTAGACCACCCTAAATCCCATATTTCCCTTTTTTTCCCTTCCCACAGGCTGACAAATGTAATTTTACGGATTTATGAGCAATCCTTTCACCCTTAAATAGAAATATGGGCATTTCATAGCAACAACGACCCAAGTCTACATTTGGCTTTGATCATAATCTTATACTATAATACGAGGAATTGGTGCCAAGTCGAAAATCGCTCCAGAATTAATAAACTCCGGTAAACTTGGGGGTCTGGGGTTTTTGGCCACGACGAATCGATTGGCACAGGTTTTGAAGCGCTGCGGTCAAGCAGTTCAGAGTTACAGATAGGATATTTTCAAACTTCATTAGATCGCCATATTGGCTACTTTCCTGATGCCGTATGCTAAACCTATAAGCCTCTGCTTAAGCTATAAATGTTTAGTTAAGATTTTAATTTTTCAAATTTAAATAAATTCAACCTTGCTTTAAACTTTATTGAGTTTTACAGAAATGGTAACATGAATATTTTTTTAGTTCCAATCAGCGGACGATTTTAGTTCTATTCTGTTCATTGGCGATTTTTGGCGATCTTGAAAATTTAACGTATGGTTGCTATACCTATCGAGTTGAATGAAGTATGAAATGGAATGTTTACCACATTTCGAAATTTTCGTTGCTATTATCAATTACATTTCCTATGACTTTCAAAACTTTGCCTTTGTATAGAATAGTTCCCTTTCCAAACTCTAACTTTGTTTCAATGGTGCACTTTAACTAATGTGACCAGACGTCCCGCTTTTGGCGGGACAGTCCCGCTTTTTGTGTTACTGTCCCGCGGGCCGAATGTCCCGCCAAAACGTCCCGCTTTTTTGTAAAAGTCCCGCAATGTCCCGAAAAAAACGAGGAAATTGTAAATAAAATAGACTTTTTTTTAATGAATAATCGTTGTAAAACGCTATGACGTCTTTAGAAATTGTTAAATGAAGTTAAAGTCATCAACAAGTTGGTGGAGTATGGTTTCTGTTTGCCTGGAACCACTGCTGCTGTTGAACTCGCCTTCCTTATCTTTCTTATACCAAGTGTGTAATTGTGTGAAGGGACTATTATGTGCATGAAAAAATACTTAAAAAATACACCGAGGGGGGGGGGGGGGGGGGGGGGGGTGTGATGGAGTGTCCCACTTTTTGATTTTGAAAATCTGGTCAAATTAACTTTAACCGGTTATCTTTTCACCAATGGTTTCACAAATTTCCTTATGGTACACTGTAAAAAAATTGGCCTGAATTTACTTGCAATTACTAAGTAACTTTACAGGTATTACACCACTTACTAGAAAATCACCTGTAACTAATGTCTTATAGTAGGTTTACTAAACAAACTGCTGTAGTAGTACTAAGTAAATTGATGTAACGCCTACAGCTCCCCTGCCTATCTTTTCTAGAGATGCGTCGTTTTCCTAGCAGCATTGTTTCTCGAAATTTGTTCGATTGGTCATCGGATTTAGCGAAAACTCACAGATGATCGTATCTGTAATTTGAAAGTGCGCGAGTCAAAATCAGCAATCGGAGAACGAAATTCTATTAATAAAAGTCATTGATTCGATATCGGTCAAAGGTAAAAATTCAATTAATGTACGTTTCATCGGAAAATTATAACGAATTGATAATCGCAATGATAAGAAACAAAAAAAAATCAATAGTAAAATTTCTTTCAATAACATAAAACTTCTTTAACGATCAAGATTTTAACCTCTTTATTTAAACGCAAATGAACAGCAAGTCCCGATGGCAGCGAGGTTCCGCGCAGTTCCTCGTTGCAAGCGAGCGTTCGGATCTGGAGATACGTGGGTTCGAGCCTCCGCAAATTCGAAATAACTGACTAACAAGAAAAAACTAGTTGTGCCCTCTGGTTTGAAATTTTGGAAACTGTTTATAGTTTCTTAGTAAACTTACATGAAAATCCCCTGTAAAGCTACTACAAGTTTCTTAGTAAACGTACAAGCAGAACATCTGTAAATCTACTACAGTTTTCTTAGTATGGTTACAAAGGAAATGTATGTGTTACTTACTAAGTTTAATGCAGTAAGGTTACTAGAAAAGTTCATGGCACCTGAGTTTCCTAGAGATTTTCTAGTAATACTACAGATTTTTTTTTTACTGTGTAGCAATGTTTCTTTTGGTAGGTCAATGTTTCATGTTTTGATAAATCACAATTGAAAATTTAAATCTTCGAGTTAGCTTCGATACCTGTTTTCTCCGAGCAGAGCTCGGTCACCCGCTGGTGGACTATTAGAACGGGGTTTGCAGAATACAATTCCAAAGTTTGACGTAGGTGTGACGTCAAAGTGGGAGCCGCTCTTGAAACACTAATTGTAAAAATATATAAGTACAAGAAGATTTCCATATCGTATTCTTTTACGAAAATGTTTGAGGGGCTGGCGAGCCCAGTCGGTTCAATATCACCTAGATTAGAAGGCCGGCGAACTAAATGCTTGACGTCAAATTAGTGGACCGATTCTGTGGTTTTGACCAATGATCATTCGTGACTAGATCTTGTATTTGAATAAATTTTTAAGATAAGATGAATCAAGATGCGACGTCATCTTAAGATACGACGTTATTGGTTAACAAATCGAAATTGGTCTACTTGTGTGACGTTGTATTGCTAAGTTCTTCGGCCTTCTAATCTAGGTGGTATTGGTCGGTTAGGCATTCGACCTATAAACGGCCCGTTCAGCCCAAAACATCCGATGAACAATACCCCATATAGAAGGGAGTGCAAGTTAAATATGATCAGTCCCAACGCTGTGAACGATACTGCGTTGGGTGCCAACTCTGGTGTCGGCTCGTCACTTGACTGTGGCTCTAAATTACGACGCCCGTCACCAATATCCCTCGTGTAGCTCTAGTGCGACGATAATTCAAGCCTACCTACTAAAATGTTTAAAATATGATGGTTTAGTGGTGCTAAGGTACTTATTATGGTTAAGTTAAATATCGGCGCAGTAGAGCTCCACGAGGGCTATACTTTAGAATCACTGTCAAATGACGTGCCGACACCCGAGTGCGCTAGTTTTAAAGGGCAACATTATACGCGGCGTCGAGCTTTTTTGGTCTTATCGAGTCGGTCGTGTCAGAGTGTCCATCGCTTCGAGTAATTTAAACTAAAGTGCTTTTACTGATTTTTTTTTCGATTAACCTGAAATTTTTACATGTCTCCAGAAATCAATCTTTCTATTGTTAAAGGGTTTAGAAGTTAATATTTCTCTAATAAGTTTAGTTCTTAGAATAGTTGGAAGTTTAGGGCGTGAGATTTGAGCGTGATGTTTCTTTGGGAATGATGCCAAGAGAAGTTTGTGTATCACAACGTTGAAATATAAAAAAAGGATGGCGAAGATTGAATGTAGTTTTTAAGATAATTGAAGGGTGGTTTTGAAGAGGTAGTTTGGTGTTATTTGGCGATTTTCTGATAGTTACTATCATGCTCTTGAGTGACCGTTTTTTAACCTTTCTTCTTATATATCATACCCAATAAGGCGTATATTTAGAAAACGCACACTCTTAAAACAAAAGAGTGAAATCCGCTCCTATAGGAGAAATGCATTTTCGACACTTGAAATAAGTGAAAATTAACTCCTAAGTCGATCGTAATCGCTCTAAATCGCTTCTAATCGCCTTAAAATCGCTCGTTTATTGTTAAGATTGTTGAAGGCTTAACAAAACAAAACAGTGAAATCCACTCCTATAAGAGAAAAGCATTTTGTGAAAAATAACTCAGACTGAGTTAAAATATGCTCGTTTGTTTTTAAGAGTGCATACGCATTGATTTTTACAATACATTAAATGTTACTTAAAAATATGAGATTCTACCTGAACATTTTACATACACTAAGTTGAACAACAACAGGTCAATGTTTCATGTCAACCACAAATTTAAGAAGCATTTCATCAACTTCAAATCGAATTGAAATGGTATAATATACAAATATTTGATAGTAATATAAAACTATAAATGAATTTAAAGTAAAAATTTAGGAGATTTTGGAAATCTTCACTTAAAATTTCGCTTTTTGTAGATTTAAAAACTTTGTATGATTTCCTTTAACAAATAGTCCAAATACTTCATAAATAACAAGGTTGTTAGTACATTTAAACAATTATCTTCAATGGGAAATATTTAATGCATAGCTAATTTAATAGATCCAGTTAATTTTAAAAAAAATTAATGATTTCAAAAATATAAAGCTTAAAATATTTGGCTTACATCCGTTAAATAACATAAAAATAGAAGCATCAAAACTAGATTTTTATTAACAATTTATGTTTAGCAGTAAAATATTTTTTTTTTTAACATTTAACAATGGGGTTGTTTCACGGAGAATCTGGCAACAGCTTCTTGTTCATGTTTTCCTACTTTAGAATTTTTGGAAACTTAAGAATTTCTTTTGTTTTGGATAAATTAGCTGGTTGCTAGCGATTATCAGGTTTGTGTGCTGACCAAGCACACTTACCTGAACATAGGTCTACCAACCAATTTTACCAAAACAAAAATAATTCTAAAGCATTTTCCTGGCTACCACATCAACGACAACACCTGCGCGCATGCATATACAATGTGTAAAGGCAAGCGCAGGCACCTATTTTGATGCGCTCGCAGATGTGGTCGTTGATGTCGTAGTCAGGACACCGCATTAGAAATTCTAAAGTTTCTAAAGTAGGAAAACAAGAACGCAAAGCTGTTGCCAGATTCTCCGTGAAACAACCCCATTTCGATTTGTAATACTCAAAGTTCTCAAAGCAATAGCAAAGTTCTACTCGAAATAGTTATTGATCAAAACGTATTGAAGATCCTGATGAATCGTAAAGTAGCAATAAAAATAAATTTGATCTAGACACGTTGCTCGAAGCAGTTATTAAAAAAATCTCCTAGAACGAAAGAAATGTTTAAGACAAAAATTATACTTTACAGTACATAAAAAGTCCCAAATACTTTACTACGAGTATGTGACACATTATCCTCAACATTTATTAAATTTTCTGTAGTGGAACGAAATGCGATGTTTTATGTCCAGTTTCCTCATAAAACCACTCATTGAAGATATAAAATTTCTATCTTTATTTGAACAAGAACCTATAAAGGGTGTAAAAAGTAGGTTTTACTTTTACGATATATTTTTTTTTGTAAAAGAAAAGCAAAAACCGACCCATTATATTTTTCCTTTAAGAAAGACGCTTGAGTGTTTCAGTAAGAAATAATTGAAGACCTTAGCGGAAGAACGAGTAACGATCAGGAATCGTAAGTAGAATATTACGATTTCAAGGTATACAATGATTCTCAAGGTATAAACGCCATAAAGGAGAAAACAAGAAAATAAGGATCAAAGTTTTCAGTTTGCGCTTAAATCCGTAAGAAATGGTACTTGCAAACGGTAAACTATGAATTTAATTTACAGTTTATGAAAAATGGAGACAATTTTATCTTTGAAGGAAGGAATAGCATACTTATTCATTGACACAAAAATATCAATTTTTCAAAAGTGTCACTAAGCAAGTTGTTCCACTAGGCTCTTAAACTTAATTCATCCTATTGAAAATTAAGCATTTTCAAATAAACATGCTTCGTAACATTACCAATTGCAAAAAAGAATTTTACAACTGTGTGTGACACAATAAAATTTCACTATACTCTCTAAATTCGCATAAAAACATAAACCTTTGCAGGTTAAATATTGATGGTATACAATATTATTTAAATCTTGTTTTCGCGTCAACAAGCAGTCTTAAAGTAAAGTTTGATTGAAAATTTGGAATGGATCCAAGTACAGATACAAAATTCGAAAAATAACCTTCAAAGATTTGAAAAATCGCGTTTAGATACTTGAAAAAGTCTTCTCAAATAAAAGATGAGATTTTGAGGCAGTAGAAAATCCCATATGTTCTGCTATATGAAAGTATTTGAAATATTTGTTCGTAAGCGGAACCAATGCGTCTGTTGACCGGATATATATTTTCTTACATTCTAGTTCAAAGATGAAAAATAAATACTTTCTTAAGGTTATCTAACTCTCAAGAAAAAAAATTGAGGAAAATCTGTTTCAAATTCTAAAAAAATGTATAACTTCTTCAACTAGAACTTGGATATAATTTTTTTAATTAGTTATGTTCCAACTGATTGATATTTAAGTTTATATATTAACATAAAGCTAGTTTTAAATGCATATAGTAGCTTATGAGAATATTTATTAGTAAGTTGAAAGGTGTTTAAACTTGGTTCATAAATTTTTTTTTATGAACCTGTTACCTACCTTAAACAATAAATTGAAACTTTTGAAGAGGTAAGCCAAATATTTAAAGTGCTTGAACAAGGGAATTGAAACCAATAATTTTAAATCTAGCATATCTTTTTCAGAATTTTTTTTTTAAAGTTTAACACAAACTCGAACTATTCATTATATTTTTCAAAACGACATCGACACTACATTCAATATAAAAAAACTATTTCTTCCTTAATTACACTAATTCAAAATAACATTTCGATTGTCCATTAAGTGGAATACCATGAAAATTTTAAAATGCAAACGTCATTAAATCTCATTCGGCTTATAATATCGCATTCCAGACTACAAAACAAAAAGGTAATTTAAAATTTTTAAAAAAATGTAATGGAAGAAATGTTACATAACATAACTGTACAAATTGCTGTTTGCCGTGCAAAACTACCATTCCAAGCTGCAAATGAAAGTAGAAGAATTAGATTCGGAGTTCGGCGTCTATGTTGTAAAGTAGAATTTAATTACTTTTTGAAATGCTTTTCCTTTCCTGCTTATTGCATTTAAAATGCGTTCTGAAATTAAAGAGGAACAAACAGGAAAATGTAGAGCACGTTTTTGTACTTTTAAAGCTTTCTTTTTAATGAAAGAATAACTGCCAATTTAAAACATTGCCCTTTGTTTAGTGTTTTTGTCGTTTTAATTTTTTTAAGCAATGTCTTGTTTTCTTACAGTTAAAAAATATTTATGACGTAACGTTGTTTTCCTTAATCTTTACAATTAAAACTTAGAAAGCTTTTTGAATGTTACCTTATCAAGAAAAAAAAATTAATGAAAATAGTAGTTTAACATAACATTTTTTAGACAACTTATATGTATGAAGATTGTTTAGAAACTAAACACATGAAAAATGCAACGTCTTTTTTTAGGGGGTGGGGTGGGTGTAAGACGCGACTTTGTTAATACATCTATTAATTATAAGTTGATTTTGTTTCAAAAAAGTAACAAAAAACTAAAACAGACTATTTACTCAAGTTTTATAGCTAGATTATTGAAAACAACTGTGCTGCAAAATACAGTACAGTATGACACCCTCTCTAAGGAAATTTTTATATTTTTGCAATAACCTTTCATAAGCTCAGTATAAAAATATAATACAATTAACTACTACACATTGCAATTCTATTTTACTTTTATTTGTTTGACTTTTCTGTTCGAAAAACCTTATTCATGCCATTTTTATATTAATATTTTATCAAAAACAAATTGCCTTTGAAACCAACTCCTTTTCTTATCTGAATATTTATGAAACTATGCTATATAAAACACTTGCACTCTGAAACGCTTTGAATTTCAGCTTTTCTTAAACACAAAGGGTTTTTTTTTGGCGTCGAGACATTCGGGAAACATCTGGACAAGTTTTCCTTTCCTATCGACACTTCATTGTCCCCCAAGGATAACTGAGAAATTCTTCGACTTTGCCGTCTTCAAGTGTCAACAAAAGAAACCAATTTCCTTTTCCTATCTGCTGTATCGGTTTTACCAAATGGTAACGTACGTTATTTCTGAGAATTAGTTTTGTTCTCAATAATATTGTTGAAATAATATGGCTACGGGAAATACGGGACTGATATTTAGTTAACCCTTTCAGTCCCAGTGATGCCATTTGGAATCATCACTTTCAATATTTTTTTCCAAATGTTTATGTCCCGTTATGACATCCAAACACACATAATTCAATTCTTCACACTTTGTTCTATTAGACATTTTGCATTAATCTCAATAGAAGTCGGAACTACTGTTTTTTATTTATTTAGAAAATAGCTAACAAGCGTTTCACCCGATTCTTGAAAGTTCACTTCAGTTCCACATATTTAAAACACAATTTAAACTGTTTCGGTTAAAATAATTACTAATTTTTTTAATAATATCTTCAGATACCTTAAAAACATATAACTCGAAGTGTTTTTAGGTAATATATCCATTTTTATTTTGTTGTTTTCCACAGTTAAACAATTTTGGCATTATTTCAAAAACCATATAAAAAATTAAAATGATTTTTTTTTTCTTATGGAACTCTTATTTTTGACCTAAAATAAGCTTATTTTGTGAATATCAGATGTTTCTGTAGTGTAGTAAATTTTTGGGACTGAAAGGGTTAAATGGCTTGTTTAACGTTGTGAGTTGCAACAGTTTCAGTTTTCATTTCTCGTTCACATGGAGATACAATTGTTTTGAAAAATTTGATATTTTCTTACAAACGTCAGTTCGGAAAATGAAACGTCTCGCTTCTTACAAACGAATGATGTTTACAAACTTTTCTTTCAGTAGAGTTGAAGCTGATCGTGAATCACGCTAAATTACTAACCCACGATCATCTAAACCAAAGCTCATTTCATCATTCACTGAATCATTTTGCAATTTAGTAGAATTTACTTTAAAAAAGATAAATGAAATAGTTTTCTTATATAATTAAAATTAAACTAATCACAAACAAATTCACAACAGTATTGATAAGGATTTAAAAAATATTTTTACTTCAGCCTATCTTCGAAAAATATTTACGCATCTATGGCAATTTATTTATAATACATTATTCCATAAAGAAAAATTAAGAAAAAATTTATTTACACTGGCTTTAAGATACTATTATTTTTGTTTTTGAAATTTTTTATAATATTTTGCTTCATATTTTAAAGTAAATCGTACCATACAAAAACAATTAATTATATCTACCAATAAATGGCGTTGCTCATTTTACTACCATGAAGGACATCATTTTGTACTAAAAAGTTATAAAGAACTTGTCATTGTGTTACGTAACTAACTTGTGGGACGTTTTCAACAGTTTGGCCTAGTGATTTCAGACACCCATGAAAATCTACCAAAATTTTTATTTTTAGGTAAATCATTTGGCGTATGATTACTTTTTCGTATAACACAATACAAATTTAATAAATAACTATACACAAAATAAAGTTCATTATTATATCATAAAATTTTGCTTTTATACTTAGTCTAATGCTGGTTACAATCTTGTTAACACTTGCGGATTTTTATCGTAAAAACTTTAATAGAAAA
The DNA here is from genome assembly GCA_023701765.1 of Hylyphantes graminicola. NCBI lineage: Eukaryota > Metazoa > Arthropoda > Arachnida > Araneae > Linyphiidae > Hylyphantes > Hylyphantes graminicola. The sequence continues at coordinate 49,359,681 of CM043115.1, read as the reverse complement.
AAACATGTTGTACGGGTTAAGCTTTCAATAAAACGAAACCAGCTGTACTCGAAACGTTTGGGCCCCTTTCGAGAAAGATTTATTAAATTTCTAGTAAAGTTGGAAAATTCTAAATAATTTTTTTTTTCCGATGGTGTACTTTTAATTTTCAATTTAGAAAGAACGAAAATGGTGTAATTTTTGTTCTACGGTGTGACTGATTTTAAGATTTATTCCCAGTTTGGAATCTGCACGTCTAAAAAGAATGTATTAAGAATTCATTGATTTACTCATATAGCTTTAAGGGGCCATAGGAGTCTTAAAAATGTGCAAAGAAGGTACTAAAAAGCATAGTTTGATCTTTCATGTAATTTTTTAACTACTCATTATATAAGTATAATTTTTTTATATGTAATTCTACAAGATTTATTTAAGATAAAACAAATTTTAAAATTTATGAAACTTTAGCCAAACTGAAATAAATGATATTAAACATAAAGCTATTTGAACACATTGGGATTAGGCTTGCGCGGCAAATTTTGAGGTCAAAATTGAAAAAATGACCAAGAAAATGACTTTATATTGTACAGATATGTACAAACAAAGACTTATACCTAAATTCTCAGCTTAATTTTAATTAGAAATTATTTTAAGAACTTTTTTCTAAAAAAATTAATAAAATTTTTAAAATTTTGATTTTTAATTTTTAAAAAAATAATTTCTAATTAAAATTGAGCTGAGAATTTAGGTATAAGTCTGTTTATATTGCACATTTTTACAAATATGTACAAAGTCATTTTCTTGGTCATTTTTTCAAATTTGACCTCAAAATTTGCCGCGCAAGCCTAATCCCAATGTGTTCAAATTGCTTTATGTTTAATATCATTTATTTCATTTTGGCTAAAGTTTCATAAATTTTAAAATTTGTTTTATATTAAATAAATGTTGTAGAATTACATATAAAAAATTATGCTTATATATTTTGTAGTTAAAAAATTACATGAACGATCAAACTATACTTTGTAGTACCTTCTTTGCACATTTTTAAAGACTCCTATGACCCCTTAAATTACAATTTTAGATTTAAATTATAAAAGTAAAGCATAGTTAAGGTTATAATGATTATCGTCGCAATCGAGCTACACCTTAAAGTATAGAAGTCAAGAGATTAATAATGGTTTGAATTTAATTTGCCTAGAATTTATTTTTAACTACTTCTATGATTTGATTGGCGAGCTTTGCTTTGTTTTTAATTATAACAACAATACTCAAACTACGCATAACAATCAAACAAATCTAAATGTTGCAGAATTTAATCTTAATCCACATAATTTGAAACTACTACAAATACTTCCTCAATCCAGACTAACACCAACCGAGTTATACCGCCATTTTTAAAAACTCAATTTCAAATAAAACAGCAAACGATAGAAAAATATTTCAAAAACTTAACAAAAGACGATATTTATTACACTTGATGTGAATCAAGCACCACAGAGTGAACGTGAGTAGACTTGTAAATTTAAAGAATATCTTCAACTTTACACAGGATACATGAGACGAATCATAAAGATACAACTTTAATTCTTAAAAAAATTGTTTTGCTCTGTGGAAATTTACATCTTTCGGCAGGCCTCTTCCCACCGAAAAATGTAAACTTCTACATAAAAAAACTATACGAATCAGGAATCAACGGTTTTTTTTAAAAAAATAATGTAGACACATTTTAGTAAGTAAAAAACCACAACAACCACTAGTTTTGGCTGTATGGCAAATTCTTTTACTTTATCACCCGGAGTAATTTAGCGCCTTTTAAAAACCATCTACAACCAAGAGTGCCAATAATACTACGTGTGTTCATCGAAATAATGATATTGATGAAGCAGTTTGACATAAAAGTTGTCACAACTCAGTCGCATAAGTAGTCAATACCTAGTGATGACAGTGCTTCGACCTAACGTCAAGCATGGTTTTTGTTTACATGGTGAAGTGTAACATTTTCGAGGAAACAAAAAATCTTCCGCCAAGAAAAACGTGTTTAAAAAATTACATCCGCATCCGAAAGTGACAAAAAATGACATTTAAGCCGGAACTGCATCTTACTGAGCAACCTTGGAGTAAATATAGAAATTAGGAAGAGGATAAAGGAACTGGATCAGCCCTTCTTTCAAGTTCGGGACACTAGTGTAACAGCACTGCAACTGAAAGACGACTGATTCGTAATAAAATTATATTGAATTACGAAATCAAATTAAAACTATTTCTTAAAGTTTAACTACAAGGTGTGTTCAAATTTAACTTTAGTTCATGAAGTATAAACTACATTTAACTTTAGTGCACCATGAAGTATAGAATAAATACAAACAATATGACAGACTGAGAGTCAAATTCTACAAGATGAGAAAAAGAACACGAGACTGGCTCTTCACGCTGAACACGAGAAGATTCAGATCTTGCTAAAAAAATTGACATTTTCACAAATTGAGGGTACAAGAAGGAAGGGGACCAGTCACAAGATAATTGGGAAGTGTAGAGAAGGACTTGAAGCATTCGGCATTGCAAGAGAAGTCTGACCTTTAGAAGGCAAATCCAGAGGGCCTTGGTCTGTAATAGGCTGTCACGTTGTTAAATGTGAAGACTAAATGCTTTAAATAGAGAAAACTACTAGTTGTAATTACAAACATGGCAGAAAGTTTATAGTGATAACATGGGGAAGACGAACATCTTCTTTAGAGTAGGCCTCTGCATTAAAATAACAAGGTGGTTGTAGCAGTTCGAACTAACCAATCTCAAAAGCGGAAAGCAATGTCAAAAAAAAAAAAAAAACACCTCGTCAACTAAGTATGTGATTGATCAGAGTGGACTACTCTCAATACATCACACGCAAAATGACAATCCGTGCAGATACATTGTTTACAAGAAGGTGTTGGAAAGACAGTCGTGAAAAAGAAATTAGCGATTGCGGTTAGCGATAGGTAAACGGGTAATAAAAATAGAATTTTGTTTAAAACGTTACGTCAACTTTGAATTGTTTTGTTGCTAAAAAATTTTAAAATCAGATACCAACAAATACACAAAATATCAGTTTCCTAACTTGTGGTGGGTAAGACGAGTGTTTTGATAGGTTCAATATGACACTCATAAAGCGAATGGATTGGAACAAATCTATTTTTGACATATTTTGGTTACGTTGTTGTCAATCCAACGAGAGAAGTTACAGGGGAAAATCTGACATAACCTCGAGAAGGCTTCCAAGCATAATACTCAGCACACACGCTTCGTTACTTGCTAATGCAGTGGGTGGTGTTGACGATGTAATCTAGGTTGCAGATTACAGCTTTTATTAGGTTAAGATTCCGCTAAAGAGTTACCTTGTTAATATGTATTAAACGTATGAATAACGGGATTAAAATTAAGTTATTAAAATATTCAATGCGCGTGTCAGAAGTTAATAATTCTAATACTTTGTATCAAAATTAACTAAGGTTGTTTAAATAAAACTACAAAAGTGAACCCTTTCCTTACTGCAGCGCCCCAAAACGCCCGAACAACAAAGGATTGGATAATGTTATTCCGATCAAATATTGCGAGGAAGCAAAAATCCTCCGTAAAAGAAAACTTTTAATTTCAATAGTGAATATTATTTTGGATTTAGCTTATTTTTAAGCTCGAATGCTCATTTGTTTTGAAAAATGTTATTATAACATTTTAAAATTTTGTATTAAAAAAGCTGCAGGTATTTTCAATCAAATATCAAGTATTATTTTTAGGAATATTTAATATGCAAATAAGATTTAAATAGAATTTGGTTTCCTTATTTACGTAATATTTTATTGCAAATATAATAAAAGGTTAAAAAAACATTTTAATCAACTAAATTTACACATTTTTTTTTAACTTAATTTATCAATATTAATGTCAATATATTTACAATATTTGCTTACAAAACAAAAAGTTCCAGTTTACCAAACATTAGAAATAACCAAATGTTTTGAATACGTACGATACAACATTAGTTATTTATTACATTATTAGTTATTGTTTAGCATACAAAATTAATGTAAATATTAATAATAAATGCGAAATATTACTTAAAAAAAAACAATTGTTAACCTTATGAAACAACCATAGTTTCTATAAAATTGAGAAATTTTCGCATCGCAAACTGAACAGTAGTATAGAAGAGCCGTTGTCCATTATTAAAGTACAGGACACCTACTTTTTTTCTACTAAAACAAAACAAAAAATATTATTCAACTCACGCAGTCGGACAGACAAAATAGAGATAAACGGCGTTGCGCTTTTGTAAGACATGAAGGACCAAAATAAGTAATTGTTCGAAAATTGCATGGCTTACATTTTGAAAAATGTTCCAAAGGCGGTCATGCAATTGTAAACAGCGCATTTTTTAAACTAAAGTGGGCTGAGAGGAAAATCAATCAACTTTATTGACCAGTGTCTCCTTTTATTTTTTAAATATAAATAAAACAGGAGGAACAAATATTTTTTGTGCCTTAGAGGCTAAAAAGGTACCGTTGGTAAGCCCACAATCTTCCAATACAATAAAAAGAACTTAGAAACAGCAGATACATCATTGTTTTCTATATAATTCTAATATTTACATTTCCTAGTTCATTTTTCTTGTTTTACGTTACAAAACTGTTCCTTTAAGTGTATACTCAAACTTAAATCTTACGCCTAATACAGAAAAATGTGATTTGAAAGTCTTCATATTAATAAACGTGCGTACTTGGACCCTTTGCTTCTAAGGTACGTATCTCTATCATTTCAAAGGGGTTTCAAACTGACAAAATGACGGACAGACGAGCAAACAGGGTTTGAAGAATTGATCATTATCTACCATCGTGTTGAAAACATAAAATATTCATTTCGGATTTCGAAACACATCACAATATGTTCATTATTTTATATTTCATATTAAGCAATGGAACTAAAAAGAATACTCATGTGGCATCAATATAGAATTAAATGAGTGTTCAACTTTACTTTGTGATAACTAAAAATGAAACAACCTTAATCTTTAAATAAGAAAATACGTTTTCTGGGAAGTACGTACAACGTACTTATTTTTAACTAACAACTTCGTTAACATGAACTTTGAAATGAAAGTATGTTTACCCACTCTTTTTTTTTTTTAAGAAATAAACGAGGAACGTAACTAGGTTTAAAAATCCCCATAAAGAACTGTGCGAGAGGCCGGTAAATCAAACTAACAACGGACAAAGTCCACTTTTCCTCTGAACAACTTGCGATTAAAAAAATATCAGTGTAGAAACGAATGAATGTTTTAGAGAGAAAATGCTCACTGTCAACACAGGGCTTGGGTTATTTTTGCTCTGGTAACCCAAGATTTAATGTGTAGTCTGAAGAAATAATGTGTTTCTTTTTCAACGAAATGCAGTATAATAAAGTATTTCGTTTTTGCGTCTTGTTGAAAGTAGCTGGTTTTTCAACGAAATGTAGTATAATAATATTTTTACTCGTATGAAACCACACAACTTTTTTTCTACGCAATACTAATTTTTTGTCGGATAAAAAATATTCTTAAGACTTCGAAAATAACTGATGTTTTTGTTACAGTAAAAATATATTTACGTAGTTTAACAAACAGGTTTAAAAATATATATATATAAATTCTTAGGGTAAAACTTTAGTCTAGTAAGTTGGTTTGGGTAATGTCTCGATAAAGAGGAAGCATACCTACGTATCTAATTAATTTTCAAAATATGTTGAAATTTATTTCACAGATGATTTGAGTGTGGGATTCTTATCAAGCAACGAACTCTTATTGGTTCTCAAAACCTTATTATAATATCCAAAAAGTACTGAGAATCATGCACCAAATTTGATATCTGTAGCTCTAGTTCCAGCTGTAGAGTGGTTGCAGACATACAGACGAACCAATGTTTAAAAAAAAAATACATTTTTAGAATTACGTCCTCCAAAACGTCCATTTTAGATTTTAAACAGCATCGCATTACTTTCTTTAAATTATATTTCTTATTAGGCAATAATGTAAAAGTTAAAATGGTATGTTCGTCACACCGTGGTACAATCTTGTTACGTGAGGATACTAAATAGTTTACATTAAACTTCCGTAAGATTTATCAATTTTGCGAAAGATTTCCGTATATGTTTTTGTTTCACTAAAATGTTGATAGAAAAAGCGTAGATGGAAGTTCTACAATGGTCCTGATAATTTCTACATTTATGATTCAACATGATCTGTCTCATTTGATAGGCTGTTTATTGATTTCTTTTTCCAGGGAAGTAACAACAGTTATTACTGCTATTTTAAAGACATTAAAAACCCAGGATATTAACCCATATCCAAAACAATTAATACATTAAATTATCTTTTTTAAAAAATCTTTTCTGAAACTAAATTCCATTCATGGAAAAGAAAAGCAAATGAAGATATCGCACGCGATCTTCATATTAGTTTAAAAGGTGAAATGAAAAGAGATATCAAAAACTTTAAACAGCAATATTATCCCCCCCCCCCCAGTTGGTAAACTATGGGGGGAAAATATTTTTTAACAGTAATGTGTTTAATAGAACCCACTCGCAGGATAAATACAAACACTTTCAAAGTGACTAGAATTTGTGACCTAATGATAATTCATATTTCTTCATATTCTTAACCATCTGAGCTCTGGAATTTGCTTATCCTTTGTTTATGCTAGAGTCTTTAAAGCAATTCACAAATTGAAGCTTAATAAATGATGAATTTTGATTGACATTTTACGTTTTTTTTGTTTGAAACATCATCATCCTTAAAAATACACTTAATTCTGATTTTCTAAACTTGTTATACTTTTGGGTTTTCATTTATGAAAAGCACACATTTTTTTCCAATTTCTAGGCTTTCTTAAAAATTCATCTATTGCAATGAATCCATAACTTTATAAGTACATTTGAAATCAAATACAATGGAAATAGCTAGAAAATATCAATATTAATATTTTCTAATACATCTACGTATTCAGCAAATATTATGCGAAGTATATCGTAACGAATGTAATGTTAAATAACCGATAATACTGTTTTTCGTTTTGTGTTTCTTCTCCGCCTTTTTTTTGAGAATAAATGAAACAGAAAGTAAATATTTATGGGATCCAATCTTCCCTGTAGTTTAAAACTTTAATATCAATACAAGAGACAGTAGAAGAAAACGAACGAAGTTTAAGAGACTCCTATTGCAAAGAAGACCTGGAAAATTATCCTTTTTACTACCAGTTTCACGAGCTTTCCTGATGAAAACCTCTCGAATCCCAAAGTGGGGCTAATATTCATTCCTTAGATCCTAGACCACTGCAACGGTATCTCTCTTTAGTCAACATTATAACAGCAACAGCACGAATCTTAATTTCCGGATTCCCTTTCCTTTTATACAGCGATCTATAATATGTTCTGGATAGACTATTCAATATTGAGAAAACGCGACCGATGCCAGATACCTTGGGGGAAAGTATTTGGTTTGTTCTCTAACTTTGGCGCTGGATTTTGGCTCCTTTTAACGATTCACTAAGTCTCATTCAGAACTTTTAACATTATCTTTTAGCAATAAAGTTCCAAACTCGTCGTTAAAAGAAGTATTTTTTGCTACTTCTCATCCGTTCCACCATCTTGCTGGAGCCCAAACTGGTTGCTCTTTTTGAGATGGGTTGCAAGTTGAACAAACCACCCAGTATATATTATAAATCATTGCCTTTATCGTTATTATAGAAAATCAAAATAATGACGTATTTTGTAATTGGATTCATATCTGCCTATTATTACACACGTTGGGTATCTGAGAGTCATCTTTTCTGTTGAATTCTCAAGGTAACTAAATCATGCTTTTACTAAGAGGACTACACTCTCAGAAATAACACTTTCATTTTTGACGATTCATGAATCTTCAAGCCTCATTTCGTTAATTTTGAGGATTGTTTCGTCAAACTATCACGTGGCTTTTGAGTAAACGCGAATCCTCACTTTTACGATCGTGATTTGACGATTCTGTATCTTGATTTTGAGGAAACTGAATATCATTGTTGTACTCACATGCTCATAAATGACGAAATATTTCTTTAGATTAGACGACATTCAAATCCTCATAAAAATGACGAGTCAAATTTCCTCACTTTGAGGAAACGAAAACTCGGATCATTTGCCAGTAAATGAATCGTCAAAATTCAGGAAAATTTAGTCGTTTTTGAGCATTCATTTTTTAGAGTGTATATTTTATATTGTCAAACTTTACTTAGTAACACACCGACGACTATTTTATGCCCTAGCATTTAAATTATAAACGCAAATAATTGTTTTCCGCTTACCAATAGAAACAGGGGTGTTTCTATTATTAAGCGGATTTCAGGTTTCTATTGCAATTTTCATTAAAACTTAACATTCTGACGAATTGTTTAAAAGTTGTTTCGAGTCAATAAGTACTGATATAATTAATATCTTCAGTCCATAAAGTATCCAAAAACATACACATTTTTCATAACAAACGCAGCGAACAACAAACTTTTAATACTTGAATATTTACTAAATTTTCACCGCTTATTTCTTTTTCAACATACCATTCAACCGCTTTCAGGAGGCTCATAATGCATTTTACTCTTGTCTATAGAGTTAGGAAGGGGGAGTAGAGGGGGCTATTAGTTCAAATGGCTTGAAGCAGGGCGGTCAGGTTTTTCGAGCTACTGCTCATAACAAACCGACACTGAGGTATCCCAAAATGCACACCTTTAGCGGATTTTTGAGCTACATAGTAGCCGTAACTATAGAAACTGGAACTTAGGTATCCTAAGATGCACCGCTCTAGCCTGCTTTTTTTGTGCTTTACTGCGCACATACATGGGGCGCTCTATTCTCTTTCCTTACTCTATACTCTTGTCACACTTGGTCGGAAACTTATAAACAAGGCTTAGGTAAGAGGGGAAAAAAGGATGAGGAATGGATAGATAAAACTGGGAATTCTTTTTTTAGTCTGCAATGGAACATTTGGAAACGTGAGCGGAAATGACTATTTGTACAAGAGGACTTTTGTTGCTTGAAGAAATATTGTATATCTTTATTTGGTATTTAGAAAAGGAGAAGTAAATACTTTTATTACCAGCTCAGTCGAGGTATTGGGTGGCAAAGTATTTCTAAGAATCCTTAAGATTCAACAATCGATCTTCTGATGGTATATAGAAGTTCAAGAAGAAAAGAATGTTTTTTAAATTTACCTAGATTTTAGGTAACTGCAAGTTAGACAGTTCAAATACAAGAATTGTTGGCCAAAATAAAATTAATAAAATACGACTAGATTAATATATATATATATATATATATAATTAAAACAAATACCAATTAATAAACAATTTAGTAAATGGCTTAAAGAGAGCATGCCTCCAAAAAACTCAACAATAACAAAAATGTTAAAGTCCATCCCCTTAAAAAATACTATTTTTTTAACTATTACTTAAACCCGAATCCACATGTTAATTAATCCTTTTTTGTAAAATAACTAATTCTGAATTATAACGATACAGCTAAAGTAAGGTTGCTGATAAATATTAAATTAGAATGATTAATGGATTTTAATCAAAAATAAAAGTATTCAAAGTCTCAAACAAAAAATAAAAGAATAAAAAAAATCAATTAATGACAATAAACAATAACAAACAGCACATTTTTGCACTTTTGTAAAAAAGATCTTTGTTTTTGAATGTCTGTAACACTGTCTTAAAAAATAACCCTGTTTTTTTGTAAAAGCTAGCAAACTAAAATTTTATCTTGACTCGACACATTTTTAATACTCGTTTTTAATTTCACATAAATTCTATCTGCTGATTTTGTACTTTTTAAAATGTTAAATTAATCAACTTTCCTCTCTCTTGAAATAAAAAAAAGTAATTCAAAAACCATAAATAACGAGATAAATGTCATTTTAAATGATTCGTTAGCATTAGTTATTGTTTTTTTTATTGTAAGTATTTCTTTCACATGATTATGGTGTAATAACTAGTAATATTTTGTGTGTATTAGATTACAGTTAAACAGGTTATATTTTATAACGAAAAGAAATAAAGTTTACAATCTATTTTGTTTAATTTGTTTTCGTTTTTGCAAAATTACGAATCGTTTATGGAATAGTCCGTTTAATAACTCTTTTATATTTTAAAACCGCCCCTAAATAAAATTGCGATCCATGCTGGCTAGGCAAATACAGAAAATACGTTGCGTTGAAGTACAATAAAGCACGTCAATCAAAGAAATTTTCGAAATAAACAGTTTGGAGCTTTAATTATATATATTTGACAAATTACACTTACGAAGGCAAAAAAATAAAATCCGCTTGACACTTATATGGGAATTGAAAGTCCTTTAATATTTATAGTGCTTAAAAATAGATCCTTGCCATTTAATGAGACAAATGAACTTGGTGGTCGACCATTTGAAAAAGGCATACCGAGAAAATATATCGATTTTGGTGCAGATTCGTGTTTTACATTTGACTTTTAAACATTCCCGTGAACATAAGTTAATTAAGGTCAATTTAATTACTAATATTCGCATTTTTGCTTTCGAAATTATGGCCTGTCGGAGTTTCAACTGTCTGAATTATCTCCCAGGCTTTAATAAACATGTATTTCGTTTATAAACTTACAATGCATGTACCATATAACTGGTAACAACAACAGTTACTTATACACACCCCTCATACAAAGGAGCCACCACAAAACCCGAAAGTAAGTTGATTAACCCAAACCCTCCTTACCTTTTCAAAAGGGGTACAAACTCTGTAAAGTAAACAGTCATACATAGCATTAATTCATTTTCAGTTATTCAATTCATACCATTTGCCACAGGCGGAAAGGGAAGATGGGTTTTTAATTAAAACGTCCGGGAACCCGGAATATTGTCCGGGAGCTCCGTTACCGGATGTTCTTTGTGGTTTAAGCCGAAATTGGATCCGGAAAGGGAAAATGAAATGTTTGCTGAAGATACTTTGAGCCAAAGATGTAAATGTCAAAAGACCATATTTTGTTGCAAGGGTGTGTGATTGGAGATTTAATGATTTTTCGAAAGTGCTTAAGTGTTAGTTTTAAGATTTATTATTTTAAGACTTAAGTAGAATGGCAATGATTTTATCGCTAATAATCAAGAAAATTTATTTTATTTATTGGTGCGTTGACAAAAGTGAGAAAGTTTGTTATTTAAAATTATACGTTGCATAAGCCTTTTAAATGCTTAAATAATCATCAATTATAATATAAAATTATTTTTTTTGCTACAAATAAAGTATCTCAAGAGAACTTAATGTTCATTAATAAATCATCATTAGAAGCATTCTCGCTTATTAGTAGTGTATAGTAAGGATAATATACGTTTTTCAATTCCTAAACACAAAAGTTTTCCATAAAAAAAAGTCAAAATGTACCCTTCAAATTAAATAAAAAAATATTGTGGGGCTCTAACTCTTTCCGGTTAGAACAAAATTAATTAAACATTCCCTGCTTTTACTTTTACTCTATGTCAAATTTAATTACTGTAGTAAAAAAGCCAAAAGGTTAAAGCTTCACGCCACATTTATTTTAAAAAAAAAAAAAAAAAACTGTTAAACAAGAAAACTATTTTTTAATGCTTATTTTCAAAGCAGTTGCGAAGTTACAAAAGTGTAATATTTGGTTTCTTAACAATTTAAGTTTGGATTTAACTACTCGACAAATAAAGGGTACGAAAGTGAGCAATTTATAAATAGGTTAGTTTGAATATAATTGCACTAGATCTTCTGCAATAGAGCTATTGACGACGAGCGTCGTAGTTTCGAACCAGAGTCAAATGACTAGCTGACACCAAAGTAGGCACCCTGCTTTTAATTCATAAATAGAATAGATTTCAGAAATCCAGATTTAAAATAGATTTTTAAAATAGCAGGAAATTTTAAGGCTATAATGTAGAGATAGATTTTACTTGATATTTTATTATAATTATATTATTCGTGCTTACAAACCTTATATTATTTACATTTGACCTTATATTATTCACCCTACAGATTTAAATTTCAAGATGATATTGAAGTATATTATATTCGTCCTTACAATCAAAAAGTTTATTTTTTAGTTTTCGTATTTTTTTAAATAGTAAGTAAAAGTCTATAATTACTTTACTATAAGATTTTCTATAAAAAAAACTTCTATTATAGTTAAGAATCCATCTCGTTTACAGACTTTCTCTTTTCCACTTCGTGACTAAGAATCATTTAGATCCCATAAAGATTTTTAACGAAAACTAATTACAGAAACTTTCCTTTTCATTTAAGACTTATTAACCACGTTCCATTTAGTTCTTGTCACACGAAAGCTCGTTGATAAATTGGATAGCAGTTAAACCGAAAAGAACTAAACGCAAAACTTTCAATTTAAAAAAAAAATCACCAGCTTATAACTCAGAATGTTACAAGAACAGAAATTGACAGCCAATTCTATGAAAAAACCAGCTGGAATTCCATTTCGTTTAAGCACACAAAATCGATTATGTAGCAAAACAAATTTCGTAGTTTTTATCTACAAATTTTAACAATATTCGCTTAGTTCTTTTTGGATTGTAAAAATACAATAGAAGAAAGAAGGGAATAGTTCTGTTTGTTTTGGCTCCATTAGCTCTTAAATATAAATGGAAAAAAGTGTACTTAGTTTTTAATTTTTTTTTTGTAGGAGTTTTAAGTATTTATAATATTAACATTTTTGTTATTTTTCGGTGGGGTATTTTGTTGATATACTAAAGGACTACGTGAAAATTGAAAAGAGTACTGTTTCATGAAATATTTTGATAGGTTTTATTTTAGTTTTTATTTTAGTTTGTTTTAAATTAAGTCACATTATTCTTTAAATATAAAATTTTAATAAATATAAAGTATTAAACATTGAAACATTGAAGTTCATAAAACTTAACCACACGTATTTTTGCAGATGTAAATCCAGACTAAAAACTCCAGCTAGTTGATCAACTTTATAAAGACTAATTACCTCTTTAAAAAAATCTAGATCATCCAACTATATGTATGGCCTTACGAACTTAAATTTACTTCTGACCAGAGATAGAGTAAGGGATTTCTAAATTAAAAGTTGTCACTTTAAAAACTAAAGCAGTGGAGATCAAATTTACTCGCTTTGAACCTTTTAAGTGGATTGTAAAGAGCGATGAGTTGGCTGATGCTGAATTTGTTTGAATTAAAATTGCATTAATATTTATTCTCGAAAAAGGATATTGAATCTTGGAAATTTACGAATTACCAAATACAGTTAATGTAAAAGAAAACCACTACTAACATATTACATTGAATTCTACAAAAAAAATTATACTATCAAACTTTCGTCAAACTTTAACGACAATAAACTCTGGATCTCACAATGCAATCAAGTTGAACACTTGATGTTTATTTAACCTTTATCTGGTCTAAGCTAGATTGAATTTTCATTGCAATAGAGCTGCACGAAACCCATATTTACTGACAGAAGTTTAACGAAACGTTTAATACCGAGTCATACCGACTAAACACGTTAATTGTAACTTTAAAATGCCACATAAAAAAGCGATTCCCGAACACCTCCACTCTAAGAATACAATATATCCATGGTCATTAGGATAAACCCAAATGCCAAACCTCTTTTTCTCCTTATAAATCCCAATTTTACTTACACATTTACACATCGATCACTCAAAGTCTCGCGACAATTTCGAAACCAGAAGAAAACATTCTATCGCACACTAATTACAAAATTTCGCGCAAGACGCGTCAACAAAGAAGGCTGGAATAAGCTAGAAGTGCTTGGTTTGAAAAATAAGTGAAGACATCTGAATGGAGCCGCCAAATCGATGCGATAGAACCCAAACAAAACTTTTTTCTTAGCAGGATTTCTACAAGAAAGGAATCTTTTTTTAGAGAAACGGTAAGTAAAATTTCATAGAATGATGATTTGGGTAGTTGTATATGGTAGTATAAGTGCGGCTGGATTTAAGAAGATGTCGCTTGTAGACTTAAGTCCTCTTTTTCAGCTCTCTTGTTATTTTATAATTGACTAGCAGTATGGTCCCGCCTTACTGGGAACCCGTTAACTTCGCATTGCTTCCTTTTAGAGGCATGCTTACTTGTGAAAATACACTCAATATCTAAGCTAAATTCAATTCGTGTTGGTGCATGCGGACTTAAAAAAGCAAACACTAATAGAGGATGAAGCAGCCTTTAGGGCGAGCGCATATCTCAACCAAGCTCAATCAATCAAACTAATAGAGGATGGCGTCAAGCCCCCGTTTCGGCCCGGTCCATGTATTTTCAAGCCCTGTTATGGTCGCGCAAACCCACGTCGATGACGTATTTTTGAAACTAATTATATTAATTAAAAATCACAATCAAATATGACAAAACTAAGCCTCAGGTGCACACGTAGGTATTAAAAGGAATCTATATTAAAAATTTCGAATTTTTTAGAGCAGTCTAAGTAGGTCTTTTGCGATCCACAGACATACACACAGACAGACAGACAGACAGACACACAGACAGACTCTTTTATTATTATAGATTAATACGTTTGTTTTATGTCGGGTGGCAATTTTAGAAGAGGCCCCAAAACGAATAACGGATTGCAGTACGAGGCCTCTTTTAAATTGCCACCTTGAATAATAGATTAATGGGAGTTTTAATCTTTTTTTAAAGATGAAGGTGATTTATTTCTGATAAAATAATAAAAAAATAGTTAACGGGTATTCTTAAATTCGTACGAAAAACATCGTCAAAAATTTTAATGTTAACTTTTAAATAAATTGCTGAACTGGTTCCCCTCGAATTCGCTCTATGCTGCAGTATTCTGGGTTTAGTTATAAATACTCCCTCGATTACACGATCTAAATTAACCATCTCAGTCCCAGGGATGCCATTTCGCATCATCACGTTTCTGATCATAATTTAAAAAAATAATAGGGCCGACATCTATTAAGAAGAATTAAAAATATTTTCCAATCGAAAGAAGTTTGAAGAATAGAATTATGTGCTTTTTGATATCATAAATTGCTATAGAAAAAAATTCAAAAAAGATGTCAAATTATCGCTTGGACTGAAAGGGTTAAGGGGGAATGGGCGTGCAGGGCCGGGGGTCTCCAAACTCAAGTGCCTCAATGTTAATCCAATGGGAGAAAATTATTTTCGCTACCACATTTCTCCGGCTGTATAGAATATTTTTACAAGTGGATTTTTTTATGTGATAAATGTAGCTGACTTACAGGTCTCTATCTTCCCACTTTTTGAAATTGCTTCGAATATTTTGTGCAAAATAATTTACTGAATATTAAAAAAAATATCCGTACTAATTTCAAAAAGTGGAATATAGAGACCTGTAAGTCAGCTACATTTATCACATAAAAAAATCCGCTTGTAAAAATATTCAATACAGCCGGAGAAATGTGGCAGCGAAAATAATTTTTTCCCATTGGATTAACATTGAGGCACTTGAGTTTGGAGACCCCCGGTCCTGCACACCCATTCCCCCTTAATACAATATTCTTATAATCCCTCTAGATGAAGCTATTAAAATTGTCATTTATTGTTTTTTTGCATGTGATTTACAGATAATACGCCAATATTATGTATGTATTTCTATAGCGAGCATATCTTTACATGACAAAAAGGGTTTTTAACAAAGCAGCATCTGAATTTTACTCTAACCTCCAAGGCGTCAACACACGGGCCATTTAGTTCCACGTCCCCAAGAGACGAGTCCCTGAAATTAGTCGTCAAGCCGCTCGCTTGTCTTTTTGCTTAAGAAAGAAAATGGAGTGTTGCTGGTTTATTTTTGGAAGAATTCGCTTTTCTTCGGGCTATACTCCCATCGATTTAATTTGGGCGAAACAGTGTTCACTCATCAGGTAGAACAAGACAGGCAAAAGATGTATTCTATTGTTTTTTTAGTTTCAGCTCCACGTTTTTAATGCAAAATAAAGTATTATAATAACATGGTTCTGATGTCTCTTTGATACTCATTTTCATGACCCACAGTATAAAATATCAAGTAATGTGGATATCGAATGCTTAATTGAAGCTTATGGGGGAAATAGTGGTTCATCTCAATTCCCAGCAAAAAGCAATCCTAAGAGATAGTTACTGTCACAATTCAAGAGTTTAGCGGAAGAAAGTAAGTGACAAAAAAGGTGAAATCGAGAAAATTAGATTAAGTTGCACTGAGATACGTTAAAAACGGCACTTGCAATATTTAAAAAAATACAACTTTATGAAAAGGGCATTTCGTTAGACCTAAAGGCTGGAATAGCAAGTTAATTGACACAAAAATCGCAATTTTTTAAAATAATGTCACTTAGCAAGTTATTAAAATTATATATTCAGTTCTATTTTTTTTAAATATTGCTAAACGGCTAAAAGCTGATATTAGTTTAAAGATAATCGTCCATGAAGAATTAAACATAGCAAATTTCCAATCAAACTGCAAAATAGAAGCTGGAAGAAGTTTAGGAAGAAGTGCCCAAATATTTTAAACGGCCATTAGCACATAATTTAATGGCGTGTAATTGAAACTTTGTCCTCAACAGACCTCAAATATAAGACTCAAAATATTTATATAGCTACCGAAGAAAGTTTGCCGACTTCACATATTTTTAAATGCACACATTTAAAATGTATTTAAAAAAACAGCTTGTCTTATGTCTATCGTCTAAATTTAATCTAATTCTATGCGAGGTTGTTAAATGAAGCATTTGCAAACGCAATTTCTCTGTGTTGAAGACAATAGCTAATGCACTACGAGGGTCTTCAGACGTTTGATAACCCTTTCTGGTACATTGCCAGAGAATGAAACTAAGTACTAAATGTAATGAATGAAAAGTAAATGGTTACTAGATTAGAAATAACTTGTGGACTACTACTAGTGTTTCAAACTATTTATACGTACTCATGCTGTATGTTGGTGAACCAACATAACATAAATGCGCAACTTTTGACACAACAGGCGGGTTACAAAAATTTCATTTTAAATTAAAATTTTGGTATTACATGTTTTATATGCACATTATAGAACACTATAATTACGATGCATATCATAGTATCAGAACATTAAGAGCATAAAAAGAAGCATTTTCGATGAAAAAAGTTAGATGTATAAGAACAGTTCGTAAATCTATCTAAGAGTTCTATTTGCAGTATCCAAATAATTAAAGAGCTAATATTGAATGCATGCAACCTTAGATAGAACATATTAATATTAAAGGAACGTGATGATTAATGAGAACTATACACCTATTTATAATTAAGTCAACGGTATATGGAAACTGCACGTAATAACGGTTAGTTTAGCAGAAATTATGAGGTAATGTGATAACTGATTATGCATCGTAAAGCGTCATAAGACTCTGACAAAGATGAATTTATTAAAATAACTATTGTTGAACGACAAAAATATGACTATAATTAACTTGAAATAAAAGAGAAGAGAAAAGCGAACGCGATAAAGAACTTTATTACTACCAATACTAGCCGTAATTTCAGTTAAAACAGTAAAAAGGTGCTATAAATTACACTTAAGAACCGTAAACGGAAGTTTAGAACAAAAAAAATTTAGAATAACAAAAAAAAAAAAACACATCTTGGGTAAGAAAATAATAAAAATTTATTTTCCGAACTAATTGTAAAACGTTGACCACAGTTTCAGTAAATTAGACTTAGTTTATGGTAATTATTTATGTCTTTCGTTTATATTGATCTATGCAGCATCATGTCACAATGATAATCAGTAGTCAAAGTCTCCAAAAATTGGCTGCGTACTTTATATAAAGTAGACTCGTGTAGAAAATTGTATGAATTAGTACTTCATTACGCAAGTTAATTTTATCTTCTTATCAAAAGCATGCACAAAACAATATAAATACAAGAGAAATATATGTTTTTTGAGGAGGCAATGGACAATTGGTATCTTAGAGTGCTTAATATTTATTTAATAACAATACATCGGTCGCTCATTATGTAAAAAGTACAAAGGATTCTTCAAAACCAAAACAAATTAAAATATCTAAAATCAAAAAATCTTCAAAATTATTTTTTAAAAAGCATAAAGTCTTGTTAATTACAGATTACAGAAAAAAACAGCTTCATGGTGAACCAAATTTTTTTTCTCATCAACTATTTCGCGCATACATATAACTAATTTTTAAGGCCTGTTCCTTAATAAAAACCATAGTATATAGCACTGGATCAACAGAGCGGAAAATTTTATTATTTTAGCAGCCAAATAACAATGGACTTTTCACACAATGTAAACAATAATTAATAATAGTTTACAAATTCCAACAATGAATAATGGGATCGAGTAAATTTGAAAAATTATTGTTGCAGACCAAATGAACCACAAAAAAACCTTTCTCGTCCCATTCGAGTGTTAGACAGCCGATCTTAATACTGACTGTAACAAATATTTGTTTGCGATTTTATTGAAAAAGAAAGAAAAATCGTTAATTTTATATAGCTTGGACTAATTAAAGCCAAAGCAATCTTCCAGTAAAAGGAAAACTAAACCGCTATCTGTATCTGAATTCGTTGCACTACAAACCAGGACAGCTAAATCCTGCACACGAATTTTAGGTCATTGGAAAAAAAGAGAACCATACAAATAAACAATGGGCTGCTTCGTATGCTTCGCGGCTGGTGCTATAAGCACTTGTAAGTATTTTTCTTTTTCTTGTTATTATAAATGAAATATATGCTTTCAATGCTAATTTTCATTACTAAACGCTTCTAAAACATATACTTTTAGAGTTTATATCAGTTAAAACCAAATAATAAAGTTTTAGGATATCAAAAACAATTTATATTCAAAAAGCCTTATGCTGAAACAGTTGTAGTTTAGTTTTGATCGCGAGTGTGAAAAATAAAGTTTGGATAGATATGATTAAACACATGAGATTTTGGTAGAGTAATGCAATACATCCTAAATAAAACATTATTAAATAAAAAAAACATGTATTCAACTAATTTCAAATGTGATGGACATTTGTAGGAATTCGTGATATAATCTCTCTCTCCATGTGTGTGAGATCATACTACTTCAACCACAAAAAACCCTATACTAATCCTGCAAATAAACGAAACTGGTTTTAAACTATTCAAAATCAAGATAACATTTTGATTTTGTAATAGCTCTTTGAAATTATAGGAAACTTGTTATACAATGATCCAGAACAAAATATGATGGTTAGTAAGGGTCTGGGACATGATCTCGACAGCCAACATCCTGACAGCCCAGAATCCTGAAAACCAAAAATTAATAGTTAAAATGCTCTTAATTAGGCATAACGTCATTAATTTTTTTGATGTGTCGATATTTTTGAACCTCGAGGGATAATGTCCCTATCGGAATTACTCCTGTCGGTCTTGTGTCTTGTTGGGTTACGTCCAATTACATAAATACTCCTTGAATTATTTTTGAAAGAGATGATTTTAAAATACTTTCCAAATGAAAAAAAAAAGTAAATTATGAATACAAATGCATTGTTTATAAAATTTTACAATTTAAGGTTATTTTAGGAAAGACTAGTGCATAAACTATTGAAGAAGCCATGTCTAACGATTGGGGGAGGGGGGTATATATTACGCAAGTTTAACCGGAAGCTTCTAACTCACATTTTTCTTCCCTAGGTGGCCCCCCGAACGTCGCCGGCAAAAAGCAGCAAAAATTCGCCGCGAAGCGTTTGTAGCTTCATTGTGGCGACAAGTGGACACGGACAGATGGGTCTGCAGCACTAAGCTATGCAGGATGCCGGAGTCACACTACATGGCCCGTACCTCCAGAGTGACTGTCTAAAGCAAGTCAGTCCAGAAAAAAAAAGTTCGATGTACAAAGTCTATCGAACTTAAGCAAAGACCTGTCTAAAAAAGACTGTCCACTAGCCAAGCAGAAAAATTGCAAGACATGAAAATGCATTACAGGAACTGCTCTTTACGACCAATAAACGATGTCTTAAAATTCTGAATTCAAAACTGGCAATTATGACACGAAAATAAGGTGATTTGAAAAAAAAACATACAAATAAACAAAGGGCTGCTTTGGATGCTTCGCCTCGTGCTACATGTACTTGTGAGTATTTTTTTCTTGTTATTATAAATGAAATACATGCTTTCAATGCTAATTTTAATTAGTAAGCGCTTCTAAAACATATACTTTTGGAGTTTATTATTTGGTCTCTAGTTTTAACTGATATAAAGTTTTAGGAACCTAAAACAATTTACACTCAAACAGCTTTATGCTGAATCAGTTGTAGTTTAGTTTTGATCGCGAGTGTGAAAATGTGAGTTCGAAAAATAGAGTTTGGATAAATATGATTAAACACATGAGACACACGGGTTATAATACGCAAGTTTAACCGGGCGTTTCTAATTAGCATTTTCCCCCCTAGGTTGAGAGAGTGGGCCGCAAGTATGTGATTCAAGGCAAGAAGCAAACCAAAAGAGGCCGCCAAACTGAGACAAATGTCAAAGAAAATGGATCAAAGAATGCCTCGGAAACTACAGGAAAGACCCTAAAATCCCCTCCAATGAAAAAAGTGAAGCTCTCACCGATAACTGTTAAAGTTTGTGCAAAAGCCGCAGAAGAGACCAACTTCCGTCCCATTACTAGTAACATCATTGACACTAATTCGCGAATAAAGTCAGGAGGAAACAGTGCTGCTATGAATGCTGGACCTCCAGTGTTCCAGTAAATTCTGGACCCTACAGTGCTCTGATAAGTGCCGGAAGCCGGATCCAGTGTTATAATAAATGCTGGACACTCCAGTGCTTAAAAAGAATGTGAAAAGACTCAATGAAGAAGTCATTCAATGGACCAAATGGATGTGGAACCAAGAAGTATTTGTAAATTATAAACATATCAACTTCAAACTAGACACGGATGCTCAAGCTAATATATTGCCTTTGTACTTGTTTAATGATTTGAAATAAACGATGTCTTAAGATTCTGAATTCAGTACTGGTTATTTAAAAACTTCCCAAATGGATGAAGTTTTGTAACTTTAGTCATATCTTTAATAAAAAAAATTGTTTTTATTATCCACAGACAGACTAACTAACTTATACTGCCCTCGGAATTTTTAATATGTATATATTTCCTATAATGCATGTGCACCTGAGGCTTAACTTTTACATAATTAATTTTAATTAATATTAATATTTTCAAATACCACGTCATCCATCTAACAGTAAGGGACTGAAATCGGGGCTTCAAATCACGTGAGCTGGGTTAAAATAAGGAACTTGATCGAATGAAATTTAATTGATGTATGCAAATGGTAAGAAATGAAAATATTGAGGAATACTTTAAGGGTATTTTGTAAAACTTTTCCAGTGATACAAGATAATGCATATCTGTTCCGTTTAATTTCTTTTGTCATGTACTGTACAGACTTGATGCATGCGGAAGTCCGAGAATTATTATTGAGATGCGTTTTAGAGAATCGGGTGCTAATTGCTACAATGACTCATGTAAGTGTTGATAACTATTCCAAATATGCTGAATACTTCTTCGAAATGTCTATTTTGTCCACATTTAACAACTTGGTGCAAATTAGCAGCAACAGATGAACTGTGAAACTGTAAACTGGCATAAAATATAAGTTGGTACAGCCCTAATAGAATGGCCGGTCTGTTCATCTGCGACTTTTGGCGAGCTTGAAAACTTAAACTATAATTGTTGAAAGATTACCACATTAGGGCATGTTAATCGATTTCGAGATCCTATGCAATTTTTAACAATAGCAATGTAAGTGCTTCGAGTCCAAAATATCGATTCTTATAATTACTAATATAACGAATTTCAAAATGCAGTAATGTAATAACAAGATGAAGTAGATCCAATATAGATTTCACACAATATTCAATAAAATATGAAAGAAATATAACACGAAATACGAAGAAACATTGAAATTTATCTCACAAACAACCTGGATAAGACGTTTTCAAAATTCTGTCAGCTTTGCGAGTCCGACAGGACTTAAGTCAACGTTATTGATTATGTTACGGATGAATAATTCATAAGACAAGAGAAAAGGAAAACAGTCCCAAATCCATTAGAAATACAGACTCTGTTGAGGATTACAATATTATATAAACATTGAATTTTATGCTGCATCAATTTATATTACCTAGTTTGAATCTTCAATAAAGTAATCCATGATATATTCTATCAAATTTATTTATATTAATGGTAATGACTAATGTGCAAAATTTATAACTTATTGTATAACTTATGTATACTAACAAAATTTGCAATTTTAACTTGTTTAATATATGAATTATTAAATGGCTTTGAAATTAGACCCATAATTATAACAAAATAAAATTTCATTAAAAACACCACCAAACGTTTTCCTCTTTACAGAATAAAACACTTGTGTGACATTTTAAATATTTGAGCAAGTATTGAGTAAAACGAATAATCTTTAGTCGCTAATTCCATTTAATTATGTTGAGATTACATTATTTCAACAAATATTTTCCAATCATATTAGGATCGTTTTGGCTAAACAAAGTAATTAAAAGGTACTTATAATTTCGAACCGAGTTCTTGTGACGAATTACGGTGCGGAAGATGTTTATATTTTTCTTTGTTTCAGTTATAAAAGAAATGTAAAATATAAAACAACACATTCTTTAATAAAGAGTTATGTCCGCAAAAAATGTGTTTTTAAATTTATGGACTGATTAAAACTAATTTATTATTCAAAAACAGAACTACCTTGTCTTTACACAAATTAAGCATTAACTACTCCCCAATGTATAACGCTTACATACCCTTTAAATTTATTGCAGATTCGCAGTTTTAATGTTTTTCTTACTTCCTACCTTCAAACTTTAAATCAATGGACTACTTGTAAGATTTAATAACGAAGTTTGCGTGTAAAGTGGACATTTATCAATTGGCTCGCATTATCTTTTGGTTTTAATTATTCATGACGTAATACAAAGATTTGCAAAAGTTTCTCATTAGCCATGCTACAACTAAGAGCAGCTAATTATAAGTTAAGGTCCTTTTCTCTAATAATTAAAGCATACATCCTTGTGATTTATTAAACGTTTACTGATGTAAACGTTGTTTTAGTGGTTCAATATGTCTCAATGAAATATGATGGGTTTTGCGTATCGGACGATTTTATAAAACTAGAGTAGACTGGCCAGTGAGTGAACATGCCCCAGTGAATGAACATTTGGTAAATATAATTACAAAAAATAAGGATTAAAAATCATTCCACTAGATGGATTGGCAACACTGACTTTCTCATATGTAGTAGGTAGCTATCTGACACATGGTTGGTTGTCCTGGTCATTATGTCCTGGTGTTCATTCACTGGTTAGCCTACCCTACATAGTTTACATTTGAAAAAATTAAAAACAAAATTATGTAGCTTTGATATATTTTTACATTAAATAATTGTTTCTGCAAATAAAATTATTCTTTAATTTGTTAATATTTCATTTCCCCCTAAGCATTAATTCTTTTTTAAATTATGATAATTTTATCTAATATATAATTGGACTAATTAGGAAAGTAAAATAAGACTTCTAGAAATGAATTTTATTAATTTTTTTATTTAACGCATTTTGATCCATCAAATTAATTTAGATTGGCTAATATTATACGTAGTTTTTTTTTCTTTTCATGTTAAACTATGTACATATTTGTTTTCGAATCTGTTTTAACAAAATAAATCCATATAAATAATGGTAAAATTAAAAGTAATGAAAAATAAAGTAATATTTGATGTTTTCATCTTTAACTTATTTTAAGCAATATTAAAAAGGAAGTCATTTTAGTTTCTTTGAAGAGTTTTTGATTAACAAACTTATCCTACAACCTTAAAATGCTCACAGATTAAATCCGTAATGAAAACATTATAGTATCTCAAATTTGCAATATGGAATCCAAAATAATAACTCTAGCAAAATTATTACTTAAAAAGACTTTACAAAAGGTTTTAGGAAACATATTTAATAAATCCTTTCTTTTCTATAATGGATTGTATTTTATAAATGAAAAATTTATCTAATGCATCAAGATAAACAAATAAGGAGAAAATTTGAAAAAGAATGTTATGCAAATAGAACTTTCTCCAGTGCACTGAAATGCATATAGTTTAACCCTTTCAGTCCCAAAAATTTACTACACTACAGAAACATCTGATATTCAAAAAATTATCTTATTTTAGGTTAAAAATAAGAGTTCCATAAGATAAAAAATCATTTTAATTTTTTATATGGTTTTTGAAATAATGCCAATTTTTTTTAATGTGGAAAACAACAAAATAAAAATATATGTGGTACCTAAAAACGCTTCGAGTTACATATTTTAAGGTATCTGACCATATTATTAAAAAATGTAGTAGTAATTATTTTAACCGAAATAGTTTAAATTGTGTTTTAAATATGTGGAACTAAAGTGAACTTTACAAATATCAGGTCAAACGCTGTTAGCTATTTTCTAAATATAAAAAAAAAATTAGAAGTTCTGACTTCTCTTGAGATTAATGAAGCATATTGTCTAATAGAACAAAGTGCGAAGAATCGAATGATGTGTGTTTGGATGTCATAACGGGACATAAACATTTGGAAAAAAATATTGAAAGTGATGATGCCAAATGGCATCACTGGGACTGAAAGGGTCAAGCAAGTGTTAAATTTCAACAAAATGCGATAGGACTTAAAACTATTATTTTTATTAGTTTATAAACCCAATAAATCACGAAATACGGATTTATAACAAAGCTTATGGATAATATTGATAAAAATTATCAAATTAAGAACATCTAAATATTTGATTACCTAAAAATTATGAATTTATAAAAAAGACTAAACAAACGTGGGATTTTATAATAAGTGTTGTTCACGATTTTTATAGTTCATTATTTTATCAATTTAATTAAATATCAGGCTATAAATTAAAAATTCTCATAAATTACAATACAAAAACAATTTGTACTTGGTTTTACGATAATAATTTTTCCTAGTAGCTGAAACTATTGTTTGGGATAATGTTTTACCAGAATTTTCGGTATTAAGTTGAACCATTTAAGATTTTGGAAACGAAAAGCTAATTAAAACCTAAATTTTTCTTTCTTAACCAAAGAAAGAAAATATGATGAAACATTTCAATACACAGCAGTTGCAGCTACTAGGGACTATAATATTGGCCAAGAGAAGCGCCAAATTTTTAACAGTGTCAATATATACCAACAAAACCCACATAAAAAAGTCTTACCTGTTTTGATAAGCTTAAAGTTTATAGAGTTGTGGTCCTGTAACACTCCATTAAGTCCTGGAGCTGTCAAATGTCTGATGGCCAAGTCAGAGCTGGCGACTAAATGGTCACTGTTGGAGATAGACGGCCGCATACTGCCCGACGCTTGAGGCTTTTGCCGGTGGTTTTTGGAATCCATATTTAATTAATTAAAGTTAATCAATCACTAATTATGAAAAATAAGTTTACATTGACGTCAAGAACTCGTGGGTTGGGTTTGCTCCATATTAATAGATGCTTTAGAGCATTTTGAGAATTATGTTTATTAAAAGATCCTTTTAATTTGTTTTACTAAAAGTGTAGTTTAAAATTATCTTAACAAATTTTAAATTTGAGTTTATAGTTTACACGACAAATAATATTTTTAATTTTTCTGACTGGTTTTATAATTTTGATATGTTTATTGTAATAATTTAATCCACAACAAATTCAAAGAAATTTTTCGTAACACTTATAAATTATTTTTTGACATAGAGCTGGGACTGTAAATAACAAAATATGTTTTTCTCTAAACGTCCGATTATTCCAATTATTTATAATCCCCTATCATCAAAATTTTTTTTAAAAATTAAATTACTTAAAATCGCGGCCACATTTTATTTTAACTTATACTTGGAAATTTCTATTCAGTAAATTACTAGGGGGTATCAATTGAAATAAATTAAAGCTTCTATCAAACTATACGCTTCAATAAAAAAATAGCACTTTCAACAAAATCCAATAACTTATCAGAAAACCTAAATCATGTCAATGGTATTCCATCAAAACTACTAATCCAATTTGACTGCAAAAGTTATTTCCATTTCACAAAAATGAGTTTAAAAAAAAAAGTTCTTTTCTCAAACACTTGTCAGAAGAATTGTATCCATGGTTGAAGAAAACTCCCCGGATATTTTCCCTCAACACTTCCGCGTCAAAATAAAGGGCAACACCAACAGTAGACGAAATCCAAATCCTTGAAATAAAAAGAGACACAACCTCACACGGATAAAAATCCTCGTCTTTTCTATTTCAGGTGGAACATTCCTAGGTAACTTGGAAGACGCAGAAAATAAACGAGAAAACACCAAATAATAAATTCGCACAGCTTGGAGAAATCGTAACAAATTAAAGCACGAGGCCCGGTTGGTCTTTATTATTTATTTAATATCTTCTTTGTTAGTTTTCGTGACCGTACACCTTACGCGATGCTTGCAAGCCCCGGTCTATCTAGAATTTGGGGAGGTGAATTGGCACCGGGTTTTTGAGGGGGCATACACAGCGCCCTGCTGCGGTAGGTTTGACAATCGTGTGTGTTGTGGCAGGATCTGTCATAAGGAGGCAAAGATGTACGTATTTTCTTTCAACAGGTCAGCTTTTTCCACATTTATGTTTAGGCTTGAGGTGTTGGCAGTTATTTCAGCGGCTAACTTAAAAGTTAGTTTTAAAGAAAACCGTACGGATTTAGTACATACACAAGTCAAGAATTTATCATTCTACACTTTTTATTTACATAATTCTGGGGTTGAGGCGCTTACAAGGGGTTGTACCTCGCAAAGCTATAAATCGATTTTTTTTATTTTGATCAAAACGTGTGTTTTTTTTATACCAGAGTATTCAGCAATCAAAATTTTCACAATAAATATTCTAAGCTAAGAGTTGTACATGATTATTTAAGAAAAAACCGCTCCGCAATAAAAAGTAATGTTTTATATCTGTCTTTGTAATTATATAGCAAACATTTATTTCATGCCCCCTTCTTCCAATCTCAAGTAAGCTTAAAATATAATTATTAAAATAAAGTAATTAACTGTGATACGCTCTATTTTAGAGGGAAAACCATTCGTTAAAAACATTTGTGAACATCAAAAAAATCCTTCAATTCTGCTCATATTTCGCGATTATTCTTGAACTTAAGTAAATGTTTAATTTATATTAAGAGAAAATAAATCCCCGTTAAACATTACTTAAAATTTACAAATAAGGTATGGAAATGAATTCATTCAATTTTGTAAAACTAATGTTAAATGCGTTTAAACAAATTAAATATATTTAAAACATGCGAACTTTTTTCATTTATAAGTATTAAATTACTTTGGCTTAAAGTGTTGAGTGTTTCACACATAATTAATAGATTAGTTACGAAGTTTTTACTCTGCATTTTGTTTTGATTCATTTTAGAATGTGTTTAGTTTTGTGTACAAAAAGAAAAATAGTATTTGATTAGTTCTTTTTATTACTTCTTAGTACTTTATTTTATTTTTAAATAAAATAGCGCTCCTTTTACTTTGTGCTTTTGTAGAAAATGACCAAAGCTTCTCAAGTAGAAATAAAGTTCAAACTCACGTTGACAAGTATCCCTTACCTAAAGCTTTCTTTTCTACACATTGTGTAACAATTTTTTTAGTTAACAATCACTTCCCTTCCACAATTGCAACTACAAGGAAAATTTCAAGAGATTAAAATAAATAACTAGAACAGTTCAGAAGCATTAAACACAAAGTACTAGTTCAAACAAAAATAGCGCATTTGAAATTACCTTTAGCCAGTCTTAAAGGCTATAAAGACTCCATTGTTTACGGCTAACTATAATGGTTTCATCTGTCTCGCTATCTTGGCAGAGAATGAGGAATTAGACTTAAAGTATTCCATTCAAATTTTCATCAAGTGTTAAAGGAAATAGCTATTGCGCAAAGAGCAGCTGTTATAATACTTTTTAGGTTTCAAGGTAATTCTGAAAAACTGAAAGAGCTGTGGACTTCAAACTGAGAATTCCTGACACACGTCAAATGGGAACACAAAATTCTTAAGCAAATGGCACACTCACATTCCCTACAAGTTTTTTTTAATATTTGCTACTAAATTTAATGTGCACACTATTTCGATTTTTTGAGAGCTTAATTTACTCCCTGTACGTTACAAAGCTATTTTTTCGAATTTGCCTACATCTTTATCGAAATAAATCACTCTATGAACTTAATGAAAACTTTTATAATACCAGGTCAAGTGGAATTTTCCGAATTCCAACATTTCCAAAAACTATATTTACTAAAAAAAATTTCTATCTTGCCCCGAAATTGTATAATAAACTGCCTATTAACTTAATGAATTCAAAATAAATAATATTACTTAAAAAAACTTTTTTAGTTTTTCATTAATATTGACGACCAGGATCTTTATTTTTCACTGTAATTTGAAGCATTTTAATTACATCTGTATGCCAGCTGGTTGCCACATCATATTATGTTCGATCTCATTTGTTTCTGTGTTTTTGTTTGTGTTTAATTATGACTATATCTTGTTCGACTCTACGGGAAATTTTTCTCTTGGCGCACCCTATTTTCTTTTTATTATTTGTTATATTTAGTTTTTGTAACAAAAAAGATTATTATTATTACTATTACTATTTACATTTGTGTTTATTATTTGATAAAACTTTGTTTATAAAGTATTCTCTTATTGTAACATGTCTCCATAATAACTATCGATAGTTGCAATGTGTAACTGAAATTATTTCCAAAATATATCAATTTAGAATTTATATATGTTGTATTTCAGAAAGCTTTGCCGATTTCGTCATAGATTTGTAAATTTAGGATTTTCAGCTTTCCAAAAGAAATTAAAAAAAGTAAACTGTATTACACATTAAAACTTTCACAATTAGAAAAAACCAAGACGCCTTATCACTCAAACTTTCATTTTCAAATTCGCATGTTCAATTTAACCCCGAGAACCTTAAGATATTTCCATCCATCTTATTCCCCTATCTAACACAGACAACAAAGACAATTCTCTGCGCTGCTTTCACAAACATGTAAATAGCATTTAACCCTCTAATGCATGAATTTTTTTCCATTTCGAAAATAATATCTGTATCTGTAATAATTATAAATTATGGGAAAAATACTGAAAAAAATTAACTGCATTAGAATTTAAATAATTTCAATTTTTTTAAAAAAATCCATGACAAAAACCAACTACAAAATTCCAATTTTGATAATAATGACAAATGATTTGATAATAATGATAAAAACAAATTTGTCGAGAGGGAGCACGACTTTAATAGAACAAAGTAGATTATGTTACTTGTTGCCAAACAGCAACAGTATAGAGGGTTAATTAAATTATTTCGAGTAAAAAGGGATTTTAAAATACAGTCCAAACTCTCCTAACTGTGCACGTCCACTTCTATGCACCAACGGCCTTGCTTGATATGTGTTTCATGAACTAGAGCTTTTGATGCTACTACGAATAATGGCTTAAAGCAATTTAAGGGGAAAACGATATTTTGATTTTTAAAAAAAAGTGTCGGAAAAGGCTTCCAGAAAAAGGTCTACAACAAGCCAAAATTCGAGGGAATATCCCGAATCATCATCAATATCTTAAATGCACTGTATCAATAGCCTCGAAAATTATAGAAAACATTGAACAGCTAAGCTGTTAGGTGACTATTAAAAAAAATTATCTTTCGCGTTCATGAATTCGATGGGGTTTGGCACAGAATGCGTCGACGACTCAAATTTCTTTTTTAAAAACACAGATATAAGTTATTATTTTTGCAAACTATTGTGAATGGTTTTCTTAAGATCCCGTTACGTCACTTAAGCAGTAGAGGTGGAAGGAGATATAAAAAAGTTCTAAAAACAAACTCTGAGTGAGGAGAAGGGAAAGAATAAAAATGAACACGCACCACCAAGGATGATAAGAAACAGTTAAGTTCGGTAACGATTTTCTTAATCTTTTGGTAGGGGCTGTGATTTTTATGTTATTTCAAAAGAACAGTAAATGTTAGATATTTTTGAAGTCAGTAACCAGAAAATACAATGTTTCACAAATATATTTAACCTTCTAATGTATCAATTTTTTTCCATCCCGAATAAATATATGCATCTTTAATATTCATTCATTATGGGAAAAATACTGAAACAAATTTAACTGCATTAGAATTTAAATAATATAAATTTTTTCCATACGACAAAAAACAACTACAAAATTCCAATTTTGATAATAATAACTAGAAAACTACTAAATATTTTTCGAAATAACCCTCTTTAACTAAAATTAATTTTTAAAAACAATTTATTTGTATTTAGTACTAATAAATAAATGAAAAAACAAATTTGTCGAGAGGGAGCTCTACTTTAATAGTTATATAGTTAGATTATGTTACTTGTTGCCAAATGGCAACAGTATGCATTAGAGAATTATACACAATTTAACAATCCCTAATAAAAAAAAAACTTCGACAACTGAATATACATTAGAAGAGACAAACCTTAAAAATATTTAATTTTTATCGATTTCCATTCCTTCCAAGACAATTGATGTAAAACATTTCTTAACTAGACAGGTACTGTAAAAAGACGATGGCTTGTTCAATGTATACTTGCAACTTGTGGGTGTTCATAATTTATTTCAACAACAAGTCCCAATAAAAGACTGATGGATAAAAATTAGAGTTGGGAAGATATCCCAATCAAGGGTTGTCAATGAAATCCGACCAATGTTCAAAATTACAAAGCCAGTCGTGACTAATATGTGTAAAGCTCAAGTGCAATATTTATATTAAACTCTGACACAGGTGAAATTAATTAACGTTACTTCCTTCCCATCTTTACATTTAACTCGACAGCTCTGGCCTGCCGCCAGTCCTCTGCTGGGGTTCTCGGTTTGAAGGAATATACAGGCGTAAGACCGAGTCAAGTCCATTAGGAAAACTTCCCTCCAAGCTTTTTCATATAGCATGGTAGCATAATGTAAAACGTTTAGGGAAACCCTACTCTGGAGTTGACCTCCTTTTGCATGTAGGGATTTATGAAGAATGTGCATTGTGGAGAGGAGTAGTTTGAAAAGACAATGGGAAGGGGTGCATTTGATCTCTATTGCACTGATGGCGCCCCCTGAAGGACAACTACCGTCTGAAGACCTTTTGGAACACCGAGGTTAGAATAAGATTGGCGTGACTATGGGCATGTTTCACGACGTGAGTGGCAACAGTTCTAGTGGCATTTTTTTCATTTTTGGTTCTTCTGGAATATTTGTTTTTTCTGTATTTATCAGTTAGTTAATAAAATATTATATTTTTAAAACAACTAAAATTATTGTTGTATACAAACTTTTCTATTGGTCGATCTAAAGCTTTTCTTTGTGAATCACGTTAGGTTGCTGTCCCAAGACTTAGATTAATTTTTCCGCACAAGTCCGCACATCGAATCCAAAGTTTTCCAACAGCATTGACATTTAGTAAAGCTTTAACCCGTCCACTACTAAAATGACCCACAAGAAGAAACGGAATCCACTACAAAACGGCCGCACAACTAAGATGTCGATAATGATATTCCGATCCCATCTTGCGCGGAAACAAAAATCCGTCATAGCGAAAGTGCTAAATACTTGAATTGAAACCGATAAAGTCTAATAAACAGCAGGGAATAAAAACAATTTGCACGTAAAGAACTTTAAAATGGAACAGCAAACGATAAAAAAACAGATCATTTTAAGAGGGAAATCGAAAAAGTCAATGATAAAGCTGGATAAGCCAAAATGACAACAGGAGCGTTACTTCATATGAAACAAACATATAGTGAAGACGTTTAAAAGTCCTCAACTCGATGTAATGCATCTAAATACATCAAAAAGAAATCGGTCAATATGATCACTAGGCAAAACGCCTCAGTTCAACTTCCATAATATGTTTGTAACGTAAAAAGTGGAAGCTTTTATAAAGGCTATGTCCATCTGTCGGTCATCCACTTCCATAGCCCAAACTACAAATGCTACAGATAAGTGTGTTGCTTCAAAGAAAACTTAACTTATCGAAACTAGAATTATTGGAAAATCCCATTAAAAACAAAACAAAATATAATTTTTGTGTAAAAACATTTTTAATCGGATTAAATCACCATTGCCATAGCAATCGCACGAGAAGCTTTATAAGATTTTGCAGAAATTTATTTTTGTGATATAAATCAGTTTGGAATACGTCATGATCTATGTTATAGCAGACGCAATTTCACTTCAATTTAATTTTGAATTAAGACATTAATTTCAATTATTAGTTTTTGAGAAGATTTTTAAATTTTTGTGTGTGTGTTCTAAATGGTATTTCAAAAGCAATTTCTTTTAGTCATAATTTCAAGATTACGTGTTGATATCAGATGTTTTACTTCATTTAGTGTGATTTATTCTTCGAAATACAAATAAATGTTACAAAAGTTAGTAAATAATTCTTGAATTTTCCATGAAAAAGTTAGTATTAGTTTCACTTTGACACTTAAAAGTTTAATAAAGTAGTAATGCCGTGTCAGACGCTTTCTTGACGCGTGGAATTCTACGTGACTCTTCTAAATGACAGTTTCTGTTGCAATTCTTTAACCCTCAGACTTTTTTTTTCATCCCGAAAAAATATATGAATCTTTAATACTCATACATTATGGGAAAATACTGAAAAAAAATTAACTGCATTAGAATTTAAATAATTTCAATTTTTATTTTTTTTTCCATATTACAAAAACCAACTACAAAATTCCAATTTTGATAATAATGACTAGAAAACTACCAAATATATTTCAAAATAACCCTCTTCAACTACAATTAATTTTTCTAAACAATTTATTTGTATTTAGTATTAATATATTTTCTTTGAATACTGCCAAAAACGTAATTTCGCAACAGTTAAGAACCTCACTCTAATTTCGCATACACTTTTACTACTGTCATCTATGAGGGTTATTATTAACTAAAACTTCAAAATGGAATGTAATAGATGAAAAACCCAAATTTGTCGAGAAGGAGGTCTATTTTAATAGAATAAAGTGGATTATGTAACTTGTTACCAAACGGTAACAGTATGCATTAGAGGGTTATGAACACGTAATTAAAGTTCAGAAAATTATGAATTATACAGATTGTATAACAACATCTAATTTAATACAGCGTTTCACCAATATCTTCTTTAGGTTTCCGAACGCTTATTTGGGCTTATTGCAAGGGCGATGAATGACTTTTCGCGGCAAACCGTTTATACCATGTTTTTGATCAAGTAGCATCTCCATATTAATCTTTCCTCCATGTTTCTGAATGGTTTCGAGAACGTCGCATTAATTGCAGTGTCAAATTGGTGATGGATGAACGTTTACATTTCGTTGTTGGTTTGATTACTGTGCATTAAAATTGGTATTGTAAAGCTCTAGGTTGTCTATTTCAAGCTCTTGTTATTGGCATAAAGAATAAACAATTTGTAATTTTGAATCCCTGTAAATTAACAGGTTGACACTTGTGTAGGTAGTCAGCGCTATTTGAATTGGCATCAAGGTTTTAAATCAGAAGCGTATATAAAGTTCACCAGTGTCATGTATTTATAGAGCTATTTATTTATAGAACTTATTCAATGGCTCTCAGATTCGTTCATTAACAAAACGCAGCACTCGATCTCCATTTAACATCATATAACTAGAACTAAAAGACTCTAGTAATTTAACTAATCTAACGACTGGTACTAATGAGGATATAATACTCGGCTTATGTATGTCACCACTCTAATTACTAATCTCTAATTAAAAACACTTTAGTTATGCTTCTGAAATAATTGTAAATTGTTTGGAAAGTGAGCTTATTCTTTATAATATGAACCAATGATTTCCTAAGATTCTTAATCACGAATAATTATGAAAATGGAAGTTTTTCTAACTTTAAATAAACAGAACATATGTTCAGTTAAATTTTTACGCTTTACCAGCATTCTGTTTGAACCGCTTTGATGCAGATTCGAAAAAAAATTGTGGAGAAAATCCCATTTACATATTTAAAGTAGATCAGTATACTATGTTCTTATTCGCACAAATTATAATACTCTTTACTTGAAAAGCAAAGAGAAGCTAACAAAAATATCGACTTTTCACCTTCAATTTTAATTAAATGCATATTTATGACAAAACTAATGAAATACAAATCTGAATATGGGGCTTTAGTTGGCAAATATGGTAGTTAATTTCAATATAACCTTGTTGCCTGTGTGAATTGTCGTAATATTTTTTAATATTGGTGATTTACTGTGTTGAATTTATGTTTAAACAACATCAATGAAACTTTAAGCCTCAAAGCTAAATATAAAAAGAGAACAAGTAGGTTTGTTGCAGAATCTGTCACATCTTCTGCAGATTTGATAATTAATATTTATCGTTTGCTAATTTTTGGAAGTTCGAAGAATAATGATATATTTTATAAATAAATAACTACCTTTTTGCAGCCACAAGGCCACAAGTTTACATTTCGAAAAATAAATAAGTAAAATTCTTGCTTTAAAAATAAAAGTGAAACTTTGCATATTTTTTATGCAAATTTAGAATTTTTTATTCATCTTTCTTCATTCATATATAATGAACCTTCAAAATAACTTTATTGTGCTATCACAACAATCCAAGTCGAATTATATCACAAAAATAAATATATTTTCAAGAATTTTATTTTTATTTTAAACTAGCAGTATGGTCCCAGTACGTTTACAGGGAACCCGTTAACTTCGCATTGCTTCCTTTTAGAGGCATGCTTGCTAAAATACACTCAAAATCAAAACCAAATTAAATTCGTGTTAGCGCATGCGCACTTAAAAAAGCAAACACTAATAGATGATGAAGCAGCCTTAAGGCGAGCGCATATCTCAACCAAACTCAATCAATCAAACTAATAGAGGATGGCGTCAAGCCCCCGTTTCGACCCGGTCCATGTACTTTCAAGCCCTGTTAAGGTCCCGCAATCCCACGTGGATGACATTTTTTTAAAACTAATTATATTAATTGAAAATCAAAATCAAATATGAAAAAAACTAAGCCTCAGGTGCACACGTAGGTATTAAAAGGAATCTATATTAAAAATTTCGAATTTTTTAGAGCAGTCTAAGTAAGTCTTTTGCAATCCACAGACATACAAAGACAGACAGAAGACTCTTTCTTTTATTATTATAGATAAAGTTTTTCGGGGACGTTTGATATAATGGCAACATTGAAAATATTGAATAAAAATGGATTTTGCATGTTAGTTCGAAATAGATTAAATTTTTAGTTATTTAAATTTTAAATAAATTTCCAATATAAATTTTTTAATGAAATTTGGAATGTAGCCTAAATTGATTTTTTCCTTCAAAATGACGCATCCCACTTGTTTGTAAGACTTGCGGTTCGTTCTGTGAAAGTGGGTGACAGACGGACTGAACGATTATAAAATCTTCCACTTTTTACGTTCTAAACGTAGTGTGGAATCTAAAAATGTGCCTCAAGCTTGAAAATGTACAAATTGAACTTAAACAGCTTAAAGTTTCAACAAATTAAATAGTAATTAATCACCATAATTGAAAACTCCAGCCTCATTTTCAAATGTGCATTATATCACTTTCAACGTAAATTTAAAATTCAGCAATTAAAAGTTAAAATGAAAATTCTATAACTTGAGCTCCCTGTTCCCTGTCATCCTAAGATTCGATGTATTAAAAAAAAATCCAAAAACACATATATTGTAAACAAACTAAAATTTTGTGTGGCAGCTTATATTGAAACTTTGAACCCAAAGAAACGAAATTTGTTGGTAGTTTGTTCTTTTTATTCGCTGTAGAAGTTTAACTACAATATCTACAGACTAAAATTCAGACAAATCTCGTAGGGATTTCATAAAATAGAAATACATAACACATGGAATCTTACATTTTATTTCAAGCTCTTTTAATGCTAAGCCGAAGAGGATATAGTGAAAGTCTTATTTAATCAGCAAACATTTTGCAAAAAAATAACAATTTTATTCTATCGAATTGAAGAGTTTAGTGAAAAAACGGGCTAAGTGACATTTTTGAAGTTTGTGTCGATACACATATTACTAACTTCTTTTAACGATAACAAGTTTCCCCTTTTTGTTAAAGTATAGTACATTTTTACGATTTTCAAGGTTTTTTTTCTTTCAAGAAGTACGAGTGCATACTAAAAACTTTAAAGCTGGTTTTCTCGTTTTTACTATTTTGTCACTTGGCAAGTTCTGTCACTAAGATCTTCAAATGTTCGAATTAATTTATAGAATATTTATCACAAGTTTACTGATATAATTTATTAGCTAAAGCAATACCGAAATGTAAAATATTTTTTTCATTAAGTTTACCGTTTTAAATATTTCTATTTTCTAATTAATGCATCTAATTGCAAAATTTGTCAATTTTTATAATTGAAACCATTGTATCTTCAATAAATTCACTAATATAATTTTAATTTAAAAGTTTTAATACTGTTTTTAAAGTCAAAATGTTTGATTGGATTATATTAACGCAATGGGAATGCCTGCAAATGTTTCTTTTTTTAAAAGCATTCCTTTGACGTATAAAATATAACAAGTAATCCATTATATGCCGGAAAATAATTGCAATTTTTTTAATACGAGTATATTAAATCCATCGAAAATTAGATATTTTAAACAACTAACAAATGGAATAAATTCGATTTTTACAAAGTTCGTGTTTGATATTTGATTCAAGGTTAATCGGGGTTCTTCTTATAACTAAAATCTATTAATTACTTTCACAGATTTAGTATTTTTAATGAACAATATTCTGTTTGGCTAGGTTAGCTTAGAATGCCGTCTTGTTTTTTTCCCCTGTACTTATACAAATACTTATTAAAGAATTCGGGAAATAGAGTACATTTGGTACATGGGTACAGTTACACAAGGCTTACTGGTGACCATTAATCATTTTTACTGTAAAACCTATTATTAACATGTTATAATTCAATTAAAATATAAACATTGATAGTAAATTGAAGAATTTAGAGATTGGATAAGGTTCGTTTTTCTTTCAGAGTACATTTCAAATAACATTTCACATAGTTCAAGTGTTTAGTTTTAGCAGCTCAATATTCAATAATATTTCACCTTACTTGGTTAATAAATAAGTTAATAAATATTATTTCCTATGCTGCTTTGATAGTCAAAAGAAGTTTCATAGTTAAAATAAAAATACTTATATATTTATCTAAAAGCTTTCAGAAGACAAATTTTCAACATTAAAAGAGCCCTTTTCTGCACAAATAAACCTAAATGCAACGTTTTATGCATGAATTACGAATAATTTATACTTGCAACTTTCACAATAATTTTCCAATTAAATACGATCCTCCTTGCATGCTGTAAATCAAAAAGATGCTGTATTGAACCAAACTATATTTGAATTTCAACATTTATCATTTGCGTGTCAAAACTAAGTAAACAATATCAGAAATTGAAATTTGAATAGACGCGACGCTTATTGAACAAATTAATATTTTTATCGATAAATAAGCCACAATAAAACAAATACCATTTATTTGAAGTAAGGAGAAATTCTATGATATTTTGTAGAAGACACTATAGAATTAGAAAATCAAATATTTCCAACATAAATTTGTCATTTAATCTGAAAGAAATTATATTTCTGGATCCAAATGTTTTTTAAAGCGAGAACAATTTATTCTCATTAATTCTGTAAATTTAATGTTAGAATGAGATATTGCAGAAGATACGTATTTTCATAGTATTTCTAAAAATAATATTTAAAAATTATTTATAACCAAACTCAATTAATTGATTGAAAGGAACATCCAAATAAAATAATCATAGTCAATTGATTAAAATGAAAATCTCATAATTAACAATTAACATCATTGTCAAACCAACAAAGTCATTTGTTATTGTTTAAATAAATGTTATACTTTACACTGAATAAGTATTAAATTCGTACATGAATAGACTTTGGCTGTTGACATAGTCGTTGAACAGAAAAGATTTATTTAAAAGATTTGGGGACGTATTATTTCTGCATTACAACTGATTAAAATTTTATTGAATACTTTAGTTTTATAAATTTATGATCCTGATTTTTTAAATAAAACAATTGTATAGGAACACAATAAAAGCGAATAATTGAGGAAGCTGTATTTTCAAATTTATAGAACTTAGAGTGTGAAACTAGCCCTCATAATTAGTAACTATAAAGTGTTTTTTTTAGCAAATCGACTGACACAATCGAATAAACTTGGTTAGTTTTTATAATAAGATTATTTACTTAGACTTATTTTACTTTTGATGGATGACTAAATAGTTCAACTATTACCACAATCGAACTATTTAACTGCTACACAACATAAATTTTTAACGAAATGATTATACTAAAATATTTCTTACAAAAACTAAGTACATTAGTTAAAAAATATTTAATATGGGTGTATAGTCATCGTTTGAAAGTAAAATAAATCCCAGGGAATAAGTTACAGCATTTTAGAAACAAGAATCATACTCGATCAAAATTATATTTAGTACAATAATTACTTATAAATTTGTATTCTTCAATCTGGTCATAAAAAGATAGTAAGATATGATACTGGATTTATATAACCTGCATAGCACGGGAAAACCGTTTATAATGGAGATGTATGTTAATCGTGTAATATCCAAGACGTGTATATCTTTGACAATTAATCTACGCGTACTCCACTGGTCAGCACACCATTACAATTTTATAATATAACTCCCCCGACCTTGCAGATTTAAGCATGCCTTATTTTTTGTATACATAAAATACAGGGTGGCGCAAATAAAGATACGGCAATGAGATACGAATACAGATATGTTTGGCGAAAAAATATAGAAGCGGCCTATATTACTTTGTCGCCTGAAAACTTTCGAGTCTAAATCATAAACTATTCAAGCGTTTAAAGGTTTCACTTGGCAAAACTTTTTCATTTGTTGGTTGGGTTTTTACTTGACTAGAGCTGCATATGGACTGTTGGCGAGTTTCTATCTTAATGCACGCGTGGGCTGTGTAGTTGTAAATTCATAAGATCAGTGCACACACGAAGATTGCATAACTTACCGTGGGAAAAAATGTGTCAATTGTAAAGTAATTCCGCTAGTTCCTACTTCCTTTTGTTTATTAGCTTTGAGTTATCTTCAATATCATATTATTCAAGTCAATATTACAGCCTTAGCATAGCACCAAAAATTCTTTTAATATTTCCAAATTATCAAATGCATATAACATTTTGCGACCTAATAAATTAAAAGTATAAGCGCATAGTTTTAATTAACAAGCCTTGCCCAAGTGTGAGTTGCGGCTGTGTAAGTGAGTTGATCAAGACATAGATGGTGCTACTCACAGTATAGCAGATGGTGTTTATTGAAGAAAGTTTTATTAAAACAAACTCGAGGGGAAAATGTGGTTAGTTTGTTAAAGAATTTAAATGTGTAAAAGCGCCAAAAAAATAGTACTATGTAACGATTTTATTCAAATTGTCAGCTTTTTTCACAATTCCTAAAACATTCCGCAATGGGCCCGATCACCACATTATGTAATCCATTTAGAATGTTTTGTAAAAGGTCCGATTATCTAGGGTAAATACAGTTAAATATAATCACCAGTGGGAACTTTTTTTTTCTTTTGTATAAACCTTCAGTTTACATTACCATTCCAACTAGCTTGTACAATCATATCATAGTTGCTGGCTAATAATTCGCCAAGCGTTTGTTTGGTCTTAATAATGAAGCGATCAATATAGCTTCATTTAGGAAACCTGATTTTTCATTGGGTTTTGACTTGACAACAATTCTTTATTAATCCTATATCCATTGCGTAGCTATTTTTATTTGCGCAACCCAGTATATTGACTTGAATACTTTCTGACTCTATGAAAAACCGTAATTACAATGTATTTTTCTAACCTGTGTAAAGAAATAGTCTTGTGAAAATTCAGATCTCGTGTTACAGCCTGGAACTGCTCAAAAATATTTTTTTAAGTAATTCTTTTTAAAGAGTAAAATGATGCGTTGCAGTATGAGCTTACAATAAGTGGGTGGTTTGTTTAGGCCTAATAAAGATAGCTCAGCCACTTTTTGTTTGTACTCTTATGTTTTTGTACCACGTTTTGCTGCATCAAATATATTAATATAAAGTAGAACGTTGATTATTTTTAAATATTATTATTGCTTGCATTTATCTTCAAATTTATATGCAGGCGACGGGAAACCATTCAATCGAAAGAACAAAAGAAATAAGTCAATAACCTCTTGGAAATAAGAAGCACTCCGGATCCAATCTATAAGCCATTGCCGTTAAAGATTTAAGACAAATAGCGGGACAAACCAATCTCTTGCCATGTGATGGAATGCCGATGCGATAATGTACCGACAGTGAAGAAAACAAATTGAGGCAGCCGTTATCAAATTACCGAGACTTTTTGCGTAGAAGATTAATGTATTGGGACGAGTTGAGTTTTTAACTAGAATAAATGTTGTTAAAGTAAAATTTCATCGTAAATTTAAAAAAAATTGCTGTTTTCTTTTTGTTATAAGTAAAAGCTTATCAAAGATTTTGAAAATGTGACAACTTAATTACGAGCTATGTTAGGATTAAATAAATGTTTGAAATGCGAAGTAAATAACCTTTAAAACAAATGTATCTAAAATGAATCTCTGATTAAATTCATGTAATGTATAATTCAATAAAATTACTTTTAATTGTGTAGTTGTGTCGATGAATTGTCTAAATATTTGGCTGTAAAATTGCATTTGGTGTCTACTTAAGGTTTGGAATTTACATTTTAAGCGTTCGTAAACTGATTGCTTTAAAGTACTAACTATCCAACAATAAATAGCCGCATTTCTGTTTAATTCAAAAATAGCGTTAATGACACATTACTAATTACTATTATAAATTGTTAGCATTAAAAAGCTTTTTTAACTATACATTTTTGTACTCTTATTTAAAAAACCACCTTACCAACATGACTATACAATAAATGAATTATAGGACCACATATATTGCATATTATGTTGCTTGTTCAGGCATGTCTTTTCAGAATACTTGAAATATGTATATATTTAATTTTATGTGGAATTATTTACAAACTTTCAAAGCAGTTTCAACGAACAGATGAAACTTACATTTTCTATACAACTTTCTTTGAAAATCCGAAAAACTTCATAGACCTTTAATTAAACTTCGCCATAGTTATTACTCTTCATAGAAATATTTCTCCTAATATGAGGGCTGCAATCTTAAAAGATTGATAATGTTTGAGTCCGTAATTGCAGTTTCAAAATATTCTTCGAATCTGTATTTGTGAATCATTTATGTAATGGAAATTTATTCGTATAACATTTGAATATATATTTATTTAGTAGGGCAACTATTTCTAATGGTAAACATCGAAATAATTTTCGAACTACTGATATTACCAACTGTTTTGTCATCAACTGTATTTAAATAAATTGTTTTCACTCTGTTTTTAACCAAATGTTTTTAATTCTAATGTATTGTATCTGTTTTAACTAATTTGTGTATGTGTGTCCTATAATTGGGAGCTTACTCCTTTAGTTGCACACAATAAATACATTTACTGAAATATTTTCTCCCAATACTCTAAAGCCAAGGTCAATACATTGGTGTACGAAAACTGTTTAAATACCCGTTATTTCTTAAGCAGTGCAAAATGAAGAAACATAAATTAAAATAGATTATCCCAAAGCCAATAACGTATTAAAAATATTGAGTAGCTGAAACACTTATTTTATAAAAATAATCTAAACTTCATTTAACCATGACCGAAACTCGATTTTTATATTTTTTTAAGTGAACTCCTATTCAATATGCAATTTTTTATATATTTTATAGGTAGAATACAAGCGCGTGATAATATCATTAATTTTTAACTTTCGTATTCAGATAATTCAGTTTTTATGCCACTAGCTATTTTCTTGATAAAAAACTTATGCTAAGTTTCGTTTTATTAACTTAATATTTTCAAAAAGTAAAAACTTTCCCAACAAAGAAATATTTTTTATTTGATTATCAAACCCCGAAAAAGAATTCATAAATAAAATGTATGTACAATTCCTCATGCATTTCAAATTCTCCAACAGTCTCAAATACTTCAACAATGAGGTAAAATCCCAAATCCTATTTTCTATCTTGATAAGTACCGAGATACACCTGCTACTAAATCCAACTGTTTCTTTAAACTTCCTAGAGAAATACTGTTTTGAGATAACATATAACAAAGGATCTCTTTAAATGAATTTTTTAGTTTTAGTTTATTTTATCGCGAAATTGGTTCGTATACAAAATTTAGTTATCCTATATATATTACATCCAATAAGAAAGTCTTAATATCAAGGGAAATAAAGTTCTTGGTGGAAAATGCGGAATATATTATTTGAAAATAAAGCCAATCTACCAAACTATAACGGAATTTGTTGTTGTTTAAGAGAGAAACAATTTGGTATCAATTTTGTGCCTTATTGCATGTCTGGTTTTATTGAAGTTTTCTGCAAAGAAATTTGGGTGAATTAATATTAAAACTTGATCTAACCGATCTACTCAATGAAAATAAATATTCTTTGAAAAATTAACTAGAACTAAAATATATTAAATTATTTAAAATATTTATTTTCTAAAGCGTGATAAAAAAATTAGATAATTAGTAACTTTAGCGTAATAATGAAACTCCACTACTGTTGTGCTGCAATACTGAATGTTATAATATCATTTGAATCACTCAATTTAGAAGGGTGGGTAAATTTTCAAAAAGATTGCCTAAAGTTCGTTTTCGTCAAAATGTTGAAATACAGATACTAATTGAGAAAAATTAATTATTGGATTTTAATTTAGCATACGAATCTTATTTAGTAAAAACTATAGTTATTAGTTTGACTTCATTTTTTTGTTCAAAAGGGTAAATTTTGTGTGATCACACACTCATAAGATTTCTAGTATATATCTTTATTTTATATAAATTGTATACATTTTTCAAGTTTAGAAAATCAATGATTATTTTATAAGCATTACACACATAGGATTCGAAAAATTATTCAGCTTAAAAGTATTAAAATCGAAGTAAACTATTCTACAGTAAAATATTTTTAAAAAATGTGCTAAAAACCATCGTAAAAAACAGAACATTGACACCCTCCAATCTTTAACGTATTTCAACACTGTAAACACTGCTATCCCAGATACCGAAAAGAAAATCCGTTAAACAACTTTAAGTTTTCAACATCGACTAAACGGTCTCCTCAATGTCAAAACTTGGGCGTTACATTACATTACATAGCCCAGAACTGGGAACGCAAGGCAAGAATTGCCCTGTGCGTTATGACCTAAGGCCCCCAGTCCGGGAGTGGCACTCGAATGAAACTTAACGTTGAAACTTGGGCGTTACTACATTTTGCAGCCATCAAGCTTTATTTTATTTAACGAAAGGAAATTTGAAGAAAATCATGTAGAAAGTTATTGAAGGACACGCTGAAACACCTTAATATCAAAAAAATGTAGGGAAATTTCAACTTTTAGAAGACTGTTATTGGATGGGTGTTACAAATATTTGCATAAATCTTTGTTCGACGCAAACTTGAAACTTCGGGCTTACAATATAGGATTGTTTGGTTCAAAGTAAAGTATGAATATAAATACT
Source organism: Hylyphantes graminicola (assembly GCA_023701765.1). NCBI lineage: Eukaryota > Metazoa > Arthropoda > Arachnida > Araneae > Linyphiidae > Hylyphantes > Hylyphantes graminicola. The sequence continues at coordinate 49,315,910 of CM043115.1, read as the reverse complement.
GTTTTCGAGTAAATGACAGAACTAAGTTCGAAGCATAACAAATTGTTGGAGTGTACCAAAGAGGATCAAAATGTAAAGACAGTTAAAATTAGTTGCATAGAAAGGCAAACTGTTTAGCGTATCATTAAAAGGTATAACGATGTCGATGAAGAGCTCCCAGTTTTTGAAAAATATATGTTTGAAAATCTATCCTAAATAAACGTGAAAGGCGTTGTCCAAAGAAATTAATGAAGACAAATCGCGAAAAATCGACAGCTGGGTCAGCAATAAACACATTTTTCTTTAGAGCAAGTGGCATATATTTTAAGACAATATTGCCAAAGTGCATTGGGCTAACATTGGGAAGTCTTGGTCAGTGAACAATATACATTCATTTAATTTCATTCGGCCACCACAAAGTACCACCGAAAATCTGTTGGACGAACTTGAGAGTTAAGGGCGCTTACCAATATTCCATCTTAAGGGTTTAGGAGATCTCTTGATAGTATTGTGGCCCGAAACGAAAAAATAGATACTCTTCAGAAACCCACTTCAACAAAGCCATAACGTATGGAAATTATTCGAGCAAAAGGTGCTTCAAAACAACTTTTACCAAAAAAAAAGTAGATCTTGGAATTTTTATAAATGAACAACAGACTATCTCAGGGCAGATGAACAAAAATACTAGTCCATTTCTTTTGCAAGTTTCAAATATCAAAATATATATGAAAGTGTACCGTAGAATAATTTATTTTCTTCCTCATAGAAATAATGCATCAGTTTTGGAATCATAATTTCCGCAAAAGTATTGTTTTGCCATGTCAGCACTTTTCCTCCAAAGTATGGGAATCAACATAACATCGAAAAGAAAGAAATCTGAAACTAACATGTTACCTAGCTTTTTAATGATGTAATTTTGAAGTTTTAAAATGCCAAAAATTTAAGGCAGATGGTGACGCTATTTTAAAACTTTATAAACTGATAATTAAATAACCGAATGTGATTTATTTTAATTTTGTTTTAAATTAATGTTACGATGATTCACATACTTGATGAAAATGGAATATCATGGCAAACCAATTCTTTTGCAAAATTTGTGATTTCAAAACTAACGCATGAGCTCTATGGGACTTGCAGTCCCTCTTAAACATATAACCCCTATTCGAAAAAATCTTCATACGTTGTTGATCTGATACTACTTAATATGAAATTTAAGATCAAAATCCATTCCAAAACTATGATAACAAAATACAAGATGCTTTCTAAAATACTTGAAAACTATTATGTTATACTAGAACTGCATAAAATGAATATAATTTCAAACAATGTACGCATGAAGGAGATGCGATTTGCAAAAGTATTTCAATATATTGGTAATCCAATACATTAAGGGATACCTAAATGTAGGAGTCCTGATGTATATTCCAAGCACAATTTTGTAACAGATCTGCACATGCTTCTAGTCTCAAATAAGTTGAGATCAATTGCCAGTCTGAAGTATTACGTGAGAGATAGCATTGCAAATCAGCTAAGTAGTGGAGGTAAACGCAGCATGCATTACTGAACAATCAAATCACAGATAGAATAGGAATTACCTTTAAAATATATACAACTAATTCATCATCCGGTTAGTTAATATGCATGTGTATTCTAATCTCAAAATTAAGTTGAAGAACTAGAAAGATTTTGTATTAGTTTCCATGCTTATAAGTTTAAATTTTAACTTAGTTTTATATTTAAATATTTATTGGTAGGGACTCTAAGAATGATACTTTGGAATAAAAAAATAAGATAGGCAAAAACGCTTTGGATTAGTGTGTAATTGGTATTAATTTCGTAATATAAACATTCAAAATAACCAGTAATGCCCTCTATTTTTTTTAAAAGAATAGGCAAAGTTTAAACATAAGTAACTATTTAAAAAATTGAAAAGTCGACAACTTTAAAAATATAGAAATAAACTGTAATCGTAGAGAAAATACTTAAAGATACAACATATTATGGGGACATATTTGATAAGAAAATGGAGTCAAAACGGAAATCTCATTTTGTTATTCAAAATTTCAGAGAATTAAATTTTGTTTAAAAATAACATTACACGATCGCAGATGCAAAAGTTCTCACAAACTGATTATATATAGCCTACAAAAAATAAAGGTCTAAAATCCAGAAATTTTAATTTAATATATATTTTCCCAATTTGCTAATTCTTAAAATAAAAAAAAAACAAATCAATCAACAAATATGTCGAAGATAATACTTAGTAAACCTTTCGGTTTGCAAATTTTAAATCATAGCCTTTAGTACTATAGATAAAAACTTTATTTGTAGCAAGGGAATATCCACTCTTCAACTGAATTCTTTCTACTGGGGTCTTTTTTCCGCGCATACGAACTAAATCCGACACCTATCTAAGAAACATTTATTCTCAGGTGACGAAAACATTTCAGGAAGAAAGTCTAGAAAAAAACAGAAAATAAAAACTCAAGCTTTTCAAAGAAATAAGAAGTCACTGAAGACACAAATCTTCGCAATCAATGTTATAATAAAAGTTTCGAGCCGACAGAAAAGATAGCTGAATCGAATAATTGGTTGGAGTAAAGATGGTGCCAAATGTTACTTATATTAATCGCATTTAGTAGATAAGTATGCATCAGCTACATTAGTACGGATATTTTCGAATATATAGAGGAAAAATAAATTCCAAAATAACTCAAATAGTACTTTTCAGTTTCTTTCACGCTCACGGAAATTCTTAAATAAAAGAAGTACTTGAAAAAAACATCTTATGTTGTACTATTTAAACAAAAAAAACTAAGTTTAAAGTGGACTACGGACAAACAATGCAACTGAAATATCCAACGCCTGTTAATACCGATTTTCCACTTTTTTATTATTTCGATTAAGAAAGAAAGTAGGACGGAAATTAAAATCCAAGCTAAAGATAAAAAGTTTTGGTGACATTTTGAGCCTATCCGTAATGATTAATTTAAAGATTATTTAAGATTAAAAAAATACTTATTGTTTCATGCTGAATAAGTATTTAAACTCTAATTGAATATTACTTTATTTTCGACCTAATTTAACTTACAATTTAAGATATATATTTATATTCACTTTTTCTACTATCGATATAATATGATTATTTTTAATTCTCTACCTAATATATGATTAAAATTAGAAATATGATTTCATGTCAAGTTGCTCAAAGCCAATATAAAGAAATATTGAATATTTCAGTATTTTATCTGTTGTGTCTTAAACAGGGTTGATTGATATAAATCAGCTTGATTTAAATCATGATTTAAATCAAGATTTAAATCACATGATTTGTTTTAAAAAAATCATTGATTTAAATCATTTTTAAGAAATAGGTTAAGAAGGAAAAAAAGGTTTTTTGTATGAAATAGGTTGGGTTCTGAAACGGCAGCAAAATAAGTAGTTTTGTATAAAGCTCTTAATAAATGAAATGTCATCATAGCAATTTAGTTCTTTTTTGGCTAATTTTATTCTATATGTGGAATCATAAGTTTTAATTTAAGATCAAGATTTGGTTTCAATTACGATTAGTATTTATTTTAAAGATAAATTTAGGCTTCAGTCTAGCATTTTTCAAAATTTATTTAACTTGAATCTAAAGTATGTCTATTTATATTACAGTTTTTAAAACAGAATGTTAATTTAAATGTGGTTCAGGTTTTAAAACTTATTAATTTAATCCTTTTATTAGTATTCATAGTTTTTAAACGTATAAATTTGAAATATTCTTCATTTTAGGCATACATTAATTTTTTTAAGTGACAAGTAAAAAGTCAGTAATCAAATGCCCATGAATTTGCAAGTTAGCATACAAAATATTAAAAAAAAATCAAAAAATCTGATTGTTTCGATTTTTTTTTAAAAATCAAGATTTTTCCCAACCTGGTCTTAAATAATGTAAATGAATATGTATATATTAATTTCGATGGCTTAAAAGACGATATTTGAAGTTATGAAAACTATGCATCAAAGTCTTTTAAAGGTAATTTAGATCTACAGTCAAGAAATTGTTGTTCCTTATTCGAATTTCATTTACCTGCAAGACTTTTCAGGAACTATTTGGATGGGGAAACCCAATAAGATATCAGAAAATGCAATCGAATATCAAACCCATTTCAATGCATGTAGCTTCTAAAATTCAAGATACTAGAATATGAATTTAGATCAAACTACACTGGAGGCAGTTCCCTTTGTCTTCCAAAACACAAAGTATTCTGTAGATTTCCAAATTCTTGTAGGATTTCCGCAAAGTGAATAGTTCTTTCAAGTTTTATAAAAATGGAACATTACCTTGTAGAAAACTAGGAAATCAAGAAGAAACACTTTGTTTTATTTGTATCAATTTTATAAAAAACAAATATATGGATATTTATCGCAGCTACCTACGCTAAAAGTAGTCTCGATTACCAATTTTGTCATTCGACCGCGATTAAAAATTACGTGGTCAGTCGCAACTAACCCTCACGTATCAGTAAGACGTTGACTCATCCAAAACCAATTGCAAACCTGTCTTACACCCTTCGAAACACAAGAATCTCCAAAAACAAACAAAAAAATCGTTCATCTACAACCTTCCACCCTTTCTACAAAAGCCGAAAACATAGAAATGAGGCCATCTAACGAAAGAAGAAAAATAAACAAGTCAACAGCCCTGGAAGAAAGTCTCATCAAGTAGGAAATAAGAAGCACTCAAGACCCAATCTATACGTTATCGTCGTTAAAGATTTACTACAAATAGCAAGACAAACCAATCTTTCCTTATACGAAAGAACAAGATACTTTGGCGATCCAATACAGATATTGCAGAAATAAAGTTGATGCAACGGTTATTTACCTGTTAAGATTTCTGAGTAAAAATAATGTTTCGGGACTTGTTTAAAATTGAATAAAAAGAAAGTATTCAAAAATAAGTTTCATGTAGTTTCCAAATTTGGTATTTTTAAAAAGTATTGAATGTTTAAGAATTTTCAAATTTAAATGTTACAATTTATCAACCATATGATATAAAAATAAAACTGCTGAGTGTAAAAACCATTTACAAGTAATTCAAGCGATTTAAAAGTCCAAAATATACATTCAGGTACAATTAAGTTAATTATGTTTTTATGCATTCTAAATTGCCATAAATTTTATTTAAATACAAAAAAACAATACGCAATGTTATTTGTATATGTATATGTTTAACAAAAAAAGTTGATTTACTTATGAATAAGGATTTTATTTAATTCCTCATATATTTCCAATCCCCCAATTCCATCAATAGATTTCATGTTTTATAAACTATGAAGGAGGAAGACGAAACTATTTTCTATTCTGATAAGTGCGCAGATCCCGTGTAAGGCATGGATATTTGTTTTGCCCTGAGCACATGCGGAGAACGTGCTCGTTAAATCTGTGGGTCCGAAAGTCCCGTGGTTGGTCATTGTGCAGTTTACCATGGGTGCAGGTCGTCTGGAGAAAATTGCACCTCCCCTCCAGCAACATGTCTAAATTGAGTAGGTGGAGCCATCTCTGAGTAGAAGTCAGACATTCGCCCTCTCATGGGTACCCGAAGCCTTGTGACAATGGATGCTACTGCAACTCTTTTGCCTTCCAGGCTACGGCGGAGGCACACGACAACAACAAGTGCACATATACAGCTAACCTTAATCTGTTTCAAGGGACATTACTTGAGGGAATAATTTGGATAATAAAGAATGTATCTTAGAATTTCGATTTCTTAAAATATACTTTAGAGCGCGAAAAGGTAACTATGCAAAATTGAATTCTGTTATACATTATATTCAAGAAGCCATTATTACCTTTATATTTTCATATTTCCCTTGAAATCTAAACATAATTGTTAATTTTACTAACGCTTTAACCGTAAGAAGAATAGTTAAAACGCATAACAAACTCACGACAAGCTAAACATAATTGTATTATTCATGATACATTCAAATCAAAAAGATTCTACTTTGAAAAAATTAAAATATCGAAAAATATTTGGATTTACGTTCATTGCATATTGAAAATCCCTTTTTAAAGTTTCTTTTATGTGCACAAAGCCTTTTCAAAATGAATCACACCAACAACAGAACATTTAACGCTTCTCCATATACCGTACCTCACCATACAAAACACTTTACTATCCCCGCTCCAGTAAGAAAATCCATTCCACAGATTAAAGTTTTCAACACTGACTAAACGGTCCCCTTAATGTCAGAAGTCGGGCGTTACTGCATTTTGGAGCCTATTTAGGCTGCTTTATCTTGTTTAACGAAAGAAACCGCGAAAAAATTCATGTGAGAACAGTCATTGGGGAAAATACCCAACACCTTAATCGCACGCACATTTTGCTGTTACGAACTCTTGGGCGAAGTTGAAACAGAGCTATCTTAACGTATCGCTACTGCGTAAAGGGGGTGCATAAAAAAAAATTCAATTTCTGAATGTCTCGCGTTTAAAATCAAGTCTTGGGTTAGGTTTTGAATTATCGTCACATTAGAGCTACACGAGGGCTATTGACGACGGGTGTCGTATTTTAGAACCGCAGGCAAGTGTTGAGTTGACACCTGAATAGGCACCCAACGCAACCGTCAAGGGCGGCATCTTACGCAGCGTTAGGACTCTGGAGGATACTTAACGTGCATTCCCTTACACGGGGACGTACATTCCCTTATTTGTCAGACATATTTGGCTGCACTGACCGTTTATAGGTCGGCAGTTATTTTGGGACCTTTGGCATGCTAAGCGGATGCCTAACCGACTGGGCTCCAAAGCCCTTTTATAAAATCAAGTCTTAAATTGATCGATAAATCATTCAGATTATGTTTAAATTTAAAAAAAAAATCCAATGGAAAAGGTTTTTCATAAAATATTTTTTTCAGATACGTCTTTTTCTACTCAAGGGGCGATATTAAGTTTCTGTAAAATATTTGCATACTACAACAACTAAGTTCCAAGCACAATTTTGACTTAGTCAACTTTCTTTCTGAAGTTTAAAACGATAAGAATGTGAAATAGGTAGGTAGGTTTGAATTATCGTCGCACTGGAGCTACACGAGGACTATGGGCGACGGGCGTCGTAATTTAGTCACAGTCAAGTGACAGCCGACACCTAAATGAAAAATAGTAGAGTTTTTCAGAAGAAAAAGTTTCATATTAAGAAGTACACTAGGATTGAAATTACTCTAACCGATGCAACGGGAGAGTACCAAAGTGCGAATAAAAAAAAAGTATGCTTATGTCATGTAAATTTAATTGAAGATACGTCCATTTTCTACTTTCAGTACGATACATTCCAAGATATTAAGTAAAAATATAGGACACTTTCTTAAAAATTTTGGAAATTTTAATCAATTTCTCTTTGCATATAGGACATTTTGGTTAAATTATTATATATCATGCCATTAAATTATTCCAAAGTCACTTTGAAATTTAATTACGCACACTATTACGTCACAAGAGGTCAAAAAGAATCTGACATTTTTTAAAAATTAGAATAATGTAACTAACACTGGTTATTCGAGCTGAATAATATATTTTTTAAATGTGGATTGTTTAGAAAGGGGAATAAGTTTCAAGTGTGGACTGGAAAAGAAACACATTGCAATACATACTAAGAATTTTCTATTTAAATTGACGATACAAAAATTGATTAAAATAATATATCTATAATATTATAAATACTCATGATTAGTTTTATTAACACTACTGACTACCCAATCCCAGCCTCTAATGTTTCTCAAACTGAAAGAGTTGGTCCAATTTTCTTTAGAGAAATACTCTTTAAAAAAACTTAAATTCTCAACTCTAGAAGATCAAATAACTTTAAGCTAAAAAATGACAGGACAAAACAAATTACATTAATTTTAAAAACGTCTAACTTCCGAAACATAAACTCAAACAAAGAAATTTCAAAAACTCGTAGCAAACACCGCAAAGACAAATTAAAATAGAGTAGGAGACTTACCAAAGGCTTTTGCAGTTTATTACGAAATAGTTTTAAACTTTTTTTTTCTGTTTACAGGAACAAAAGGATAGCCTCAAGTTAAATGAATTTCCAATGAGAAAATTATCTCTAAACTTTTGAATCTTTGATCTTCTGACTGCGTAAATCAATAAAAAGGAATTTCGCCAGAATCAATGAATAAGAATGTTGTCATAAATAAGAATTAAGAAGTTCATACGAAACAAGCGATTTTGAATAACAAATTTTTAAACACACACACTGGAGCTTTAAAAATAACGTTTAACAACTCAATATTTGTCAGGCTGCCAGTTTAAATATAAATTTATGGAAAGACTGGGAAATTAAGAATCAATATTTGACGATGGCGGTAGACTTCTTTGAATTTAAACTAAGTTTTCGTCAAATATCAATATAAATGGAAATTGAAATACATTTTAATGACTTATTTTTAAACTGCTTTCCAGCAATACATTTCCTTTTCAAATGGGATTTTATTTTATGAGTTTCTTAAAATACTTAAGGCATCACAAAATTTATGAAGCCTTTTATAAGTTCTCTTAGCCGTCCAATAGAATAATGAAAACTTGACATTAAATTATATCCGTATAATATTTCTGTTATATTTTAAATTCTACGGATTTTGGAAAATTAAACTATCGCATTGATATTCTTCCCTGCATTGACACGTGTGAATTTCACAATGAGATTTGTAAAATTTCTATTGTGTTTGGTTTTTTATATAAAAATAATGCAGTTCCAAATAAAAAATGAAGTTTTTCTATTAAAAAACACATTTTACATTAACCTTAAAAAATTGTGCTATCTGAATGAAAATCTAGATATTTGTGCACGAATGTGAAAAGAAATATTGAAAATATTACGAAATTTTGCAACTGCAATAATTTATTTAATTATACTTATTAAAAATATTAAATTTGACTTATCTTTTAAAGAAAAACTAATTTGAATAACAAATTATTCAATGAAATCGCAATGTTCTAACAATAAACAAAACAGTGAACGAAAACAAAGAGTGCTAACAGCCTAACAGCTATGGTTTAGTGGTCAGTCTCGATTTGGCAAAAATGTAATACTTTTGAAAAGCAATGAAAGTGCCCAAGTTTTAAACATTCTAGTTTATATTTCATACAACTCAATCGGTATAGCAAACTGGCACTGCATTTTCATCTCCCCAAATGTAGCCAATGTATCAGTCATCCTATCGTAGTTGTACTGTCGACTTAATTAAATTTAAGAAACACTTTAGAACGGAATTTTCAAGAATATTTATATATTTATTAGACGCTAGAACTAAAACATTAAATAATACAAGAAAAACTGTAAAAAGGCAATCAAAATATTTTTAATATACTCAAGATATTCTGTATAATAATAGAGCCTACGCAATCCTTTTCTTTGACATCTTTTATATTAAAAACGAACTAAAAATAAAAGTTCACTAGATAGTTTTAAAATTATTAAAATGTCATGTAAAATGCAATGGAAAAGTCGCTTAGAGACTATCAGATTACTAAGCACCATGATTTTGTTTCAAACAATAATCTGAGCGTAAAAAAATGAAAATTATTTTAAAATATATTGAAAGGTTTTTTGGATTAGTGGACAGCCAAGAGAACAACTTTTGCATATTTTGGGAGAGAGAAAAACATAAACTATGCCACCTATTATGAAAGTAAGTATTATAATAAAAAGTATTAATATATAATAATGAACAAAATGTTTGAATTGTCGTTAATGTTTTAATGAATAAAAAATTAGTTTTTTCAATAAAAAAATTGATTATTAATAAAATTCGATGGTTTTTAAATGTGTCCTTGCCGTTAAAAAAAATAATGCTATTTCACTTTATGCACAACAAAAAGCTAACTGAAAAACTATTTGTGCCAAAAAAAAAAAACGTTATATAGTAATGTTGTATTTTTCTTGAATGAAATTAACATTGAACAACGAAACTTCTATCGCATGTATTCCACTAAACATTTTATGGTGACAGTATAATGCTAATAAAGTAAAACATCATACCTACTATCCTTTCCCACAAGCTTCAATTACGTGTCGGTATTACGAGTGGCAAGGGACTACTTTTGGTTCCTTTATTAAAGCATTAACTTTAGACTAGTCTTATCTACTAATGGTCTAATAGTCTTAGATTTCTTATTTCAAGTCATTAATCTATTAGTGTTAGATAATGGATTTCTTCACTAAATTATTTTCTTGGAATTAGGTTATTGTCATTCTTGTATAGTTTCATTAAAATATTTTCACTTAATTTTTAAAAATATAAGTCATGGGTTTGAAGGCTTTACGAACAATTTAATTCTGTTAAGCAATTGTGGATTAAATACCATTTTATAAATTTCAATTACTGAAGTAGATTAGTTCGTTCTGCCACAATTCAATAATTTTTTTAACGTGGTTGAATTAGTACTGGTAATGAAGTGAAAAGAGTGTTAGAAAAATTTCAATTAATAGAGTAGTCTCATTCTCCCTGTCACCACTCAATTATTTAAAGATTGATAATGCTAAAATAACGACGTTAAATCCATTAAAATACTTTTTTTTATCCCTAACAAAATATTGCAACTGAAAATAAAGAACCGAAATTTTTTATTTCATGATTCAATAAACCGGTTTTCATGTTTTTATAATGCTTCGGGCACTTTGCATCATCTTAAAAAGATCATCAAAACAAAGTTGCACTACATTTCCCTATATTAAAGAGGTACCCTCACAAATTCGATAAGTGTTCAGAAAAGAATATTTTCTTAAAATGCACGTTCTCTCCCTCGTAAATTCCATCATTTCTGAATAAATTTTATGTCATCGACTTCAAAAAGGATTTAGATTTTAAAAAAAAAACTGTTACGCACATAATATTCTAAGTAGGATTAGGTTTTTAAGTTGTAGGGAAATATTAGCTTAGCATAATCAAAGTTCTTTATATATTGTTAAAACATATTAAGACTTTGTAGCTTTTGTTAGACTCTAAGGTTCTTTGCATGAAAACTAATATGGACATAAAGAGAAGACTGCAAGAAACTTGAAGCACAATCCATTGCTAATTTTTGCTTAAAATCTCAATTTGACTCCTGATTTGCCATATTAGTCCATTTTTTAACGAGTGTGTAAATAATTGAATCTTCAATTGAGCACAAGACTACTTCAGTAATTGACATTAAAAATTGTTTCGAAAAATTGAATTAATGGAAAATTACACCAATCATAACGCTAACAAAATTTGACGAAATGCGTTACTTGAGAGTTCCTTTATTGTTTTATTTTTGTAACGTATGTTTAGTTTTTTTGGCAGTGACAAAAAGAAAATTAGGAATGATTTTTAGAGTATTGAATAATCATGGATATTTTATTAACAGTCCATCCGATTCGTTGCCCAGCCATTAAATTTATCACATTAAAATAGTCCTATTAAATTGTGACAGGAAGGTCGAATTTTACGTAATTATTTTCATTTTAAAAAATCGCATATAATTCAAAATTAAACGAATGAATTTCTTTGTAAAGCTTCAGACCCAGGAAAAAGGGGCTTCAAACATAATTACAATAAAATTTGACGCAAGGAGTTATCTGTCCCGTGCTATTACTGTTTATTTCGAGATCCATTTCCAGTAGTAACTAAAAAACGCCGTTAGCAATTTTTTTAGAATATGAAACAATTTTAGTTTAATTTTCGACAAACTAATATTTTAAAATTTTAATATTTTATTTGAATTAAACAATCCTTACTATAGTATAATTTCACGATGATATAAAATTTTATTGAAGAAATCCCTTATGTAACATTAATAGATAAACGTGTCGAAATAAGAAATCCGAGACAATTTGAGACCTTTTACAAAAGTGGTATAAATGTATCATTACATGCCCTCTTCGAAGCAGATCAATTTTTTCAACTCTAAATTATATGTTAAAAAAACTTTGAAACTACAGATGAAAAGCCCTATCGTAAAAATACTTTAGATACTCAAAAACTGAATTTATTTCATATTAATTGATAAAGAAAGGACTTATTTGTGGTTTTCACAAACAGATTAAAGCTTTTTCAATTAAGGAGGAGGCATAACAAAATACGTTTCATTTATGTGTGTGTCGTTTCAATGGGGTTAATTTTTCAAAAAACAAAGATTTTTCAATAATATATTTCAAAAGTGCCAAAGACGAAATCGAAAGGGAAAATGTAACCTTCATGAACGAAGACATTTTATTCACACAAAGTTTGTAGTTAAGCAAGTTTTGTAGCAAGGCAATATTAAAAGAATATCCAAAGGTAAGCAACTGAATTATTAATAAAAGAACCTTATCTGCAATTTAAGCTTTATTGGGAATAATGACTATTAATTTATAAATATTAAAACACTGAAGGGATTTTAGAAATAAGATTAAATTTATTATATTCTCGTGAGTTATATTAAATTTAGGATAAAAATTTTTTAGCTATTGTTTCGAATCCATATTTTTAAGTAGGGAACACATTAGTTTTGTTCAAATATTAACTTGATTTGAATAAATATTTTCACAAAAATGGAATTTTTTTTAATTGTATCTTTTTCGTTTTTAATGAGTCTTAGTCAAGTGCCGACGCCCAGCCAAAACTATTGGAGAGACAGAGACCAAATTTTAGGAGCTTATTTCTTTTTACTGAAAGCCGCCATTATAGAAGCCATTTTTGGAAATTCGAACCTTAACGGGTATAGGAGGACAAAACGTGAGCCATTATCTCCTTAATATAAAATAAGATTAAAGTATGAATTGAAAATTGAAGTATTACAAGATATTGATTGAATGTTCGAACTAAATTAAGATAGAAGTACGAAAATGCAAACAAGTTAAAAGCGTAAGTTTCAGCATTTTTAAAGTAGCAATGTTTTAAAGTGTTTCTTATATTTAACTAGCAGTATGATCCCGCCTTACTGGGAACCCGTTAACTTCGCAATGCTTCCTTTTAGAGGCATGATTACTTCTGAAAATACACTCAAAATCAAAAATTAAATTCGTGTTGGCGCATGCGCATTAAAAAAGCAAACACTAATAGAGGATGAAGCAGCCTTAGGGCGAGTGCATATCTCAACCAAACTCAATCAATCAAACTAATAGAGGATGGCTTCAAGACCCCGTTTCGGCCCGGTCCATGTATTTTCAAGCCCTGCTATGGTCCCGCAATCCCACGTGGATGACGTTTTTTTTTAAACTAATTATATTAATTAAAAATCACAATCAAATGTGAAAAATTTAAGCCTCAGGTGCACACGTAGGTATTAAAAGGAATCTATATTAAAAATTTCGAATTTTTAGAGCAGTCTAAGTAGGTCTTTTGCGATCCACAGACATACACACAGACAGACTCTTTCTTTTATTATTATAGATTCTGGAGCAGACTTACTCAACTCTATCATACGGTTTACATAATAAACAAGTTACATGGTGAGGCAAACAAAAGTGGCCAAGGTCTGGAGATATGAATACGACAGAAATGTTGCCAAGTCTAAAACCAATACAAACACAGGTTTGCTAACTGAAGCTATTGATCGCTTCAATATTAAGCAGAAACAAACGCTTGGCGACTCATTTGCCGGCAACTACGCTACGGTTTTAGAAGCTAGTTGAAATGAAATATAAACAAGGTTTGTAGAGCTTATCGTGCAAAATTCCCACTTGTGATTATTTGATTGTTTTGGTCGTTATTTATCCTAGAGAATCGGAACTTTTGGTTTTTGGTAATACAAAACATTTTAAATTAATTGCAAGACCCAAAATTTGCTTTATGGGACGTCTTCATACAATACGAACTAAGATCTGAACTAGCCACTAGTCTATGAGTTGCTCTAATGTGAGCTAATTCGATCCAAACAATGCAAAAACAGGTTTCAGGCGGCTTCAAGAGTTTTTCTTGCCTAGCATTTCAACGTATTCCCATCTCTAGAAAGGGGCCACTTTTGTTTGCCTCACCCTGTACTTTTACTAAGAGTACTTCTACACAACGTCGGATTTATTAAGTTATTAATATTGTACTTTGCTTGTACTAATATTGTGTAATGCGTACTAATATTGTATTAATATTGTACGGCTTAATAATAAAATTTTCAAAACATTTATTTATGTGTCAAAAAACCCGGACAAAATATGTAACTTTAAAGAAAACTTATGTAAAATAAAATTATTTCGAATCATTTTTATACATATTTTATCCCTTGAGAACTTTTTTCAAATGTACAGCAGTATTTATCCTAATTAGATAACATGAACACATTAGTGGTATTAGTACGTCCACCTTGAGCTTTACTAAGTGCCAATGTTCTTGCTGCTCAAAATTTATTTACTGTACTCTGACGCTAGTCGGACAAGGTGTAAGCAAAGAAAGTTGTGATAATCAAACTTATTAAGACTATTGATCGAGAACCGTTTGCAAATATATTTAAATAATATTTTTTTATAAAAATATATCCTTTTTTTTTCAAAAAATATCCAAACAAAAACATAATGAATTACAATATTAAACTAACCAATGCTGTAATCAGTATCAGATAGAGATAATCCACATACTTTAAATAAACTAAATATCTCCTTGCCCATCGTTAATTCTCACGCTAAATTCTCATTTAATTTCTGAGTAAAATAGATAATCGCTTTAGGAATTGAAGCTTCAATGAGATAATTATTCTCCACTTATCTTCAAATGAACATTAAACTTGTTGTAAACTTTTAATAGTGAAACTATTTCTTTAAGTTGAGTTTCTTAAACCAACATATTTTTCATTCTAATTTTATTTTTAAAATATTACTTTTTCAATTGGGAATTTATTTATAATGCTTTTATACATTTTTTTTTCAAACAAATTTTTACAATTAAATTCATCAAGGATTTATGAAATTTAAACTTATGTTTATCATACGTCAAATCCAAAGTATTTAAGAATATTAGAAAATAAATACAAGACATTAAAATAAAAAAAAACTAATGATAATACTCAATAATTAAGGGATCTTGTAGTCATTATGTTAAAATGTGTAATTAAATATTGTAATTAAATACGAAATAATAAATACGAAAAAAAAGTAGTTGCGAGTTTTGATAAAATTTGTTTAACTGTCATTAATTATGCAATGAACATAAGTCTCGTGAGACATATCTAATTACCCCCCTAAGCATCACCATCTTTCTTCTCAAAGAAAAATCTTATCATTTATTATGCAAATACATAAAATATATATATATTATATATTTTTTGTTGATGTGATAAACCTAGCTTAACATATCGTTTTATATCGTTTTATACATTATGGCAGCTCGAAAAAAATATTCGAACGTTTAGACGTTTCGTTATCGCCCTATTGAATAAACTAATAGGTTTGTAATAGAATCGGTCACTTAGCATTTCCATAATTTTTTGTGTTCTCAACAGGGCAAAAAAATAGCGCCGAAAACTGTATTAAACAGTTACACGCTAAATTTGGGTAATTAAATTTTTTGGGGGAAATTTTATTATTATTCGTTATACTCTAAATATAAGTATACATTACGAAAAATAAATGTAATATTCTAGCTTAAATAGACGCTAAACATTTTCATATTGGCATAAAATCACATTAAAACTATATAAACTTCCAGACCGAAAACTTCACCGAGTGAATTTTGAGCACCATTTTTTAAAAGACCTAATCATAAAATAACAAATAGTATTAAAACGCCATTATTCATCAATAAATAAATTTATATAAAAATATGACGTTTGTGTTTAAAAAGAGACGAAAACGTTAAAACGTCATTCAAAATTAATTTTAAAATATCATTTAGGGATGCAAGTAAGTTTTTTATATGATTAATCATTTTAAAAACTTTAGTTAAAGGAATTAAAAACTGGCCTTTTCAAAATTTTCGAAGATTTTCGAAAGGGTATTAAATGACTTCTTGTTTTTATGCCTTGAATTTTTAACGTATCACTAGCCTATAGAATTTGTAGTTTGGGTTATGAAAGTATGTGAACGGCAGACTAACGGGCATAGTCGTTATAAAAACTTCCACTTTTTACTATATGGATGGGAGTGTGGATGACTGAGATCCTATCGGAGGTATAAAGAAGGAGTGAAATCCACTCCTTTAGGAGAAGTGCATTTTCGACACTGGAAGGAGGGAAAAATAACTCAGACTGAGTTAAAATCGCTCGTTTGTTTTAAGAGTATAGAATCAAAATGAACGTGATGCTATGAACTTGTTATTTTTAATTATCATTCGAAATTCGATTTTAAAATTCAATCCAATAGCTATTTTTTATTGTTTTAAATACATTAAAAACTAATATTAAATATTGTTCAAAAGTTATCTAAAAATAACGCAAATAAATTTCAATGGTTTTGCTAAGTAAATCCTTTTCCTTGAATAAAATTTTAAGATTAAAAATTTTTAAAGATAATTTTTGTCGATAAATTTTTATGTGTACCAACTATACCTTTTCCTTTTTATTGTTCTACAAAGTTTAGTTTGCCTGGTTGAAAATAAAATCAATTTCGCTGTTAACATAGCGAAATGTTTTCTGTATAGATTCATAACTGCCGTTTAGCCCCTGGCGTCATTTTGAGATTGGCGGGTGGAACGACCGTTCCGTCTGATCTTTCTAATGCCAATTACTGAAATTTTCTAGTCCTAACTATCACGATTCAATGTTAATATTTTAACGTGATAAAATTCAAAGACGTTAAGTCTATTAAAATACATTTTTATCCCTAACAAAATATTATTGCTGGAAATAAAGAGCTTTCTTTATGATCCAATAAACCAGTCTCCAAATTTTTATCCCTCCTTTAGGCACTTTCAGTCTTTTCATTGTCTTAAAAAAAATCTCATCAAAATGAACTTGCACTAAATTTCCCGGGGTAAAACGCAGGTGCTCTTGAAAATTCGGTAAGTGTTGAAGAAAAAATTCTTAAAACACATGTTTTATCTTTTGAGAAAATTTCTTTCCTTTCTGAATAAATTTTACACCATAGCCTACAAAAAGGATTATGATTTTAAGAAAAATCTCCAACATATAGAATATTCTAAAGAGGATTTTGTTTTAGTACGTGAAGAGAATATTCGCTTAGTTTTATCAAAGCCTGTTATGTCATGTTAAAATGCATTACGACTTTATAGGTAAGGTTAAACAATAAAATTATCTTTGTTATGGAATAATAACAACGGAAACAAAATGGCTTCTAGATTAGTTAGTTTTGGATTACATTAAAGGAACTGTTGGGCCCGGACCTATGGATCCCAAATTTTATTGATTTCCATGCTAAATTGTATTGCCACCTGAAACTTCAATAAACTGAGTTATTCTGTAACCCCGCTTTATTTTTAGAGCTACAAAATAAAGCCTTAAAATAAAAATTTAGTAAAATGAGTTAAATTATAATTCTTAATTTTTTTAAGCACTAGCTTTTGATTCTGACATTGACCATTGTACGAGCAATCACACACAAAATTTTCCTTGGGGGAGCGGAAATTTCCTTTGGAAATCGTCCGTGTCTACCTAAATCAAGCCCTAATTATAAATTATTACTCTGCGGTTGATAAAGCTAAAGGATATACCAATTATACAAGTTTCTTAATTGGAGTAAGTTGCAATGGTCATGAGGAAGCAGGTAGATTGATAATACTTCATCTAAATTAATATGCAAAAATTGGGATTGCAGAAAAGCCACCTTAGAATACTGATGCACTTTCTGTGCAACTTCAAAAATGGATGTAACAAATAATTAACTTAATGAAATATGTATATATCTCATAAAATATTATACAAGTGAAAGTAAAATTTTCATAAAATTTTATAAAAGTCTAGACAAATGTTTTTTATTTTAAAAAAATAGCTCAACTTTACAAATACATTCTTAGGCGGTCTTCATCTATATTTGTTATAATGCAAATGAAAAAGTCAACCAAAAAACTTAAAAATAGTCAAACTAAACTATTGCGTGATGTATAGCAAGAAAATGCAAATATTTCTACAATATGACGTCACCTTGAGTTGCATTGTTTGGCATTTGCTTACATTAGGGTGTTTTGGTCATTATGAACGTAGCATAATTGTAAACAGTGACATTTATCAACTATTTGAAGTTTCTTAATACAAAATAAAAATGTAACTTTTTATAAATACAAATATTTTCCCTCTGGAGTAGATATTTTTTAATTTTAGCCAAGCTTATTTTAAATTAAACTAAGTTAACATTGTAAAAATATTTCCAATCACACCGGAAACCTCACCAAACAACGGAACAAGATTCCTAATTAATTCTTTTTAACAAAAACATATCAACAAACAAGTCACTGACTTACATGTCCCAAATCATCAAGTACCCTCGAGCTTGTCACTTTTCCCAAAGAGAAATAAATCTCGGCATTATTTGTACCTCGTAAGAAACTTTTTGATAAGTTCAGGATTTCTTTCGTAAGTGGCCTGTTGATGTCTTCTATGTTTCAGTTCAAGGTTTACATATGAGACATAGTTTGCGGGAATTTATATTTATGAAAGTTTAATGCTCGTAATCTTAAAATTTCGAAAACAAGAATATAAATTATGCGAGTTTCATTCGAGTTTCAATATTTCATTTCGCAATTTTAGCAATTAACTTAACAAAATGTGTTTATGGTTATTATCGTGGAATAAAATATGGTTCATGCACACAATTATCATCCTTCGCGCAACTCATTCACAAATTCAGCGAAAAGTACACTTTTAGTATGCAATCCGCATGATATAGAACCATCCCCAAATTTCCATCCAAATTGAGAAAATTAGTAAAAAAAATACTTTGACTTTAGAACTTAGGCTTAGACTTAATGAGAATACATAGTACTGTATGATTTCATAAATAACACGTCAGATAATACTGGGGGGGGAGCCAATTTCTAGATATTCACATTCCACTTATTGGAGCCTTTGAAGCCTTGACCATGTTTTCAGAATTATATTTTTATAAATCGTATTGTTATACTAAAAATTTTATATGAGGGCACATACTAAAGGAAGCCGTATTTTCAACAAAGATATAATAGTATAATATATATAATACAGTCAGAAAAGAAAAACGCAATTGTTTTTTTTTAAACATAGAACCTGAGCCATGCCCCCCCCCCCCCTTTATAAGGGAGGCTTGGCCCATTGTAAGGGAGGATTGGCTGATACAAAAATGCATAATTTTAAAGGGCAGAAAACATTTTTATTTCAACTGCACAAACAAGGAAAAGTCAAACAATAAGTAGGTAATCATTTCCCCTTTCCTCCAGCCCCCTCCCTAAAAGAATCAGAAATTATATATTTTAATAGGAAGTAATATAATAGTTTTTTTTTCAGAAAAGGTTTGGTATTTAGTCATACCTTACATGCTAGTTCTAGTTGAGGTTTTGGTTTTATTCTAAGCGGGTACAAATATTGATAATCAATCTATTACTTATATAAAGTTATCATACATAATTACAAACCATGTATTTGATAAACATTATTTATAAATTTTCATAACAAGTTCACTAAGAGAGTCTAAGGCCAGTGGCCAATCCTCCCTTACATAGAGCGGGGGGGCTGGGGAGCCCAGTCGGTTAAGCACTCGCTTAGCATGAGGAAGGTCCCAGGTTCGGGTCTGGGCATCGCCAAAATAGCTGTCGACCTATAAACGGTCCGTGCAGCCAAAAATGTCCGACGAATAATACCCCGTGTAAGGGAGTGCACGTTAAATATCCTTCAAAGTCCTAAAGCTGCGTACGATGTCGCCCTTAACGGTTGCGTTGGGTGCCTATTCAGGTGTTGGCTCGTCACCTGACTGGTTCTAAAATACGACGCCCGTCGCCAATAGCCCTCGTGTAGCTCTAGTGCGACGTTAATTCAAACCAAACCAAACCAAACATAGAGCGGGCCAAGCCTCCCCACTTAACCATATTGTAAAGAATGGCACATGGTGATTTAAAGCCTACTTCATTGCATAAACTTTTTAAATTAAATAAAACCTTAACATAACAGCATTTATAAAATACCACATACTTCAACCTAATTCAATTAATTAGTCTGAAACAATCTTCCAATTTGTCGAAGATGTTTACTTTTTGGGATGAGACTTTTCTCCTCACTGCTATAACGTAGCTCAATGAAACTAAGGTAGCTGTCTGCCGACAACAGTTACTTTCAGTATCATCTAGTGAGAAAATGCTAAAATGTTTTTTAAATACTATAATTAAAAATATGGGCTAAGCCTCATTTATTTCCAATGCTCTCCAGGTTCCTTTACAAAAAAAATAGTAAAACCAAACTCTGTCATTAACAAAAAAATTATTTTTAAAAAAATCAATTTAGAAAAACAAGCACCATACTCGCACATATAAGCAATGTAGATACAAAACAATATCCAAATAGATAAATTTCGCTAAACATACATAAAAAAAGGCCCAGATACAAAACTAATGTAAGCCGCTGGCAAAACTGATATTTGGAAGGAAAATATATACCGTAACCTTATTTATGGGTCTGATAATAAAAACAGCATTTGCAATGAAACCAACAATTATCGTAAAACGGGGACCACTGCAAAGTAATCAATCGACACTACTTGTTTTATGATTATGGAATGTGTATTATTGGTAACCCACATGCAGCATATTTCTTAGTATTCTGTTGTTATGAGTGGCAAATATTTTTTTTTCTCTCTGCACATATTGAGGGTAACACGAGTAGTAAAATTCCTAAAACACAATCAGTATAAGATACGAGAGACACTTACCAATCGTAAAGAAACCTATTGCCTGATTTTTAGAAGGTTTCAAATATTTGAGTAAACTTTATATTTAGTATTTTTATTTAGTAAAACAGATTAAATACTTTAATATTTCTCTTAAATTTGAAACCTTTAAACTCATTATTACGGATCAAATTTCCAATTCCTTGAAAGTGCAATTAGATGCTAATTCATTTGATTTCGGAAATGTTAAAGTTGAAGTGTCGAAAATTCTTGGAAAGTAATTGAAAGATTTTCACGAATCTTAGGTTTAAGTTTAAAAGTGTTTATTTTGAGTTTTCTTTAAATTAAAGGTTAAGTGTTTAAAAATTAAAAAGGTCATTTATTAAAGTAGTAATTACTACTGTAATTAAATTCATTAATCTTTTCAAAATATTGATGTTATTTACAAACTTTAAAAAATGTACAAAAATATTGCCTTTTAAGGGGACGCGGTACCCAAAACATTATTTCTAGAAATAATAACAAACTTTTAAATTTTATTGGTTTTATATAATGTTCACTCTAAATAAAAATTTTCTAGCAATAAAAACGAATATTTACAAGTAGTTTTTCATTTATTCAAAAAAAGCCACAATTTTGAACTTTTTTTTTTAAACCCTACTCCCTTCAATTTTGAGAATAACTCAACCAAACTTTTATGGTTTCTTTTTAGTACTATTTGTTCAAGAACTGTGCATGGATTTTAAGATGTCAGCTTCAGTTAAAAAGTAACATGCATTTATACTGAAAATCTCAGAAAATCACACAAAAAATATAAATTATTGAATTCAACATTTTTAAAAAAATAATTAAACATAGAAGACCTTATTCCACGCACAATTTTGTGCACAATGTGTATAATAACACAGGTAAAAAATTTCAAAATTCTAACTTAATTAGCAAAAAAGCCTTGAGGATTTATTAAAAATAAGAATTGAAAAGCGTGAAACAGAGAAAAAAGGTTAAAGGCAGACGAAATACGTATTCTAACTTATAGGAATGACTCCAGAAAATATTTAATAACTTTTTTTCTACAAAAGGTATCATTATGAAACTTTCAGTAAATGTTCAGAAAGATATTGTGAATAATAAGAAGTAAAAACTGAAAATTAATATTTTGACAAATTTTTGGGTACTGCGTCCCATCAGACGAAATACGTATTCAAGCGTATAGGAATGACTCCAGAAAATAATTAATAACTTTTTTTTCTACTGAAGATATCATTATGAAACTTTCAGTAAATGTTTAGAAGAATACTGTCAATAATAAAAAGTAAAAACTGAAAAATCGATATTTTGACCAATTATTGGGTACCGCGTCTCCTTGAACATTCAATTGGCATGATTAAAGACATTTTTTTACAGCATAATCAATTTTTGCACTATAATGATTATATGTTTCTATACAAAAATTACTTTGAAAATTTACTTGTATCAAAAGCATATGTTTGATGGCTGTTTTGAAAAGCAAGTTCCTGTTCCAAATTGTATCAACAGAATATTAAAAATTCTTAAATTCCATGCAAGATTATCCACCTTATCGATATTGCATTTTGACGAGTACTGAAATGATGCCAAAAAATTAATCTATTTTTAAGCTTTTGTCAGTTATGATGGTTAGCAACAGTTCCCAGGTTCGCTAAGGAAGCAAGAGAAATTGAAAATTCGGAGAGAACCTGCGTATTAATGTACGCCCACGAGTATTTACGAGAAGTGGGCGACCTTCAACCATAACTGAAGATATGTTTTAGAAAGGTAACCAAACAATAAAATAATAAACCCTGAGTTTTTAGCTTAATCTCAATTAAATGCTTTCTCACAAACCCAAAAAGGTGTTCTGCTTGAAATTGTGACCGAACAATAAGTTGCGAGTTGGGGTGCAGAAATAATTAACAGGTAAAAAATGCTCGCTCTAGTTATCGTATCCAGCGGCAAACTTCTAAAATTTGAGAAATTAAAACTAGTTGTACGATACAGCAAGTGGTTACAATCATTGAATTGGAAATATTATGTAAAATAGAGTAAAGTTTATGATTTTTCAAATGCTTATTAAGTCTTTTAGAAAGGATACAAATTCTTTGTGTTTAAGTAAGTTACATTTTGAGATAAAACAACCTTATTCACCACACTCGTACAATTAAAGCATATTTACAATTCGAATTATCTTTAGATGTTTTACTTGCATAACGTAATCAAATATATATTTTTTTAATTGTTCACACGATTAAATTTTTAATAAGACATACATGACCCCTGTCAATTAACTTTAATAAAAAGCTATTAAAAAGTTACCAGTTTTTTCTTCAAACCTACCATTTATAATTATTCTCCGCCAAAACCATTTAAATTGCAATATTCGTGTAGGCCGTCCTGCATTAATTATTGCCATTAAAACAAAAAAAATACGAAAGGTTCAATATCAAAAGAACCAAGTGAAAATCAAGTTCATATTTACAAACTTGGCCAAAATATCAATACATTGACGATCAATCTTATGCTTGGCGCGAAAAAAAATCTGTTAACTGGAACTTATTATATTCTTTCACTAACTTTTGTCTTTTGCCTACGAAATGAGCTTAAGGATTTACTTCCTTTCTTATGCAGATGAAAGTGCATTCAATGATGGAAATAAAAGACGTCTTTAGAACATCGGGTTTTTACTAACGATCGTCTTTTGCTACAAAAAAAACTTTATGCGAACACTTTTAGTGGATTAAAAGCTAAAAAGGAAACCGTACATCAGCAACAGTAAAACGAGATATTGACTTTTTTTATAGGGTTACGGCTTTGCTCTGAAACGCAGATTTTTACGTTTGGATTTAAAAGTCTTACGTCTTTTTATTCTATGTAATAAGCATTTGGTGAAGGAGGATTAAAGTGTTAAAGCTTTAGAATTTTCGTTGCATTCATATATTGTTAATCTTAAACAATAGCTTAAAACTAAATTGAAAGGTTAATTATTTCTTAATTATTTTGAAATATTATGCATGACTTTTTTTAAATTTTATGTGGCCAACTTCAAAATCACTTATTTAAAAATGAATGGCGATGGTAAACCCTTTAATATTACTAATAAAAAATATATTGTTGCCGAAGATAATACACAACTCGTGCCTACCAAAACGCAAGTAGCTTTGGCTTATGAACTACAATATTTGTTGTAATCTAGATGACTGGTAGCAATACAGTAAATCAGCGCCATCTAGCGTTGATGTTATTTGAGGTCAGTACGAGTGTCGTGGACTGCTACTCGCATTGGCCAGTGGTATAAGCCCCCAGTTAATTTCCCGGGAAAGTTTGATTTATCTGCCCCTAAAAGACGCGGGTTACAGTTGGCCTATGATCAGCTGTTTAACTAGCAATTTCTGGCCTATCTATTCAAACACGAGTCGGCGGCGTGGAACACGCTGAACATTATCAACTCCCCAATCAATAGTAATTATTATAAATAAAACCATTGTTTTAAAAAATAGTGGACTTTTTTTTTTAATCTTCCTTTAGCATCGTAGAACTTTCAAATACTAATCAAAACCTCAAACCACAGATCGATGTATTGATAAGTTGTTGATGGTTACCAAGACAACACACGGATTTTAATGGTTAACTCTAATAATATCAAAATTTACACTATGAAAATTCGCAAGATAAATTTAACAATTCCAAATACATTATAAACCTAATCATTTTCTCTTGTGCTTATATTATTTATTATTAAGATAAATATCCGATTCAAATGGGCTTGAAAGAACATTTTACTTAAGTATTTTAACCAAGACTTATTATACACCGTTTGTTAAATACTTTGAAATAAAATAAATTTTAATCCGATTGGTTTGCTAAATAAAAAAGAAGCGGGATATAATTTCTTTTTTGTGTATTTTACAGTTAAGCCAATATTTGGCAACCATAAAGAAATTTTAAATTAATACTAAATTCTTTGAGGCATTATGAAAAATTTTCATGAAATAAACGTAAATAAGCCTTACTTTAAATTTTTGGCTTCAAGAAAAATATATAATATTAATCAACTTTATATATTATTCTGTATTGAAAAATAGCATCAGCTTAATAAACAGAGTTAATGGTACGTATTGTAATGGCTTCATTGCATATTTACTTTTAAGAAAGGATTGCATTATGAAGACTTTATTCTACCTCGTCTACGGATATTTATGAATTTGTATATACTTAAAAACCCACGAACCCTTTTTCTTAACATCTGGTCTTTTTGTACCCCTAATTTAAGAATTTAAATATTTTTTCTAATTTCTTTCAATAAATCCTACTTACTCATATCAATAACTATGTATGGAGTCAAGCTTTTAATAAACTAATATGCAAAAGTTGCTTTTTGTAGAAACTAGAGAAATACAATCCGACGGCTTTCTCGCAACTTCAGAATTTAATACCGGCCGACTTTTCATCATAATTTTAATATCGGACGCATGCGAAAAATACTTTTTGAAACAGTAAATAGAATTTTTTTCCCTCAAAAGTAGGGAACGCAAAGCTTCATGAATAATTTTTTTATTATTCCATAATATTCATGTTAATAGTTACATAGAAATAGTAAAAAATAGTAAATAACATAGTAAAAAACATCCTTTCAAATACGAGATAAATTACATTTTTAAACTTAAGGGAGACTATAAAGTGAAATAAAAATCCAAATATTTTTTTACACGTGATTATAAACAAAAATTTCTATCGCAATCTCATGCGTAAATTAACTTCTTAAAGCTAGTGGAAATTATTCTAATCGTTATGATATTTTTTAATTCACTTATTATGTTTGAATAGTAAATTCTCCAACAAGTGAGAAAGAATAACTTTTTTACATTGTTTTGTATCTGTTTGCACTTTATTACAAAAATTAATATTTGCAAGACACATGGAAACTTGTTGCATAAAATTTAATCTACAATAGTTGGAGCACTTATTTTAGAAATTAATTCATGGTTCTGAACAAAAAATCATTTTTATCGATATCATTCTCTTTTCGAGAGATTCTCGTTTATCTCTTACAAATATTTGCCTCGCAAATTTTATGATTCGTATTAAAAGAGTGAAAGAGATAGATCTGAAAAAAATTCAATAAGATACGATTGTTATGCCTCGAGCTTTATTATTCATATTTTCCGAATGTGATAACCTTTTGAGATCTGCGGCCATAATGGAAAATCAAGGGTTTCTTTTCATTTTGAAGTGCTTTCCGATAATTTCTCTAATTTTTTCGCAGGGAAAGAGGAAATTTTATTAGAATATAATAGTAATTAGTAATTCGAAAATAAAGGAATTTAGTGTTTACTCAAAGAACGTTTCCTTTTTGCAAATTACTTTTTAAAAGTAGTTTGTAATTTTTTTTTCAGAACTATAGAAAAAAATATTTTTAAATAATCGGAATTGAAACTTAAATGTATAAGTAAATGAAAATTGTTTATAAAAATGCATGATAAAGTTTATATATATTTAAAAATCAGTATTAATATAGTTATTATAACGTTTACTTTTTCGATAGACACCTTTACCTTTTTCAATAGGCGCTCGGGTACCGTGTCCCCTTAAATGTGAGAACTCTTGATTAAGGTTATACTAGATCCTACTATAATGTATATAGCCCATAAATTGAAAATGTAAATATTTCCTGCTTTCCTTTAAATTTAATGAATAGAGTATTTAAGCTCAGTTTGGGTGCTCCCTTTGCTTTTAACAAAACTTATGTTTATTTGAGCCCTTTAGTATTCTACCCGTGGACTTATTCACCCCAAAACCAGACATCAATCCACATAGGGATAAAATATTGATAATTTTTATGAGGTTAATAAAATAGGTTTGATCAACTGTAATTGTGATTACATTTACTAAATCTTTCAAAAGTATACGATTAAAATTTCATAATTATGTGTTAGCAAAATCTATTGATACAATATCAATTAACGTCCTTCATAAATGCAAAACAGTTATTTAAAATTATTTTCAAATTGAGAAGCAGAAGCCTTATTTCCTTTATTTATAAGTCTACTTTTCACTTTATCAGAC
Organism: Hylyphantes graminicola; assembly: GCA_023701765.1. Taxonomy (NCBI): domain Eukaryota; kingdom Metazoa; phylum Arthropoda; class Arachnida; order Araneae; family Linyphiidae; genus Hylyphantes; species Hylyphantes graminicola. The sequence continues at coordinate 49,289,119 of CM043115.1, read as the reverse complement.
TTTATATTGTTAGACCGAGGATATGTAATTCAGTTTGATATTTGATGAAATTTCAAAAGCAGGTTAAAAGCAATTTTGCGAAATAAACCAATAAGCTTGAGGCAGCGACTGCCACTTTAAAACCACTTTTACACAATATTAAAATGTTTTTGAAACAAAGCTCACGAAAAGCATTTGTAAGAAATTCTTAATATTTTTTTTTACTTTCACAATAACTAAACTTAATTTTGCTGATTTTTTTATTAAATAGTTAAAACAGCATAAATATATTAATCATTAAAACATAAAGTGGCATAAGTTTTCAAAACAGTTAAAATTACATTTTTATTTTACACATTCTGGAATAAATTAAATAAAATTAAAAAAATATATTTATAAAACTTAATAACCAAGATTCCGTTTAGTTTCCAACCTGTATAAGTTTAATTAAAGTCATACGAGTAGAATTGATATAAAAATGTATTAATAAAAATGTCTTAAATGAAATTGCGCAAACAAAAATTTAGCAGCTGCTCGAAGTTATTCTCTGTATTGTGGTCTGAAAGTTGGAATGATTTATCATAAGTAAAAAATATTTATGACTACAGATAATTCATAGTTCGTAGGTACGCTACGGTTCGGTTCGAAAACCTGAATCGAAAAATATATTACAGTCCATTTTAAACAAAAACATTTGTGAAAGTGCATAAAAATGAATTAAATATTTTTATCCGATTTTATACATTTTTTAATACTACTACCATAATATCAAAGCGGACAGTTTTCCAGGATCGGATACATTGTTGTATGATATTTAGTAGATCCGTTTTCAAATTTCCGTTGGACTTTCAATCTATAATTTTAAGGCTAACATTTTAGTCCTTGATATTTGTATTAAAGTGTAATTCCCTGGACAATTATCCGGTCTGTAGGGTAAGCGTTATACATTTTTTTTACAATGATTATTAACTATCTGTAAAATTCTAAAAAAGGATGAATTTATTTAAGGAGGAACGATACCGCAAACCAAAGAAAACCAAGGAAAGAAAAATATTTTCTAAGCCGCATTTCTCTGGCTGTGTTGAATATTTTTACTTTTTTTTGTGATAAATGTATCTGACTTACAGGTTCCGACAATCCCTCTCTTTGAAATTGGGTCTAATATATTTTAATATTCAATAAATATATATTCAAACAAAATATTCTAAGCAATTTCAAAAAGTGGGATTACGGAGATCTGTAAGTTATCTAATTTTATCAATTTTTTTTATATTAAAATTCGGAGAAATGTGGCTTAGAAAATATTTTTCCCCATTGTATTAAGACTGAGGCCCTTTGGTTTGGAGACCCGCGGTCTTGCTTGCTCCCCCTTAAGGGGTCACAGGAGTCTTAAAAATGTGCAAAGAAGATACTACAAAGCATAGTTTGATCTTTCATGTCATTTTTGAACTACTCAATAAATGAGTATAATTTTTTTATGTGTAATTCTACACGACTTATTTATTATAAAAAAAGTTTTAAAATTAATGAAACTTTAGTCAAAACTAAAATAAATGATATTAAACATGAAGCTATTTGAACACATTGTGATTAGGCTTGCGCGGCAAATTGTGAGGTCAAAATTGGAAAAATGACCAAGAAAATGACTTTATATTGTACAAATATGTACAAACTAGGACTTATACCTAAATTCTCAGCTCAATTTTAATTAGAAATTATTTTAAGAACTTTTTTCTAAAAAAATTAATAAAAATTTTAAAATTTTGATTTTATATTTTTTTAAAAATAATTTCTAATTAAAATTGAGCTGAGAATTTAGGTATAAGTCCTAGTTTGTACATATTTGTACAATATAAAGTCATTTTCTTGGTCATTTTTCCAATTTTGACCTCACAATTTGCCGCGCAAGCCTAATCACAATGTGTTCAAATAGCTTCATGTTTAATATCATTTATTTTAGTTTTGGCTAAAGCTTCATTAATTTTAAAACTTGTTTTATAATAAATAAATCTTGTAGAATTACACATAAAAACAATTATACTTATACATTGAGTAGTTCAAAAATGACATGAAAGATCAAACTGTGTTTTGTAGTACCTTCTTTGCACATTTTTAAGACTCCTGTGACCCCTTAAGAAATTTGCACGCCAGTAGCTCAAACTTATTTGCTATTGGCGTCCTATAATCTCTACTATAGACTACCATGGCAATCGACTTTACCGCAGTATCACGGAAACATCGAAAGCTGGTACGCCCACCGATATTTTAAAAAGTATCCATTTAAATTCTCTTATACTTCATCTTAAATGACAGCATTTTTAATGTTCTACAAATAAAGATCGACTTCGAAAGATAACCGATTTTTCCTTCATTCAGAACGTTAAACACTAATACAATCTTCGATTTTAAGCTAAAAGTTTAGTTTTTACCATTGCTCAGAGCATTCTGTAGAATTGATTTAAAAAAGCCCATGAAAAAAATCAAATTTATTTGAAATTATGGTACGTATATTCAATTTTTAAATATCACCAAAAAATATCCCCAAAAACAAAAAATATCTTTTCTACAAAAAAAAGTTTAAAATCCAGGGGAAAAAAATAAGGCAAGACTAATTGAATATAAAAATCAAGGTATGCCCATTCATGAAATAGAACTTTTGATGAGTGTCTTAGAACCCTGACATAACCTTATGAAATACCAGTAAAATCCTACAGTAAAAATAGTTTCTTGAGCAATGAATGCAACACTTGATTGCCAATTTTTTTTTGTAACGAGTCCATTCTAACATGTTTTTAATGCAAAATTCCTTTAAAATGTATCGCTAAAAATAGCTTTTACTTTTGCAAAATCTCTGAAAACATTAGTCCTTGTACTACGTTACTTTTCATACAAATAACTGAAAACTGCAATCAAATGCTGAATACGAATGTTCAGATAATCTGAAGTAGAACCATTTCAGATTTTAAAGTTATTGTGTCGTTACAGGAACATAAAACAAGCATCTATTTAAATGCATACGAGGTCTCAATAGGTTAATTGAAATAATTTTAAAGCACAATCACGGCCAACTTCAATTAAAAGGCTAGAGAAGCTTTAACAAACCTGAGCGTAAACGGAAATAAAATATTATGCAGAACGAGGATCAGCGCGATTCCAGACGTCTTGCCAAAAAAATATTTTCAGCAAAACTTGTTTGTGCTTGGATAGAAAAAAAATTTATAACTTGAGACCATATAGTTAGGAAGGAGGAGTAGGGGACTATCAGTTAAAAAGGTTTCGAGCAGGGCTGTCATTTTCGAGCTACTGAACATAACATACTGGCACTGAGGTCTCCCAAAATGCACCGCTCTAGCGCTTTTTTCGCATGGCATAGTAACCGAAACTGGCACTGAGGTATCCCAAGATGCACCGCTCTAGCCCGCTTCTTTAGTGCGTTACTGCGCACCTCAAATTTTCTTTAATTTCATTGATTAGCCCCTCCAGTAAATATTAGGTTTTTTTATTCAAATGCATTTTCAAAATACATTTGTTCGAAGAATATGTTGAAAAAGAATATGTGTAGGCTTTTGCTAAGGTCCCAAGATGCTAAATTAACTCAAAATTTCCTGGATTTGTGTATGAAAGTCGTTTCAAATTGTTTTACAACTAATTGTACATTGAATACTCGAAAAACTTCCCAAATTTAAAACTCATTTACTATTTAATAAAAGAACTTCAAAAATTTTATGTTACTTTTTGTAAAATTTAGCAGTATTTTAATTAAAATTTAATGTGTAATGATGAATGTGTAGTAACTTGATTTTTGAATGAACAAAACTAACTAAATTGCATTTCTTCAATTTAAGGGGTCACAGGAGTCTTAAACATATTGTGGATAAACTTTTTTTTACAGATTTGGTTGCAATCTAACTTAAATGTACTTGAAATTTCGTTAATAAAAATTATTAGATGCATAGGCATATTTAAATCCAAAAACCTAATAATTAATGAAATTTTAGTTATCTCGTTACTCCATTTTGTTATTAATTCCATACTGATTAGATATTTTTTTTGCCACTTCGTCAAGCGCACGAGATGTCCTTTTTATAAAAATAAATATAAAACTAGGAATTTCTATAAAATGAATATTTCTTTTTGGTTAAAAATTAATTTGGAATGAGACTTTGTGGTACATATCACAATAAAGCCCTTTTGATAATTATATAGGTATTAGAAAAGTCCTTTATTTCTATTTGGGAAAAATCCATTTTTTTTTTACCTACTTTACTTTTTTTAAATACGAAAGTTTTTTTAAAGAAGGTAAAAGTAGGTATTGATACACTGAAGACGTTGTCTGCCCGTACCCACTTTCCAAAATCGCTTCCATCCGTCGAATCTCAAAAAAAAAAAAATTATGAAAAAAATATGACCTCAGATACCTAGTTTTCACACTTTTTGACCGTCTTTCTGTATGAACAGACTTCTTAAAAATCTGTTCAATTTTAGTTTGCATTTCTTCGTTCATCAGCGCGATTTGGAATTGTTTCTACTAAATAATTTGAAAATATCAGTCTTACAAATTTGATTGAGATTACTTATTTAGGAATAAGAAGCTCGTGTATTTCAATGCTTTGGCGACATTTTCCAAATCCACCAAATGTCGCTGGAATTAATGCTAGGATTTGATCCAAGCAATTTTACAGAGTTGTTCTTCCAACTAAAAATAAACTCAAACAATATAATATTAATTTGAGAAAACGTAATGAAAATTTTAATATTGGCTTCTAAGAGTTGAAATTGCAACAAGGATGCTGTTGGATTTTTTTTTTTTTTTTTGGTAAAGTCCAGAAGCCGTTGTAGGTTAAAGTTATTGTTGCGAAAATTACTTGTTAAAAATTGTGCTTAACTTAGATAAAATAAAATAAGACTTCAAAAAAGTATCTTTAATTACAATAGTGCATAATTATTAGTTGATGTGCAGCAAAATATTGAATCGAGAGGCAAGTTTATATATATTTAGGTAAGTTAATATATATATTGAGGTATAAAAAATGCGTTGTTTTATTTTTATAAATCGTGTCTTTTTTACATAAATCGAAGGAATTAATAAACTTTATTTTCCATTTTCAACTCCAAATCAAAATAATTACTTTGTTATTGAATTTTATAAAACCCAGTTTCAAAGACTAGAAAATTATTTTCTACTGGAGTCTTCATACGATTTAACATTTTGTTTTAAATATGTATTAAAATAAGTGGAGATATATTAAAGTTTTATTTAATTTTTTGGTCTGAAATATTTCTTGAAAGCTGTTAAGAATGCAATTGAATGCAAATTTCGATCTAGTTTGATTTGCAAAACATTTTTAAATGATAAACGCTATCAAAGGATGTAGATCTTTTTATTTAAAAAAAAGATGAAGCTATTCAAACTACAAGTATTTTAATATTACATGAATTCCTTTACTTTGAATTCTTTTCAACTTCATAATATGCATAAAATTAATAAACATTTCTTAAATTCCTCTTCAAACACGAAACAGTTCTCTCATAAAAAAAAGTAAAGAACATGTTAATTTACAACTAGAAATTGTAGACATTTTTCATATGAAGTAATTTTAAATGAAAAATGTGGAGACTTTAAATATAATTGTTTTTAGGGCATTCCGGAAAAATTTTAATGTTTGAATATAAAATGTTTTCCATCTACTTCGAATGATCCAACAAGGGAAATGAAGGCCAAAATATATTTACATATTCCTCAAAAGAATTTCCCAAAATTATTCGGGGAATACCTTTGACTTTTAAAATAATAAATTCGTTTGCAAACATGAAAGTTAGTACCAAAAAATAATGTAAATGTTTATGTAAAATTTTTATAACGAAAATATACGTTACGATAGGATATTTAGCCGGAAAACATATATTTAATTTTAAAACATAATATTTTTGTAATTTTGTGTTGTTTAACAGTAATAAGCTTTTAATTATAACAAGGGTTACGTCATTGGGTGATTACTATGGAAACTGCATGGCGATTTTCCCAAAAGTAATAATTTCATTACAGTTTAGTAAAAACTAAATTAAATTTTTAACAAATTGTTGACAAATAAAGTAGTATGTTGAAAATAAAATGAAACTCCTTGTCATAACGGGATTTTTTTTAATTCGTAAATTTTAAAAAAAAATTATCTTAGTTAGACAGCTTTCACACAATGCACGCGCTCAAAAAAGAGAAAAATCATCAAACATAACATTTAATTCTATATTAAACATTTACACGCTAAATTTGTCTACTTTCATGCATTTTCTTTCAAAAACTCCGTAATTATTCCTTACCATATTCAAAATGTATATATATTTAGTAGATTAATAACGAAATATTATTTGCTATTTAATAAGAGCAAAACACCTCATAATATACAACATTACAATAATGTATCACTTTAAAAACCTAACTACAACCAATCATTTTTAAATACCATTTAAAAAACAAAAATTCAACAAAAAAGACATAGAAAGAATAAATATTATTAGACTTTGAAAAATACAGTTGAAATATACGTCGACAGACATACACCATGCGAACGTACTGGGAAAATTTAAAAAGATGTATAATCAGACGGAACGGTCGTTCCGCCCGCCAATCTCAAAATGACGCCAAGGGCTAAACGGCAGTTATGTATATATACAGAAAACATTTCGCTATGTTAACAGCAAAATTGATTTTATTTTCTACCAGACAAAGTAAACATCATGGAACAATAAAAAAAATACAGTAGAGAGGTTTTGTAGATTATTTTAAATAAAAAAAAATTGGATATTCTAGAACAAAAAGCAGCGGAGAAAAAAATTATGGAAATTTTCGAAAATGAAATCTTTCGAGCAGTTTTAGTCAAATTTTGACCAAATTTTTGAAGAGACCTACAGCCATTACTAGACCATGAATATCGAAGCTGTTTTTACTAAACGATTAAGAATGCCGCAATTCAGCCCCTTTCAGAGGTTTGAAGTTTCAAAAATATCTCTTTCTATTTTTAATTAATTAAAATCTATATTACTATTGGCGGTATGAATGCGCGATAAACAAGCCGTCCTAGCGGCCAAGTACCTCCAAAAACGAGGCCAAACGAGGTTTGCTATATTTTCATCAAAGAGCGTCAGAGTTCAAAAACACAACGAACAAGCCGCCATTACGGCTTTTAAATATATGATTAATCAAATATCTGAATCAACAGATTAAAAAAAACTTTAGAATTCTAATTAATAAACGGAATGCGCCATTTAATTTTTTTTTGCCGTTTTAATTTAAAGAAAATATATCAACAACGATAATGGAATGAATGATAATGGAATGAATGATAATGGAATAAATGTAAACATTCATATTTGGTTGCCAGATTCAGTTCATATTAATATTCAAACTTTTTAACACTTTGGTTTTCCTATGAAGAGTAAGAAATAATATTTTTTGGTTCTCTGAAATTATATAACTCTCAATAAACATTGAAATCTTGTCGTCAATTTTGTAGTCATATAGTGTCTGTGTATTTTTTTATATTTAAAAAAACTACTGATATCCCCCCCCCCAAAAAAAAAAACTTCGTAAAAGTAAACAAACGCCAACCTCAAAAAAAAAAAAACCCTATGCAATTATTTTATAACAAAAAACAAGTCATTATGAAAGTTGTAGCTAAAAAAGCCCTGATATAAAATGAATGCCAATCTCTTATTTAAAACTTCCTGGTCATAATTAATAGTATAATTTAAGTTTCGCTGCCATAAAAAAAACTGTTTGAGGTTGGTGCCCATCTTAATCCCCCTAAAAACTACTAAGTCACGCATATGAACTTGAATTACTATATCAAAATAACGAAGGATACTGTTAAAAATTTTTTTAACAAATATATAATCTCAATACATTTATATAAAGGTATAGAGGGTGGTTAAGGGGGGGGGGGCACAAACCTCAAACAGTTTTTTTTATGGCGGAGAAACTTAAATTGTACTATTAATTATGACCAGGAAGTTTTAAATAAGAGATTGGCATTCATTTTATATCAGGGCTTTTTTAGCTACAACTTTCATAATGACTTGTTTTTTGTTATAAAATAATTGCATAGGGTTTTTTTTTTTGAGGTTGGCATTTGTTTACTTTTACGAAGTTTTTTTTTGGGGGGGGGATATATGTATACCATACTTTCCACACAAAAAGGATTTTTAAAATATGTTGCTTAGAAGACAATTTGAAATAAATCACATTAAGTAAGCAGATGTCTGTCCGGACGTACGCAGACGTACAGAGGAAACCTTTGTGCCTTAGTCACACTTCGCAACTCTTATTTTTATTAAGTCGGAACGGAATTATGAAGAAGGGACAGACAGACATCTAGACGAACATCTTCATGATGTCCCAGTGCCTCGAACTTACTCCTAAGTATCTTTATTAAAAGTAATTCATCTATAAAATATTTTAAAATCGGATAACGGAAATTTATTTCCCTTAGTTATAGAAAGAGTCTAAGTAGCTAGTTCCAATCTCTTCATTTCATCTGAAGTGACATTACTGTCATCCAAAGTTATTATACACTCTTTCAATAGCCTGGAATTTGAAACTAAGTTGAAGTGCTCTATTGGAAAAGGCTCTTCCCAGCCTTGCATCAAAGAGTCCCGTTGCTTTCAACGATCAAAGAATCCCCAAAGGTCGGTGACTTAAAAGGGATAAAAAAAAATTTCGGTTTCTAGCTATGGAATCACTGGTAGCCTTGGTTAAAAATTAAGTAGCGTATGTCATGCATAAAAGCTTTTGTAATTGCTTGGGACACTTCAATAGGCTTCATGCAAATAATGTATTCGAAATTTATTCTGTGAAGGAATTTTCGAAATGAATAGAAATTTTAAGAAATATATTTAGTATTCAAATGACGCTTTAAATATTTAACAAAATGTTGATTTCTTTGAAAAATTAATGCAATTTGAAAATTGCACTTGATTTATTGAATATTGGGAATGTATTTAATTAACTAGAAATTGTAATAAAAATCATTTTATGTTTAGGCCACTACAAGTAGTGCTGATGTTTCAAATATTATCAATAGGAAAGTAACAATTACTTTGTATAAATAAAACATTTAATATTAAAGAATGTTCTCTATTGTAACGTAAAATAATCGAAGCATCTCCAAAACAGATGGAATATCATTTGTATCCTGAATCGAGAGTCTACACATAGTCTCACAAAGCAATTAGATACAAAGTTTCACAATTTGTTAGATAAGGGAAGCCGACAGGAATGCATTCTTATATCAAAGTTAATCGATTTGGATAACTTATTGTTTAATATGGGAAATAACCTATAACTGTGGCTTGAATAAGCAAGTAAATTTGTATCAGTAACTTCCACTCATAGCCACTTCCACAAAAGCTTGCAATATTTTAAAAATTTCAAGGAAAAAGTAACTAAAAATTATTAAAACAGTTGCACCCCAAATTGTTATTTAATTTTCGCTATTATTATGATTAGTAACTGAATGTTAAACTGATAATAAGCATGAAAGCAGATTTGCACAAGGAGATTTGGCATAGAACGGCTTATACGAGCATTTAAGTTTATTTGAAAGCAGAAAATATTAAAAATATTAAATTTTATGATTTTAACTACCTTAATGTTTGTAATCATTATATCAAAAACGTGCGAGTAGCAATGCCGCAAAATCATACGACTAAAATCGCTTTTAAATAAATTGACCGAAAATATAGTAGCCTATTCGAAGTTTTAAGAAAACGTATTCGTAATTTTGGAATGAAACATCTAAAGATTTCCCACTAAAAAAATCTATGTCTACAGGTACAGATAGTTCAATATTTAAAGTTACGTTACTAAATCCCCAATCAGCAGTTTAAAAATCCGACGATTGTCACTTTTAACTAAAATATTTGTGCATAATTGCATAATAAGATATTAAAATTTGCTAGATAATTTATCTGCTTGTAATTTTAAATGCAACTTTAAGATTTATGCACAATTATTTTTTTAATCAAATTCACTTGTGTTGTAACTGAACTACACTGAAGTGGGAAAATAACTACTTAAGAACTACCGAAGGAATATCTCTTACCATAATAATGGGCAAATAAATGCCTCTAAAGAAAAAACTTTACAAATTAGCTAAATTTTGGATAGGGTAAATGATTGAATCAACGTCTCCCTGCACAGGCTATTGCCACCCAAAGCCACTAACGATGCACAACAATAGCATAATTTATATATGTTTGATATTTAATAGATCTTTTCTCATTTTTCCGTTACTATTTTAATCTATCGTGCCTTTTTTCAATTTTTTTAAACCAATGATAATTGTATTAGTCAGCATTTAAGATTCCACATTTAGGAATAATCGGATATGTTCTCGAAACACTGATGGTGAAGTATCGCAGAATCTTGAAAAAGATTAACTCGTTTATTAAAGAACTTTATTCACCAATAGTCCACACACGAGCTAAAGGCTTCCAAAATTCTTTAAACACATGAGCAACCATGGTTTTCGACTTAACCGCAGTAACACGGAAACATCGAAAGCTGGTATGCCCAACAGATATTTTAGGGACTATGAATTTCAATACCCTTAAACTATCCTAAATAACAGTTTTTCAAAATTCTACAGCTACTTCACAGTTAGAGTTCTTGAAGATAACCAATTCTTCCTAAACGCAGGATTTAAAGAAGAATCTGGAATATAAATAGAATTTCTGTGTTATTGGCTCGAGAGTGCATTAAAACCATCAAAATGAGTTTCATTCAATTGTGCAATGAGGTTTTAAATATGTAAACGTTGTTGCTAATAAAAACGTTGCTTCGATGCGAAATAATTTATGGAAATATAGACGGAAAATGAGAATAGTTCTATTAAATATTTAACGAAGGAATGTCTCCACTGCTGAAATTTGTCATTTGGTTTATTATTTTGTCAAGCTTTAGAAACGTTGCATAATCAGAATTGGGGCAGGAATGATGACTTTAACATCAAACTATACCATAGTAACGCGGAAACTTCGAATTTAAGTCGATTCGGGAAAAAAATATCGATAATATAAAAAAAAAAACTTTGAAATGTAGGGGCAACCATTCGACTTAACCGCAGTAGCACGGAAACATCGAACCTGGTACGCCCAACAATATTTTATATACCAGCGGGTGACCGAGCTCTGCTCGGAGAAAATAGGTATCGAAGCTAACTCGAAGATTTAAATTTTCAATTGTGATTTATCAAAACAATCATACCATAAGAAAATTTGTGAAGCCATTGGTGAAAAGATAACCGGTTAAAGTTAATGTGACCAGATTTTCAAAATCAAAAAGTGGGACACTCCATCACCCCCCCCCCCCTCACACAATAACACACTTGGTATAAGAAAGATAAGGAAGGCGCGTTCAACAGCAGCAGTGGCTCCAGGCAAACAGAAACCATACTCCACCAATTTGTTGATGACTTTAGCTTCATTTAACAATTTCTAAAGACGTCATAGCGTTTTACAACGATTATTCATAAAAGAAAAGTCTATTTTATTTACAATTTCCTCGTTTTTCGGGACTTTGCGGGACTTTTACAAAAAAGCGGGACTGTCCAGCCAAAAGCGGGACGTCTGGTCACATTGGTTAAAGTGCACCATTGTAAACAAAGTTAGAGTTTGGAAAGGTAACTATTCTATACAAAGGTAAAGTTTTAATAGTCATAGGAAATGAAATGTAATTGATAATTGGCGTTTCGTTGAAGAGCAACAAAAATGTCGAAATGTGGTAAACATTCCATTTCATACTTCATTCAACTCGATAGGTATGGCAACCATACGTCTGCTGATTGGAACTAAAAAAATATTCATGTTACAATTTCTGTAAAACTCAATAAAGTTTAAAGCAAGGTTGAATTTATTTAAATTTGAAAAATTAAAATCTTAACTAAACATTTACAGCTTAAGCAGAGGCTTATAGCTTTAGCAGATGGCATCACGAAAGTAGCCATTATGGCGAACTAATGAAGTTTGAAAATATCCTATCTGTAACTCCGAACTGCTTGACCGTAGCGCTTCAAAGCCTGTGCCAATCGAATCGTCGTGGCCAAAAACCCCAGACCCCTAAGTTTACCGGAGTTTATTAATTCTGGGGCGATTTTCGATTTGGGTCCAATTCCTCGTATTATAGTATAAGATAGGGGCTAAGAATTTCATTACTCTTAATTTACTTTAAAGGAATCAATTATTTCTGGTTATGGCTATGAATTATATCTATTTGAGACTTTGTGAATGACGAATATTGTTCACGAATGAAATAGAATTATAGGATTCCTACGTAACAACTAAATAGCTGAATTTTTAGATAGTGTAAATGATTGAATCACCGGCTCCTTAAAACTGCACATAGTCTATTGACACCCAAAGCCACTTATATAAATTATGCTATTGTTGTCCATCATATGTTTGATATTTTATAAATCTTTAGCCATTTATCAGTCAGTATTTTAATCTATCATTTTTAAGTCTTTTTTCCGGTTTTTGAAACAGATGATTATTGTATTTTTCAGTTTTTAAGATTCTACATTTAGAAAGAATCGGATATGTTCTCGAACTCTGATGGAGAAGTATTGCAGAATCTTGAAAAGATTACTCGTTTATCAAAGAACTTTAACGCCAATAGACCACACACATGAGCTACAAGCTTCCAAAATTCTTTAAACATATGGGCAACCTTGGTATTCGACTTAACCGCAGTAACACGGAAACATCGATAGCTGGTATGCCCAACAAATATTTAGGGACTCTGTATTTAAATACCCTTAAGTTATCCTAAATAAGTTTTTCAAAATTCTACATATAGTTCACAATTAGAGATTTTGAAGACAACCAATTCTTCTTAAACGCAGGATTTAAAGAATCTGGAATAGTAATGGAATTTCTATATAATTGACTTGAGAGCGCATTAAAATCATAAAAATGTGTTTTATTTAATTGTGCAATAAGGTTTTAAATATGTAAACGCTGTCGCTAATAAAAATTATGCTTCGATGCTAAATAATTTTTGGAAATCGATGGAAAAATGAGAATAGTTCTATTGAATACTTAACAAAAGAATGTCTTCACTGCTGAAATGTATCGTTCGGTTTATTATTTTGTCAAGCTTTAGAATCGAGGCATAATCAGGATTGGGATGGGAATGATGACTTAAACATCAGATTATACCATAGTAGCGCGGAAACATCGAATTCAAGTCTAGTCGGAAAAAATATCGATAATATTAAAAACCTTTAAATGTATGGGCAACCATGTTATTCGACTTTACCGCAGTAACACTGAAACATCGTAAGCTGGTATGCAAAAGAAATATTTAGGGACTATGAATTTCATTAACCGTAAAATCTAATTTAAATGAATCAAATATTTCTGGTTATGTCTATGAGGGCAGTTTCAGGTTACTATTTTTTTCTTTTTAAAATGTAAAATTAATATTTGAGAAACAGCTAGACTTCAGAAGCATGTATTAGTAGATACTAGCGCCTTTTAAGTTACCGTTAAAAATAGTTAGTACAGTTTATATAAAATCCTAATATTCTTCTAACACAATTAAAGATTTTAAAATATTAAATTCTTGAAAATTTAATACTTAATTTGATGTGCAACATTTGTACCCGTTTCAAAATATTACCCTCATCAGAATAAATTATATTTCATAAAATTATAATAGCGAGACGTTGTAAGTTAGAAGAGCTATAGTTACTGATACAAATACTACTGGCTTTTTAAGTGTTATTTGACAAATTTCGTTCCTCGTTAAAAAAAAAACATCTTAGAAAAATATTGGTAAAAACATTCTGAATATTCAGATAGAGGCAGGTTTTAAAGAACAAATTCTTAATGACGATAAATGAGACATTTACCCTAACTGGAATTTATTCAATTACGGATATAACTCGGGACTTAGGTAGTGAAGTTGTTGCCGGTTGAAATAGAATTATAGGATTCATACGTATTGTATTGAGGAACTTATTTGAATAAAAGTTCCGCTAAAAAGTGAAAGGTAAGAGGGAAAAAGTATTATAATAGAGTCCGTCTGTCCGTCCGTCACCCACTTTCATGGCCCAAACTCCAAGTGTTACGTACTAGTGTGATGCGTCAAAATTTCAGCGCATCGTAAGACAATGAAAACCTTCGAAAAAATTCGAATTCGAAGAATTTCAATTATTTAAAAAAAATTGCATTTATAATGTTTATTTAAGAACTATACGAAATCTATTGTTATTGGAACTAATTCACCATTTGCCATTTACAAAAATTGCCTGAGGAACTTTCTTTGAAATAATAAATTAAAAGATATGCATTTTAGTGACAAATTTGAAATGACGTCAAATATAATTCACAAAAATATTATTTGTGTGTTGATATAAGATGCTTTGCTTCTATTTAAAAGCTAGGAATAATACATATTTATAATTGAAATATAAGTTTTAAAAAAATTAATGAAAGTACCGAAATTTAGCGTGTAAATGTTTAATATAGAATTCATGCTGTGTTCGGCACCTTTTTTCCCTGTTGAACGCAATAATTGCTATGTGGCAGTGGGATGAGCGACAGATTGTTACAAACCCACTCGTTTAAAATTTTAAACAATTATATTCACTTAAGAATACATACTTATAAAGTTAAGTCTTCCAAGGTGCTGTAAAGATTAAAGATAGACCAATTTGAAATCTAATTTCGGCCTCCACATTGCGTTTAAAATAAAAAGTATAAAGGATTATATTTTGCCCATACGTCTGTTTCATGTCAACCACTGACCAAACCAAAAAATGTCACAAACTAGTGTTATGGAAAATTATATCATATAAACAAGCCAGATCACATCCCAAATTTTATTTAGAAATTCATACTTTAAAAATAGTTAAAAATTCGTAGTTTTCTTAATATTAATTCTAAAGTATTTTGTTATAAAGTTTGTTGTTACCAATTTCCTATTATATAAAACTTACATATTTTATTATATGCAATTAAAAATAATCGTTTCAATATACCGAGACTACAGGCCCTTGAGGTTACCATGCTAAGATTTAGATAACAATTATGATTTAATAATTATCTACCCAAGAAAGCAAGAGGTCAATCATACTAGATCAAAATGAATAGCTGATAGACAAAATATGCAAAAATATGCAAATGTACAATTTCATTTACCTACATTTTGCCCATTGGCAAGAATTTTAAAATATCACAATATGTGAATTTGCTATCAAAACTAAAATGAAGACCAAGGTATTTATCTTTCAAAGATTATTTCAAAAACATAAGTCGTAAAAAGAGTATATCAATTGTGGCATATTTTTAAAACATATTAATATTAGTATAAAATTCATTTTTCATTCCTGTACAAGAATTCTTCATAAAATTTGCTTTAAAAATGAACATTTCTCAAAGTTTCCCCAAATTGAATTACGATACATACCATCACCCTTTACAAGCAATTGGAGAGGAACAAGAAAAACCAAAGAAAGCAAAGACAGCAAAAGAAAGCAATTTATAGAAGTGGCAGAAAATAGTTTCACTCATTTTTTCCTAAATAAACCAAAATAAAGAATAAGGAACGAAAACAAGTGCTATGACCAGGTGGCCTCTGAGATAGCAGACCCTTTATCGTGTTAGTTCAATTTTAGGAAAGCATATGTTTTTTAGATGACTAAAAGTGTGTCTTGGAAGATACAAGATTACAAGACGGTCCTTTGAAGTTGCCGTTTTAGTGTAGAAATAATAAAAACCTGGAATCGTAAATGTTTCAGATGAGATGAGTCCTTGTGGTTGTGCCAGATTCTGAATGTTTCTGAATATGTGAATACGTAATGTACAGAATTATTAATTTTGTTGGATTATTTAAATTTAGTCATGGTTTACGATATATTTTTCTATTTTAGAGCAAGTGGCAAACGTGTTTTACAAATTTAAAACTTTTTTGTTAAAGGTTGCATTTTTAAAGAATCTAAACTAATATTGGGCTTTTATTGTATTGTTAAATTATTAACGTGTGTTTTTTATTTAGCTTTTAAATGGTTTTGTAAAGTAAGGATTTTTCCTTGCAGGTGCTCAGTCAAATACCTTTCTGTAACTTGAAGGATAGGAAATTAAAATACATTTTTCGAAAAAATAATGAATCTCTTTCAAAATTTCAGAAGTAATTTATTTAACCTGGAAATCCTAATTGTGTGCTGTATATTTTTTGTATATTTTCTAACGAGCATTATACATTTTCTAAGCAATAATTAAAGGGAAACACAAAGTATAACTATTAAAAGGTTATTTCATATAAATGTATGTGTTGCAAACGCAGTAATTTTACAACTAATGGTCATATTTTCCTTTTTCTAAAAACAATGATTATTTAAAAAAAAAAAACTTAAACTTTCCAACTACTATAAATGCCAAGTCACGTTATTGAACCTTTGTGTCATCCATACTTCTTCTGCAAAACGGAAATTTCTCTTTTAGTAAGAAACCAAACCAAAAATATTGAAGATATGACATCGAGTGAAATATCAAAGAGCGGCTCAATTCATGTGGTTGATTAAGCAGAAAATTCGAAGCACATGTCACCCACTGCTATTCTTTCCCCTCTCCGCGCAAATGTTTTTGCCACTTTAATAAGAAACCTTTTGAAAACGACTAAAGCATTTCGAAATCATGCATGACACACCGAGATAAGCTTCACTTGAAACCGACATTCAAATAATAAGATAGGCCAGGCTGTGCTGTTGAAAGTTTTGCATAAATGACACCACGTGAAATTGCTATTTCTATTGAGTTAACATAACAGAAACATCAGTTTTTGCGGTACAGCGGGAGATTTTTTTTCTTTTAACTGCGTACTTATTTATTCAAAGCTTTATTGTAGACACAAAAAAATCATTTTATTCTATTTATTTTGATTAGGAATAATAGTGAGTCATAGAAGCGAATTTCAAACAACCATAGTTTGTATACCAAAAGCAGCCATCACAAACTTTAAAAAGTAAAAATAAAAAATAATGCTTCAAAAAGTAGGCAAAAAAACAGATTTACAATAGACTTGTCAATGATTGGAATGCTTTACCAGATTATGTTGTTTATTCGAAGATAGAAGATTAAGAAAATCTTGATAGTTATTGGATAATAAAAAATTTAGAATTTTTTTACCAACCTTGTTGGGCCTCTGGCCTCTTGTTGGTCGATAATTTTTGTATTTATAACTAAAATATACAGAAAATGACTACCATTTGTGACGTTTTGAGTCTTGAGGCCAGAAATATCAAGAAAATAAGGATTACATTAACGAATTGATCGAATTGTCATAGAGTGAGAAAAGTTCCATCTAGTACCCATCAAAACTTCAAACTTATCTTGCGACCTGGCGACCCCAATTGAAACATTTTTTAAAACCTCCCAAGAAACAATATGTTAATTAATTCCGAAAGTGACCTGGTCCGATAGAAGATCCAAATATCAGTTTTCAGCCCTTGATTACAGGTATCAGTCATTTATTTCTATAAAAAATGAAGTTGAACGAAGGTCAATACGATATTAGAGTTCTTAAAAAAAGTAATTTACATTTTTTTTCAAACTTTTCATAAAATTAATTTAGTAGTTAATTTTAAAGGCATTTTGCATTTAAAACAGTGTTAAAATAATCTGTTAAATACAAATAAGCGATTCGGCTTTTTTTTGTTACATTTACAGCACAATATTTTTTTTTAATTTTTAGAGTTAAGGCGTGTCCCTAAGTAACATTTAAAAAAATATTTTTTTTAATTTCTTTGCAAAACATACTTTTTAGCCTATATTTGTATAAAAGGTATGTTTTGGTAAAGAATATACATGGGGGATTTTGCTCGGGTCTTAAAAGGATATATCCTAACATTAGATACCGAACACATTTCACTCGCACCAGCCCATATAAACATTTTTATTTATTAAATGAACTGTGATTTTACACGATCAATTACTAGTACACCTACAATTTGTTATGTTTCTTCCAAATTAATTCACCTTATGAAGAAGGAAATAAGTCCCTAAACCCTTTTAACTATTGGTATCGTTAGGTTGTACAGCTTATGTTATATTAAATAAAACACGGTGAAAATATCCATAGATAAAATAAAAACTTAAATCATAAATAAGAAAACAAAAACTCGAGCATTTCAATTGTTTTTTAGATAAATTCGGATGAATTTCCGTTATTCACATATACATCTTAAAATAATATCGTACATTTTCGCAGTACTTTTTCTCAGAGTACATATAATTACACTTATTATATATATCTACCCCTCACATGAGTTCCAAATCCTTTTACCCCGCAAAAAAAATAACACTTCGTTTTAACAACGATAAATGAAACAATTCCAAATGCACTTTTGTTATTCTCATTTCCATGCATTAATTAAAATGATTATTGCTTGAACAAAATATTCATTCTTATCCTAAGAGCAATGCACTTAATTATCATTTGATGAAACCGATTTTTTTTCACTTTTAGAAATACCTTAATTCTTACTGTTAAAAAACCTTCAATCATTTGCATATCTACAACTAAAACACAAATATTAAATATGCAACAGCAATAAATTGTATCCCCTAAGTATAATAAATCATAATAACTATGCAAGGCAAGCGTCTGACATGCACATATTAATCATTAATTGAATCACCAGAAATATATTAAGGGTTTTTGTAAGGTCTTTTGCTACCTGGATTGGCAACATAAGTAGCTTTGGGAGATAAATGCTAATTATATTCTTAGTTATATTTAAATAAGTACCTCAGTAGAAAAAAGTATAATGGCCTTCTTCATAAGGTTATATACCGGCCGTTTTTCTAATAACAAACAGAAATCTTTAGGTAGATTAGGCGCAAATAGATGCGTGAAGTTTCAAATTTTCCGAAGGATTGCTGGAGTAGATGTAAAAAAGAAGCCATGAAAGTTTTGAAGCCATATGACTAAGTTAAGAATCGAGTAAGAATCAGCTTGTAGGCATGAATATGTATATTATGGGTAAAAATATGTAATATAAAAAGGAAAATCACGCTTATTAGTATTTAATACTAATTTCTCATTAATAATTATGAATTTTCAAGTTCTAAAAAATATCCAAGATAAGACATTATCTGGCTGTCATTAGAAAGATAAATTTATTGCAATGGGCCATTTACAATGATTAGCGAATCTATACATTATCACATTACAACACCAGAAACTATATAACAATACTTTTACATAATAACAAATCTATTGCAAGGATACTTATAAAAAAATTAATCTGACTTTCATTAGAATATGTGCGCATTGGAAAAGTAGCTGTGTAGCGTTGTTAGGAATTTTTGTAACTACAGAAATCTATTAATATATTTTTAGTCAGTACCACTGGAATTTCTCAACAAATAGAATTAAACAAATGGAATCGCTTTTAAACACCCTACTTTAACGATAAACAATGTATTGTTTAAGAGAATTAAAAGAAATAAGAATTGAAAATAAGAGCTAAAAGCTTAGTTTTATTTAAAAAAAAACCTTCCTACAGGGCTTTCAACTAAACGTCCATTTCGTTAATCCAGTTGTTGGTAAACCTATTATCTCTGGGATTGTTTCAAAGCTTTTAATACAAGAACAGATGTTTGTGATTAAAATAAAAGAAATATTCTTGCTAAGAAAGAAACTTATCTACTGCCGATAGAAGTTTAATAGAAATGAAACAAATGCATTACATAAATTTAATGGTTATTTTTGTATTTGTAAGAGATAATTTAAATCCAATGTTTACTATTGAAGTTTTAACAGTGTAAAAAAAAAGATAAATAGATACACTTAAAAAATTAAAGAAAAGATTTGAACTGCAAAAATAAATATTTACCTTAAAAACTTTTTTAATGAGTGCGTAAAGTCAAGCGAAATTCGGAACCAAATTAAAAATATTTGTAAAAAAAGGATTTCATCCTTTGCTCTTTGAAATTCCGAGTGAGAAAAAATACTTTTGCAAACGAAATAAGATTTTATTTACAAATACTAATACGGAGTTAAGTAATTATTTTCTAAAGTATTTAAGAACCAGATGTCAACAACTGAATTTTGGGTCATTTATTGGATTTTTTTTTAACACAGCAATACATCTTACCTTACTTAAAATTTTGAATTAAACCATGAACATTTTTTGCTCAATAACCAAAAAATTTAACTCTTTATAAATGTTTAAAAAAATAACTAAAAAATTTCCTCAGTAAATGGTTTGATAAAACTCCTCCTAATTGCATAAACATTTTAAGTAGTGTTTTATAAAAAAGATCAACTCATTGCCTAGTCAAATATATATCTGAACCCTTAAAAAAATATGAAGATATGAAGGTCATTTATATTCAAACCCTCAAAGTTTACTGGAATTCTTTGCGGCATGTTATAATGTATGTGTTTGAAAAGCTTTCAAAACCTAGTTAAAGATGTATGATCAACAGCAACGCCCTTCTCTGCCCAAAATAGGCAAATATTTCATTGATCGTTATTCCTTTAGACTTTTAAAACTCATAGCGACAAACTAAGAGCAATATTTAACGGGAAATGAAACAATAGTTTTATAATAATGAAAAAGATCATGTTTTTTGCATATAAATGATTTTTACGAGTAATACACTACCAACTAATACTTTTGTGTAGGTGTGAACACCTATATTTAACTATATAAAAATTTTAACCCAGATTATCAATTACCTTTTGATATGAGCAATATCTGTAGCTGGATAAAAAATATATTTAAAGTATGAAAGAGATGTTCTTTATTGTCTGACTGTACAGTATTATATAGATAGATAAATTTATTGCAATGAGCCTAAACCCGTTTACAATGATAATGTATTGCAATAATACTATTACATAATAACAAATCTATTACAAGGATACCAACAAAAAAAATTAAATACAAACATATAAGTACATAAAAAGACAGAAATAGACCCAAGAAAGAAAACTGTCAATTTCATCAAGGCTTAATATATATTGTCTAAATTGTAAAACTAATATTAAGTTATTATAAATATTATAATGGTTTTGACTGTACAGTATTTGTATTTAGTTGGGTTTTAATGAAATATCATCGACTTTGTTATTCAATGAAGTAATAACAGATAATAAATAGAAAATATTAATAAGCTTTATTGCACAAAAATTAGTCAAAAAAACATTGGAATATTTTAGGAACTCCAAGGGGAAAAAATCGCATACAGATAAACACGTTTTTAATTGAAAAACAAATAATAAACAATTTTTTAACAAGATTCACCAGGCTGTGACAAACAGTTCTAGAAAAAAAATTATAACTGCTTGAATTAACTTCATTTATGTGCAGCGTTTTTAATGTTTTTAAATATACAAAAATCGTAGAAAATAAGTACGTTAACATACCACAGATTTTTTTTTATTTTTATAATCGATATTTTCATATTAATAAACAAAATGTGCTTTCGGTAACACAAAATTTTCTGTTTCGAAATTCGCATAAGAAATCGTCTGCATATTAAAATGACCTCCAAAATGTCAATGAATCAAATGTCAACAGCCTATTATTTTGACGAAAGTTAAAGAACTGTCAAAGTGCCCGCATACATAATTTTTTTTAACATTCGTAAAATATTTGCCGAAATATTAAAGCATTAATTCAAAATGAACTTGGGGGATATCTCCAAATCATTGAATGTAATATCTAGATTTGTCATCGAAAGGGGGTCGAGGGGTTTTGGCCACTTGACCCCCTTTCGATGACTGCATAGTTCATACGGCATATTTCAGAAATTTTTGTCATTGTTCATTTTAAAAACTAATTACTTGTTTTTGACGTTAATTTAAACAAGTTTATTCACATTCAAATGTGAATACTTTTGCTGCTGCAAATACTGCTATGATGTATCGGTGTGGTTTGAAATTTAACGACTTTATTTCAAGGAAAATCGGCTATTTCTAGCAGTTTAAATTCATCAGAGTCGTACTAGCATACTTATCCCAAGTTTAACAAACAATCAACGTACATTAATAAAAAATTTTGAAATAGCATATTATGATTATGGTGATGCTAGTCTCGTTTTACAACTGTATAACCGTTTTGCAAAAAGATTTAAGAAATAAATGGAACACTTTGATCACCTAAATATCATAAAAATATATAAAGTATTTTTCTGTCATAATCAATCAACACAAAATTATCACTTTGGTTGAATATAATTTAGTCAGCATTGAATTCACACTAACATGAATCACAATGAATTTCTTATTGGAAGGAAAATGGAGAGTGTAAGAATAGTCTTGGTCACAATGGCTATATTGAAGTTGCGTGCCTCTAATATTTTATCTATGTTATGTTGTTTTTGTTGCCACGTATTCTGCCATAATAATAGCATCATCCATTCATGATTTTTTTTAAATATAAAAAAAAGTCAAGAAATAAAACTTTGTATATATACTTTAAGTAAAAAGGAGTATATTTCCTTGTCTTTTATTTTTATACATGGATTTTTTTTTAATTAATCAAGTTACGGTTTTTTTTTAATTAAACAAGTAAAAATTAAAACAGCAAAAATACAAACTGTGCTCGCAGTACGTACGAGTTTAAGTGTGGATGAATTAATAATGTAAACGAGTGAATTTTATTGTAAATTATTAACACTAAAATTTGGAATTATCTTTAAAAAGTTAGCGATAGATAAGAAAAAGTGTGTTAATTAACAGAGTAAGTGAATATGTTAAAGATTTCTTAAAAATTTCGTTCTTAAAAATATAGGTACTTTTACATCAATCATACAAAAATAAAGAGGCTCATCTTGATTTATAAATGTACTTTAAAAACTAGTATGATATTTATGATCTTATTAACAAGTTTTCTATTATAAAATAAGGATTACAAACAAATTAAAACATAAGATCTTTTTAAACTTTAAATTTATTTCGTTATTCACATAACTCAATCATTAATCAAATACACTAAATACTTTAGAAAATAAGTACTTCATATACAATTTTAATAAGGTATTTTATTTTATTAACTTATATCACAATCTTTTTTTTTAATTAAAACGTCGGTGTATTTTTTTATATTTATAACGAGCCATCGTTATTTTGAATGTTACTTTAAAAAAACTCGTAAAACCCCATTTCTTATTGCTTAATTAACGTGAAACTAATTAAAATTAATTCTTAGTGTGTGGCAATATGACTACATGCTTTATTTCAAATAAAGATATTTTTTAGATTTAAAAACATGTAAAGTATCTTGTTTAATCTAAATATTATATTAATATTTTCATAATATCATGTGACTAGCGACGTCCCAGCGTATTTGCTCTTATTAAAACTTTGCTTAAAATGTAAATTAATCTTTTGATGGCTAAAATAAGTATTTTAATATTATCATTTAAAGATTATAAAACACATTTGAAACTTATGGGGTTTTTAATTAAGTATATCAAATGTGAGAGTAAAAATTAAATTACTCAATTTAGTAAATATCAATTGCTGAAATACAGAAAAAAGAATTCTTTAAATTATCAAATCTTAAAAAAAATTACTTTTGCTTTATACTAAAGCTTTCACTATTTTCTTTCTGGTTTAGTATTAAAAAGAGCTTAAAATAAAATGTAGAATTCCATTTACTGTTGCATTTACTACCATTTTAGAAAATCCGTAGTAGGGGATTTAACAAATCAGTCTAGATTTTAGAAGTTAGAATTTTTCTTTTATTGGACTCTGAGGATTTAAAGTAACAAAATATCAACGAATTCCGCTTCTTTGGATCCAAGGTACGCCATAAAAAAATTTTAATACACTGAAGCTCAAAGTAATTATTTTTAATATAACTATGCCAGGTTTCAAATGACATTATCCCAAAACAATGGGAATGTTTCTTATGATGTCATGCCTCCGTACTGCGCCTTCATTTGTAGTTTCGTTTTCTTTCCGTATTACGATTTCATTGGTTGCTTCGGCTTCAATTTAGGATCAAAATGCGGAAATAGATCAAAAGAAACTTATTTCTATGCAAGTTTTCTTTAATACATGATTAAAAAAACAGCACAGCAAGAAGTCTGTATTTTAAAAAATTAACTAAAATATTCTTAGAAAACACTTTCGAATACAAATACAAGTTATTTGAGAAAAATAAAAACAAGGCCACAGAGCTGTTGCCAGATCCGACGTGAAACAACCCCATTATTCAGCTATTAAATACACTTTTCCATTTCTTAGGTTTGGAATTTTTTATGTTGTTGTATATATATCTAGTCAACACAGTGAACTAAAAAACATAAAAATATATGAACAAAAATATTCTTTTTAATAGTACAAAATTTTTCAGGAAATAACTTACAAAACTTAATAAAATGTCGAATGTTTCTAGAAAACTATAATTTAGATGAAAATAACTATAATGAAGAATATCAGTTTCTACTAAAAATAACTATTTTCAGGTCTAAGATCATTAAAAACACATTTCGTAGTTTCAACAGATATGAAGCATAAAAGTTGGCGAGTAACTGCACGCCATTTTAAAGAAGAAAAAGGCCAAGTCTGACGTCATAAGCCAATGCAAGAGGCTTGTGAGTGTTTTCACCTAAATTTACGTATGGTTTACTTTAAAGTCAGTTACTAATAAATTTAATTTAATTTTTGCTAGTAGAAATGGTACCATTGTACGCGTCTTTGGAAGGACTATTGTTTGCAAATGAACTTGAAATTTAGGCAACTTCCTCACTCAATTCATAACTTTGCATTAGAAAAGGTTCTGTCGATGTGTTATAATTATTATTCTACTATGAATAAGTAAATACCTCTACATTATTTTGCAGATCATACAAAACTCAGTCACTTATTTTTAAAAATTGCCACCATGTATTACTCCTGGGCCCAATCAAAAGAACTGGAATAATTCTCGATTTGTACAGGTACTAAACAAATATAAAAGTACAAAACATTTACAACAATTCTTTTTTATAATGATTAAGAACATTGTGAACTATGATTCATCAAAAATGTCGAAAGTTTAAAGAAATGGCATGTTTATAAGCCATTCCCTAGACACATGAAGCTTTACGTTTGTCCTCGTTTCTGAAAGTAGTTTAAACTTTAGAAACGATCACTCTTAGCTAAGTGCAAGATGAATAGTTTTGTCAAAGAATTGTCAACGGACCCTTAAAGACAGATTTACTGTTTGGAGTCGCATATTTTAAAACAGTTCTGAAAGGTTTTTGTGTGAGTAATGTTGTCGACATAGCTTTGAATAATATCTTCATTAGTTAGAACAATTAATATTTCAGTTCATGGCATTTAAGTCCCTTAAGATTATTTTTAACTATTTATAGTTAGTTATAAAACTTGTTTCACTTTTCAGTTTGTTGTGTGTACCTATTTTTAGCCAATTACCCATTTCTTTTGAATCACAAGATATTTAAAAATGGGAAATAGGTATTGATTGACGTCCATAGCACTATAAACTAGTTGCACCCGTTCGTTTAAAAAATAACTGGTCGAGATATCTATAATAAAAAAAGAAAGAGTCTGTCTGTGTGTATGTCTGTGGATCGCAAAAGACCTACTTAGACTGCTCTAAAAAATTCGAATTTTTAATATAGATTTCTTTTAATACCTACGTGTGCACTTGAGGGTTAGTTTTTCATATTTGATTGTGTTTTTTAATTAATATAATTAGTTTTAAAAAAACGTCATCCACGTGGGATTGCGGGACTATAACAGGGATTGAAAATACATGGACCGGGCCGAAACGGGGGCGTGACGCCATCCTCTATTAGTTTGATTGATTGAGTTAGGTTGAGATATGCTCTCGCCCTAAGGCTGCTTCATCCTCTATTAGTGTTTGCTTTTTTAAGTGCGCATGCGCCAACACGAATTTAATTTAGATTTTGAGTGTATTTTCACAAGTAAGCATGCCCTTAAAAGGAAGCAATGCGAAGTTAACGGGTTCCCAGTAAGGCGGGACCATACTGCTAGTTGGTAATAATTGAAAAGTCTGACATTAGAGGCGATTATTTTATACCTTGCGTCCGTCTGTCTGTCTGTACAGTATAGGCAAATAGCATTGAAATTTATAATTTAATTGTTACCACAACAATCGCATAAAGAACTTAATTTAAAAGGAATATTTGAAGGGAAACTTATTTTTGTCACATGATTGTATTATGGCGCCATAAAATATAACAATGCGATATTTTGATGGTTCATTATTCATTGCTTTAGAAAAGAACTTAAGATCGGGTTTTAACTTCAAAAAAAATTCTCGATCTTTCTATTACACCTCTACATTTAGTAACACAATTGTAAATTAATACAACTCATTTTACAAGCAATAGTAATGTGATATCCATAATTCCCGAATAGAACACGACAATCTAGCAAAAAAGATTATAGATATTCACATCATTGACTATTATGCATTTGAAATTGCATTAAATAATTAATAGAACTCGCAATCAATGTGTTCTGATATTAGTTTACAGTGCAATTGCTGAGTAAAATAGAAATTTAGTTCCTTGTTTGGTTGAAACGTTAAAGTCAAACACCCGAAATACACAGAATTCCCTTACTAATTAATAGCTAAATTACAGTATTTAAAGGATAAAATCAGAGCATGTAATAGTTTGTAATTGTAGAAACAAACACGTTGCATTTTGGTAATCAAAGTCACATTTTTGACCTTGACAAGTATAAAATAAGTAATATTAGTTAGAAAGTCTCATTTAACAAGCAGTTAAAAAAATGATCTTATAGCTGTAACTCGTCAATAAAAAAAGCAAAGGTGAATTCAAGTTTTAATATTCATAGAAAGTAATTAAAGTAGTATCAATATATAGTCAAAAGCAAATATTTGTATATTTTGTCTTCATTAAGTATTCATAGATTTTCAAGTCCTTAATACATAGCACGCTAAAATCTTATTGAGAACACCAGAGACATAAACCCTCTAATAAATCTCCTATTTGAGTTATTTTAAAATAGTCGGCTTATCTATTGAAACTAGCAATTTACTGGCTTCAATATATGCATTTGTTGGAATCGGATACTATGCAGTGATAGAAAATTGTAAATTTTTGAGAATATATTAAAACACAACAAACTCATAAAATGTATTTAGTTTTAGACAATATTTTAACCTTAACTAACACTTGAGCGAGATTTTAATTAAAGTGTAAGAGTACATCACATATTAATTTATTCCCCCCCCCCAAAAAAAAAGCAACGTAATTAGAGCTTACTAAAACATTTACATGTTTATTATGGAAGACAAAAATTATAAAGTATTTCTTATTTCCTTAAAAATTAACTGTGATAATGTGAAGATAAGTACTAAATACAATATAGCAGTTAATTATTTGCTTTATTAAAAAAAAAACTTTGCTTTTAGAATACCAACCATGAAATCTGTATGAGTATATGCGATTCTTGTTATCACTCAAGTCACGTATGATATGTATTTAATTCGAAAATTAAAAGGAAAAAACAAAAAGTCCTAACATTGAAATTCAAAATGTTCAAGAAGTAGTATGTTTTTAAATGATCAATTTATCTTAACTGGAAAATGCTAAAATAATAAGACTATTTAAATAAACATTTTTTTATATTACAATTTTTTTAAGCTTTCTTCTTAAACTCTTGCGAATATTTAAACTAAAAGCATGAAATAGTTTCTCTAAAAATTTCCAAAAGCCTTACAAAACTCATTTAAAATTTATTGTCTTTTCCCAGATTTAAATAAGTTGTTTCTTTTTTTTTAGTTCAATAAATCTGAAAACAGTTTTGTTGACATAACGTTTTCAAAAATACTTGGTGTACATTTAAGTTAATATAATTACTTCAAAATCATAAAAACTAGATGTTTTATGCATTTTAATCAAATATATTACGAAATAAAAAGAAATAAGTTCTTAACAAAATCGATTAAATCGCTGCGCATTTTAATCCCTCCTTTGACTTTGGAGGCTGAAAGTACAAGCTTTTTTTTTTTTTTTTTTGAAAAATACTTGCTCTTGAATTGTTTATTCATGCATTTGAAACAATATTTTATTAATTAATTTTAAATTATGTACTTCGAGCTATATGAAGTTATATACGTTTTAAGAACGAACAAAAGTTGAAATCTATTTTTGTGCATTTAGTGATAAAAATATTTCATTATCAAAAAATAAACCTTAGGTCACCATAATAATGATTTTTTCTTATATAATTTTACTACACAAATATTTTGCCTATTTTTCAGTCGCATGCAAGAAAATTTTTGTTAGAAATAAAATTTGAAGCAAACTCCGCTATCTTAAGTCATAGTTGGGTTGAAAAGTGAATACAAATAAGAATGAAACTTAATATTTATTTATACAAGCATTTTCGTAATCTAATACGAAGTGTAGATCGATAATAAAACCTCCAAAAGTTAACTCTTATTAAAATGTTGGTTATCTACAGTAACCTAAAATAAAAATAAACAGCTTACAGATTACAAGATATTTATTAAGTATGCGCGTTTTAATGCTTTTAGAAAAAGAGAAAAGGATCTTTTACAGATTAAAAAAAAGTAATTGGCTTGTAAACGTTCTGCATCTTAGAAAGAAAATAAGTTGATACTATAAGCACTATTATTGAATATTAGCTCTTTTTATTGACTTATAAAGTTATTTTTGGTTAAAGGAATCTCACGGAAGCATCTAAAATTAAGAATATTTAAAGCATAAAAGAGTTTTATTCTTGAAATTAAGAAACAAAAGTTATAAAAAAGAACAGACAACTTGAAACATTCTGTCTGATAATCCAATGTTTCGGGCTTTTGTTTAAAATAAAACAAAGCAGTATCAAAAAACAATAAATCATTAAGAATATAATCTGATGAACATCACCGGCTTCATGCACATCCCTTAATATAAAAAAAAACATGTAAAAGCAACAACAAACCAGATCCATTTCTGATTTTTTAATTTTTTTAGCTTCAAGTTTCTAACGTAAAAAAAGTGGAAGATTTTATAATATTGAGGAAGCTTTGGAAGCTTTTATACGTCGTGTATCGGTCTATAGCCCACTTTCATAGTCCAAAATACAAATTCTGCATTGAAAAAATTTTAATCCGTAGGGAAAAAAACCTAAAAATTTAAAACATTTTTACTAGCGACCGTAAAAGAATGTCCGAGTTTTAATGGTAGATTACAGGAGTTTATTTTATACTAAATATAACAAATCATACATGAAAGGAAAGGAAAACTAACCTAGTTCTTAATATAAGTGATCAATGTGTGGTCCTTTAGTGATACGGCACATCCAAACGAAACGCAATTTTTCCTATACTGTCTGCAACAAGTTCAGAGTAATGGAATATATTACACTGCAACTGTGAAAACGATGTAGCGGTACAAGCGCATGCACTTATCTGAAACTGATGACGTTATTCCTTATTCGTCACCTTCAACCACAACTGTCGAACGATCACAGCAATTACAATTTGAAACTCGGACATTCTTTTACGGACACCCTGTATTTCTGATGCATAGCGTATTAGAAAGTTTACAAATATTAATAAAAATTTCTCAAGTATTGAATTATATTTTGAATAAAAATATACTCAATTTTCTTTGAGTTGAGTTTCTTAGCGAAACTTGTCCCAAAATCCTGTAAACAATTGATTACTAACTAGATAGATACGAAGACAAAATCTTAAGCAAAAACACATCTTAGAACAACCTTTACCTCTACTAAAAGCAATGGACATAGCTTTCAATTTTCAAGCTATCTTTATTAGATGATAGGAGCGCTCTTTCTATAAGCAAAAGCGGAGGGACGGGAAAAGCAAATTCTTGAGGAAAGCCTTAGAAAAAGTCTTGAGTATGAACGTTAAAGAAAACTTAATTTTAAGTTTCTACCTGTTTCTTAATAAAGCCGAAAATTCGGCATTACAACTAACTAGCATTATTTGATATTATACTGCTATAAGTTACGGACAGTCATTAAATTACAGTAGTCTCGCTTATCTGAAAGGTAAGGACCCAAAATTGAGCAGCAAAAATAAAAAATACTGCATATTTTGAGAAATCCAACTTTGCAATTACGTATTTATTTCATTGTGTATTTATGTATGCGTATACATTTCTTATTTTAATCGAAAGGCTCGGGAATTTTTTTGGATAAACCGATTTCCGGATAACCGGGATTCGGATAAACGGGACTCTACTGTGATACACTAAAGTGACTAAAGTGAGAAAATCTCTAAAGCCCCTTGGTTTGTTAGGAATATGGCATATTCGATTTTTCATTAAAAACAATACAGTATGAATAATAATTTAGATTGGCTACTTAAAAAATATAAATAAAATAAACTTTGCATCCGTGTTAACCTTACGAAAATAAAAAAAAAATAAAGTACTAACTTAACTTAAATCTGACAGCTTAGTCAATTTCGACTTAACCATTTCTTATCACTCTTTCGGACATTGTTAACCACATTAAAAAATGTTTTCACAATAAATAGAAGGAAAAGATAATAATTATTAGTTTTTTATTTGCTTAATTGTATTGGGTCTTCGATAAAAGCAATGACAAATAGAAGAACATTGAGGATAACAATGTGAACAATCTGCAAAAGAAAATATAAAAACGCTTAGAAATGCAGCAATCACAAGTCATAGAAAGTGAAGTGTACAGGGGAAAAACCACTTAATTTCGTAGAAGACTTTCCTCATCAGGCCTCTTTGGCAATGATAGCGAGTAATCGCCTAAACTGGTGCAAAGAAACCAGTTTCAAGAATTTTTTTCGAGATGCACGACTCCGACGCTTTTACAAAGCGAAGAAGGGAAGTTAGGTTAGGTTTGAATGATCGTCGTACTAGAGCTACACGAGGGATACTGGCGAGGGGCGTCGTATTTTAGAGCCACAGTCAAGTGACGAGCAGACACCTGAATAGGCACCCAACGCAACCATTAAGGGCGACATCGTACGCAGCTTTAGGACTTTGAAGGATATTTAACGTGCACTCCTTTACAGGGGGTATTATTCGTCCGACATTTTGGGTGGCAGGGGTCGTTTATAGGTCGGCAGTTTTTTGGCGATGCCCGGGCCCGAACCTGGGACCTTTCGCATGCTAGGCGAGTGCCTAACCGACTGGGATCCCCAGCCCCTAAGAAAGGGAGAAACCGGTTTCCTGTCACCAATGTCCGCCAAGCAGACAATTACGGGACGACCCCTAATAAATTAAGCGGTTCTTCCCCTGTACTCTTCAAGTGATCCAGAAATGCAAATAGGTTGAAGAACGGCAAGAGACAACAGCTTTCCTGTCATAAGAACGCGTTATTTGGCCCCCGAAGTCCCGATATGACAGAGTCCATCGAACATATTGAACGGCAAGCGGAGGGAATAAAAAGGCGTCGACCCTGGAACATCTCAAAGTGCTCCCATCAGAAAATTCTTTTTTGATGTCTGAATTGGACTTTTAGAAAAAGTGCGGTAGCAATAGGCCGAGGCAAAAAAGGAACTGAAGTGTTCCGAAAAACTCGATGCGCGTAATATTTATATATGCTAATGTTTGAGACTTCAAGAGAGATTGAGAGAAATGTAAAAAAAAAAAAAAAGAGCTGTGCAGTTCTGGTTTTAGTTTATTTCGGGATGGTGTGAAGTAGAGTATTTGACTATAGTGTTAAATGAAATGCACAAATTTACTTAGTACATATTTTACAAGTTACATTTAACAAGTTGTTTCAAGATCTCAGATTATCCAAAATATTATTTTGAATATTTTCAACTAAAATTATTTAAATCAAAGAATTTTAAGGTAAATTTAACCACAACTAAACAGTCGTTAAAAATATCTATTTGAGGAAGTGAGTTTAATATTTTTGGAAGCCATTTTTATTTTTTTTTGACTTAACTACTCCTTCAACTTAAGAATTAGATCATGTTATTTTATTCCAAAAATTTTTGTTCAGAAATTGCATAAAAAAACTGCGAAGGATACTAAAATAACAAAAAGCGAAACACTGTCAAGAAAGTTGTAATTTTAGTTTTTAAACCAAAAACCATTTGTATAAAAACTAAATACCATAGATTTCATTTGAACTACAGTTTTTCTTTAAATGCCAATGTCAATGCAGAAAAAAATTAGTTCCAGGTCCTTTTTTTCTAAAAGAAATATTATAAAAAATTTTGAACGTTCAATCAAAATAAAATATAATTCATTTCCTAGCTGATACCAGCGTTTTCACATGCGCTAAGAAGCCGTTCAATAAAAGAACCGGAATTAGATTAAAATATCGGAATTCAATAAGAGATATTAAATTACACAATTTTAATCAAAAATTAAGTAAGCTATTACTATTAAAGTTATTAAGTCATTCAAAACATCATAAATGGAATACCATGGATCTGTTAATTTTAAAAAAGCTCTAACGCACGTCGAAAACTGTATATTTTTTTACTTAATTTAAAATTTCATAAATGCAGTTAATTGGTATGAATTTAATATATTTTAATATCATAAAACTAAATGTACCTGCATTTTATTTTTTTATTACAAACCTGTCAAATTAATGTTTGCTGTCTAATTAATGTTGAAGCTAATTTCCCGTTAAACCTAAACACTTAAATATTTTAACTTACTTTTTTAAAAAACATTTTTATCTAAATCCTTATACTTGCATAGTTAAATTTTTTCACAAAATTATCTTCAAAACGTTCACAAAATGATAGTTAATTTTAACAGTTAAAAAAATCGCCTTTTTATCATAATATTCAATATTTTCGTAAAAGATTTTTAAAAAAATGTATCATTAATTTTGTGTTTGCATCGCAAGCTTTTTTTAAACAGTTTTTAAGAATAAAAATTGTTAACATGCATATTTATTTAGTATGCAATTATTTCAAAAGTACATTGAATAAAATCTAGCACTGATAGAACCAATACATATTTTGAAGTTCAATCATTTGTTTTGTTTGTCGTTTAATCCAAACATATAAATTACCTATATTTTTTTTTTAAAAATTA
This sequence comes from Hylyphantes graminicola, assembly GCA_023701765.1. Classification (NCBI taxonomy): domain Eukaryota; kingdom Metazoa; phylum Arthropoda; class Arachnida; order Araneae; family Linyphiidae; genus Hylyphantes; species Hylyphantes graminicola. The sequence goes on along the minus strand of CM043115.1, from coordinate 49,256,101 downwards.
TTAAAAGACGTTTTTAAATATTGACAAAATAAACGGTACTATACATTTAAATTGTTAAAATAATTAACTTTACAATAATCACACGCCATATAAATTAAAACTTTAAAATCGGTTTTTTATACTCTGATAACGATCTCAAATATTGCTTTCGTAGAAATTTATAACATCCATTTTTTTTTTAAAAATTGTATTATTTTATTTATCCTTGTGCTTTTGCAAACGCACTTTTTATTACAGTAACGCGTAAAAAATAGCATTTCTATTGAAACATTTAGCTATTATATACTTGGAAAACTATGGTAAAATGGTAGTTTGTTATATTTTTACTGTCATTACATTAGGACTCGTAAAACTTAGAAATAAGGCAAATTCTTTCTAAAATGCATTTCAATTGTTGGACTATCGGATGACAAAAAGTCAATTTTTTACCATCCTTCCAATCATCTATTCCTCCTACCAATCACATTAAATAAAATGGACTAATAAATAATTTTACTTTACACCATTAAGTAACCTAGCACCAAATCTTTCGAAAGATTTAAACTTTTATTTTCAGTCGTTATCTATTATTCTTTGTAACGAGAAGAAAGATCAAACAAAAGAAACTACAATAACGATGCTCTCTCAATTTGAGATGTTATAGAAATTACTTGTCATACGAGTCATAGAACAAAAATGAAGACGAAGTACGTCTTGGTTCAATTAAACAAAGGTCTGGATTAGATGGTAATTACAGGCTCCTGCGATGAAAGTTTGACAAGGTAAAAAATTATTCCGAGAAGTTTCTTAGTACATTACACATCGTCTCAATCAGTTGACCATGTATTAATAAATTGGATATCATTATAAAGAGTAAATTAAGTATTGTATTTGTTTTATTTTCAGTCAAATGTCTAAATATATACGATGAATTTCTCTCTATAGCGTCAGAAAAAAGAGGTAGTTCTTCGTTTTTTTCTAATTTTATAAATAACCATAATCACTGTAGAGGATATTAGTACTTAATATGATTTCATTATTTAGTTTTACTTGGAAAATTTGAACTTGACAAAAATACTTTTGTTAAAATTAAAATCCTCTCACTGAACTCTATGAACACTCCTATGAAATGGTATTACACTTAAAATTATGATTATTAGTGAAATCATTTATAATTTTAAAAAATGTACCCCATCTGTGTTTTAATTATAGAAATTTCAGAAAAAGGCATAATGCAGCTATTGGCAAGAACGTTCATGCAGAGACTAGTCGGAAATTTTTTAACTCCCTCTTTTCGTCGAATTTGATAGATATCCATAAAATATCTTTGTATAACACGTTTTAAAATGAAGTAACATTTAATTTTCTGATTTAATTTATAATTTGATTTAATTTATTATTTAATTTAATTCTGATTTAATTTTTATTGAAGTAGAAATGTGAAATTAATCATACCATTTAGTTTTTCGTGAAGCTTAAATTAACATACTTTAAGCAGAAAACTATTTGATACAGTATAAATGTTTTTTTAAGATATTATTAACAACTTGAAACTGTCAAGGGAATATATTGTTGGCGAATTTTTCTGTTATAACCATCATAAAACATTTCAGATTTTTACGGATATGCAAATAGAATTATCTACAACAATAACTGAATTTCTTTTTAGCTGCACATTCATCTTTCCCATCTAGTTAATTATTTGAAATTTTTAGCATTAAAACCCCAAAAAAAGTCTGGTATAGAAAGACTGAATTCAAGATAATTAAATTATTAGAAAGACTTTTAATCTAAATCAAGAGTTTAATCGTATGGTGAAAGAACAAAAAAAAAGGTTTTTAGTAATAAATGATACTTATTTTTTAAAAATGTTTTTAAATAACCCAAACTTAAAATTGGCTTGAATAAGCCAAAATAACAAAAAGTTTAACATCTCATATCTGCTAATTGTGCATGTTATTTTATAATCAGCAAAAAACATTTAAATGCAAAACTTATATTTGAATATTCTGAATCTAACCACGACGTACTGACATAAAAGGAAAACTAAGACACTTAAGTACTTAACTGATTAAATAACTCAGAAAAGCACGAATTCGCCAGAAGCGGTGCATCTAAATAACTTGAAAACTGCTGATTCGAAAATACTTTTTGTTTAAAGATGCAAATCTATAGTGATGGTTCGAAAATGTCCCCTTTTCATATTGGTTATCTTTAGAAATAAGCACTTTAGATTCTACGGTAGTTGAATAAAATATAAACCTTTTTGTCTTGAATATTTTACAATTGGATGACGTTATTCAGTTTACTTTTAAGTAGTTAATGGCAATACATTTTTGGGAAGTATTTTAATTTTGATTGCATTTTCCTTAAAAGCAATACGTCATTAAAAAATTAACGTCACAAAAGGGAAACAATTTTTATTTAACTTAAATTTCCACATAGATAAAAAAAATAATTAACCGGTAACCACCAATACATCAAAATTTTATTTTACAAGTCAAATAAAATTATTACAAATATAGCGTTTTAAAATAAAATGATACCACATAAATGTTTTTATAAAATAGCTTTTATTTTTAAGAAAAATAAGCTATTTTTCGAGAAGTATTCAACGTATAACTACGTACAAATGACCTGTAGCATTGAGACTAACCAAATAATTATAAAATCTAATCTATATTCATATTAGAAAAAAACACTAAAGAATTGCTAGTTCCTTTCTTAAAAAGCTAATGTTGGAGTGTTTAAGACTTTTCTTTAAAGAAAACCTTTTAAACTCGCAAATTGCTAATATTACTAAAATTGAGAATCACTGAATTGAGTACTAAAAAATTCTCACAGATTAGGGGCAGTTTCATTTTTAAAACATTTATTGGAGTGAAACAAATTAAGAATTAAAAAAAGCTTTAAAAAACTAATGTGAGTATAAGAAGTCAAACACATTTCAATAATATGAAAAGGCAATTGAATTAAATTTTCAGTTAAGAATAAGTACTAAAATCTTTTTAAAGTGCTTTCTTTTCTAATTTAGCTCCAAGCTATTGCTACATTATTAACTTATCATAAAATATTTGAAAGTACAAATACCATTATGCAGGGAAAAAGATCGTTGTTGAAAAAAAAACACTTTAAACGTTTAATTTGTAACACATTTGAAACTCTTGTGCTTTTTACAAGGAATTAATGACAATATAGGATTTGAAGTTGGGTATTTAATCGATCAAAATATGGAATTTAACTATACTTTCAAGAAATATTTTATTTTAAAATATTTTTTTATATTTGAAATGTTTCAATTTACAATTTTATTTTTTATATAATGACTCAATTTTCAATTACTGTTTCAACTCCTCTAATTTATAACTTTTCTTAGGGAAAAAAATTAAATATCATGTAAATTGAAAATTTTAGAATTTTTAAAAATTTTGAATCATTTTTATTATAAGTAATTAAGATTATACACATTTGTTTGTGTTAAAAAGCATTTCATTTTTAGTTATTTCTAAAAACGTCCTGTTTATGTATAGTATTTTACTCCGAGAAAAAGGTATTTTAAGTGAGCATTGAATCGCGCATTAACGCATTAACGAAGGTTAGGTAATAAAATTGGAAACATAAAAATGACCTTTCTGCTTAATCTTATCTAATTCAACAATATATAAGACAAATGGAAACCACTGACCCGAAAAATTTAATCAAGTTACCCGAAAAACTAATTTAAAGAACTTAAAATTAACGTTATAATACGGAAATTTAAGTTAATGGTGTTCACAAAGTCATCGTTAATGGAATAAATGACAATGTAAGTCTTTTAAGGTGCTTTAGTATATTGAAGCAATTAGAAAACTAAAACGCAGGTATTACACAGGTGCAAAATAATTCCAATTATCCGAATCAATTGGGATAGTTTCCCCAAGAGGAAAATCTAAAATTAAATTAATCTTTTTTTTTCATGGAAACAAATTTTAACTATTGTAGGTATGTCGAAAATGGGAAAATTTTTATAAGTAGGCTTGCATCAAAAAATTTCACTAATAACTGCTTCCACAAGTTAAGTGAATGATTAGATGGATCATAATAATATCATTTGATTTCGAGCAGTCGGAATTCAGATAACTGTAGTCTTACTGTACCTAAAATTAATATTTAGAAAATCTAACTTACCTGTTCTCACCAATTTAAAAGTAAGGTAATTCTGCTCTCGCACTGGTCTGCTCATGGATGGAGCAACCAAACTTCTAAAAGGTACATCCCGGGCCATAATTGTTCAGTTCCTAATGTGGTACTTATTGGTCAATGTAATGGCTGAATATATGCATACTTTTATGTAAAAGTGGCACAATTTTGGTCTCCTTTATCTTCTGAAAAGTTTGCTTTTCCTAGGTACTCTTGAAGATACATAATCCTTTATAGAAGTTAAACATCTTTACTCCAAATACCTCGTTTTACAAGTCAAACCTCGTGAGTTTTTAAATTATTAGTTTCGAAGCCTTTTTGCTTAACAGTTATAGTACTTTTTAGTAATTCAACCTAATGCATCAAAAAATCGTGATACACTTGTTAAGAAAAAAATTTTAAGAACTACTGAAACAACTTTTCATACTATTTACAGTTATGTAAAAATAAAACGCACATTTTTTTGGTTTATTAAAACTCATTCAATAAACATCAAAACTATGATTAAGGAGCAATATTAAAGTTTCAGAAGCAGTTCCAATGTACAAAACCGATTTAAATAAAAACTTTCAAATAAAAATACTAATTTTACATCGATTTCGGAAATTTTACGTACAATAACAAGATCATCCTTGATCAATAAATCCCAAATTTTAGTCACTAAAAAATTCAAAATTAAATGCACTTTACAGTAGTAATAAAACCAATTAAATTAAAACAATACACGTTTTAATTACTTAACTTTTTTTTAAAAAATAAAGTTTAGTTTTTAATTTAAAAAATCCATTAAATTATAAAAAGAAACTTGCATACTCTCTACAAAATCCTCGTTTAACAAAATGAAGATAACACATAACGAAGGATAATTCTGCAGGGAAAACAATTCCACAGGTGGAATATGACACAATGCAAAACCACTTTGCTCGTCTTTTAGTTCCCGCGAATTTTGATGTCCCGTATGTTGTGACGTAAGAACGGGGCGGCTCGATCCAAGTGGCGTTGGGGCGTTTCACTTTTCAACGGGGAAAGCCACTGACAGACTCTGAAGAAGTTTTTATTCTCTTCGGGAATATTTTCACGTATCGATTGACGAGTTAAAGCATTTTTTTTTTGTCAAACTGCAGAACGTTTTTTGCTTTTAAAGAGACTTTATCGCTTAGTGTTGTATTGAAGGGGTACCGTCTGGAGCATTTTTAAACACGACGCAATGGAATTTGGAAATTTTTTAAAAACTAAGGTGACACGATCGTAGAATGAATAATTTTTCTGTTTCGAGAAATATAACTGCAAAGTTGAGTCTAAAGAAATTTGAGTATCAATAATTGTAATGCACTTTAACATTTTACGCTTGAAATAGCTATCTAGTATCTTACACGCTTTAGCAATGAATTCAAGTACCAAACAATTTAGTGCTTGAAAATGATCCAATATATTTTAAAGCAAGAAGAAGAGTCCAAGAACAAAGTTTTTCTAATGTTTAATAATAAAAACCTAATATTTAGTTTGCATGGGAAAAAATCTGAACATCTTTTATAAACTCGCTAAACTAATTTTTACAAAATAGACCAGATATTCTGCTATTTTAAAAAAATCCTCACTTAAACTAACGCCACTTTGCAAGGTACAATGTGGGAACGTAAAGTTTATATTTCTGCTGTAAAGTAAATTTCTACACTTTTAAGGGAATATTCTATTAATCCTTCATTTACAGGTTTTATCCTTTCCCTACTTTAAGCAAGTTAAATGAATAATTGACAAACAACAAATTTTCATATTTAAATTGAAACGCTTACCTTGCTTGATGTTGACAGCAGTTCTCTCGACGTTTTCTTTAAAAGTTCAAATTTCTTAAAAGTTTATCCTTTCAGGCTTCTGTGCTTGGTCAGAGACCCACTCATAAAAGTTCGTCAAGTAAAACAGACACAACACACATATGCAGATGCCGTTTGGTTTGAAATGACCGAAAACTGTGTGATTGGTTGGTTGGCTGGTTGGTAGACATATATTTTCATGCTTGTGTGCTTGGTCGCAAGGACCCGCTTATAAACCATGGTCAAGTAGGACACCACAAGACACACACAAACACATATGACGGATGTTGCCATCTGTCGCCACCTCCGGGGGGAGGGAAATTTTCTCCAGGGACCTGTACCAATGGGAAACTGCGCAATGACCGCCCACAGGACTTTCGGACCCAACAGATTTTACGAGCACGTACTCCGCATATACTCGACAAACACAAAAATCCATGCCTGAACGGGATTCGAATCCTGACCCAGCAGCTCCAGAGGCCAATGCCTTAACCACTACGCCGCCGGATCGGCAACTGTGTATGAGGCAGAGACATAACATAGAGTGGACTGCGCATTAATAGTAAAGCAGCTTAGGGATGGAAAACCAAAACCGGTTTTCAAAAAACCGGTGGTCCCGGTTTTGACTGAAAACCGGTTTTTTTGTATGAGGCCCTTTGGAACCGAAAACCGGTTTTTTAGGGAAAAACCGATGGAAAATGGAAAACCGCCATCCCTTGCAGATTAGCATTATGTCCTAAACATCATAAATCGCCAAGAGGGGAAAGGTTGCTACATATGGCAACTTAACGCTACCGTTTCGTTACGAACTATTCCAAATTGTCGCCAGACCTGAATATCAGCTAGCAAACAGAAGTGGAGACTACCATCAATACCCAAGTCACGTGGGTTTCTACCAATCACGGCAGCTTGAATTTTTTAAATGTTTTTGCAGACGATTCTTGAGCATTGTTAGTATTTTTCTCTTTTGGCTTTTATAATAAATATTTAATTACATTCTTTTAATCTCTGAGCATGAATCGTGAATGTTGTACTCTTAATTCAGTAACGTTTTGTGCAAGATGCCAAATGCTTGTGAATTCCTAATTGTAAAGAGGGGTATAAAAAAGGATTAGTCACACTTCACGGGTAAAATTTATTTAGTTCTGCATACTTTTAGTAATTGTGTGTTCTTCATAAACTATAATTTCTATCGAGGGAATTTATTCTAAAAGCTCTTTTATACTGAAGAATCATATCCATGATTAAATCAACGTTGTTAGAACTCTAATTATAATAAATATTTTGGGCCAAGTCAATTAAATTAATGGTCTGAACATTAGACAGCTTAGAAGTAGAATTTTTTTTTGCAATCGTGTTTGAGTTATTTATATTTAAAAAGTAGAATATTTGCTGAATTTGGAATATATTGATGTGTTTTAGAAAGTTGATTAATTCCATGTGAAATAAAGGAAGAAGCAATATTAAAAAAAAAATTGATTTTTTTTAAAAATCGGACCGTTAGAACGAAAGTTATAGAGACGGCAGAAAATGTTCACCCTGTCAATTACCAACTTATATTACAGCAACACTCTACATAAACCTACTAATGTTCTTTTAAATTAATTTTTAATAAAGAGTCCATATTCAATTGTTCAAGTAATCTTAAATAGACTCACAAAATCAAAGAAATAATCTGATATCTATTAAGAGGATCTTAAAATACTAGCGATTCATCCTTGCTCCTTTCCAAGCTTCTTTATCATAACATTAGATTGTCGGCCTCTGTGTTCAGGTCGTTGTGGAAAAACTCGCCAAATGGTAAACTCGCCATAGATGCAAGCCAAACGCGACACAGTCATGTGACTGTGTAAGTTAGATGTTTAGGACACTTTAGGTTTACCAATGCGCAGTCCACTCTATGTTATATGTCTCTGGTATGAGGAAGCTGAATAGAAGTATGTATCTATTGCCAGTTTTGTAATACAAAAATAAGATGGTTGTCGTAGCAACATTGCTTTTGAACTGCAACTTTTATTTATCCTCAGCTCCATGGTGCAGGAATTGTCCAGTTGGTACAGAATTGGACATAATACTTTGAATTATCGCCGCACTTCAGCTACACGAGGGCTAGTCTTGGTTGAATGTCCGTTGACCAGAAATCGATTTACGACTGCAAACGCTGATTTACTGTTAACGGAAAATGCAGCCGAATTAAAACAAAATTGCTCCATGTAGTCTGGGACACAGATGATGGTTAAATACAGAGTGGTTATAAAATAACGCTCGCTATTCGGAGTGGTCTGTAGCTTGAAGG